>SIJG01000046.1:51568-146625 GCA_023374025.1 Heterodera schachtii
CAGAAGAGTACCGGCCCGATGGGTGGCAAAATGAAATGCGTCAGTGATACAGTATTTTTTAGGAAGTGAGAGATACGACAAATGGGATAAGTCGGACAATTTTTCAGCATAGCATAACCTCTCCGACCTTCGGCGGGTCGTGAAAAGTCGGGGATGAAATTCCCCGAATGTGACCCAAGCTTCCCCTCCCCCAAATGAGTAAGGGGCTCAAATTTTCGTCTCAATTTTTAACTTTTAAGCGCTTTGGGCTAAAGAAAATGACATTTTTGAAAAGTTTTATTCCATAAACTGATTGACCAATAGTGAGCATTTTTAGGAAAATTATTAAGATAGATAGGTTGTAAATTATTTGCTATTAACTATTTAATCGATTTAGTTTTGTAAAATTTTTCTCATTTCCTTCGTTTTTATTTTCATAAAAATCCATTTGGTTGGAAACGTGACCGGAAAATGCGTCAGTGGAAAATGCGTCCGTGGAAAATGCGTCAGTGGAAAATGCGTCAGTAGAAAATGCGTCAGTGATACAAATATTTTAAAATTAATATTGTAATACGATGTATAATTCTATAAGAATATGGTTTTGAATTTCGAACCCCGAACTCGTATTCGAACAAAAAATCGAAAGTCAAAATTTTCGATATTAGTGTTTTTCTTCAAAATCGGTTCAAATACACGGAAACAAATTGAAATACATCAATCCTTCAATAAAAAATCATTTATGCCGTTTTTGAACCAAAACGCAAAATTCGAAAAATTTGGACTTGCGACTTTTGGTTCGAATTCGGGTTCGGGGTTCAGAATAGGCCAAAATGGATACCCGATTCGTGGTCAGTGACCTCAAAAACCTAAGGAACTTGGTTATTATGGCAATAAAATTTTCACTGACGCATTTTCTACTGACACTTTTTCCACTGACGCATTTTCCACTGACGCATTTTCCGGGCGCCGTTGGAAATAATTCAGCAAATTGTACAAATAAATAAAATCTAAATAAAAAATTATTATTTTTTACAAAAAATGAATTTTTATGATAAAATTTCAATTTTCTTCTTCATAATTAGCTCAATCAAAGAAAATATTTATCAGTTAAATTGTCTGAAATAATGCAAAGCAAAATTTTGATGAG
Source organism: Heterodera schachtii (assembly GCA_023374025.1). Classification (NCBI taxonomy): domain Eukaryota; kingdom Metazoa; phylum Nematoda; class Chromadorea; order Rhabditida; family Heteroderidae; genus Heterodera; species Heterodera schachtii. Next base: position 52,695 of record SIJG01000046.1, read on the forward strand.
ATATTTGGCCAAGGATGGGAAACTGAGCAAAATTCAAATGGCCAACAAATTGATCAAAATGAATAATATTAAAAAAAGAATTAATTTCGGCAGACTCAATTGGCATTGATCAGAACAAAAAATTGAATGATCAACTAAAATGTGAAGTTGTTCATAAATTTCAAGCCATAAAAGAAGGGATGAAAAAAAGGGAAATATTCGGCAAAATTCCAAAGTAAAATTGAGCAAAAAATTGCCAAAAAGTTAGGAATTTCTCGAAACAAACTTTATGAATGGAAAAGAATTTAAATTAAAAAATAAAAGCAGAGAAACATTCTATCAATGGAAAAAGGAATTCGGCATAAAATTCGGCAAATTTAATTTTTTAATTTAATTTTTTCTTTTTATTTAATTTTCTTTTTAAAAATTACATTCGAATGAAGAAAAAGTTGGCAAAATGAGAATTATTTTGAAATGAAGAAAGGAAATCCTTCTTTATCTGACAAAGAAATTGCAGTCATTTTAAACATTGGAATTGCCACTCTGAACAGATGGAAAAAAGAAAATTTTTTATTTATTTTTTCTAGGGCTCGAAAAAATGGAAATCTGTTTTTTCTTCCGGAGGCCTGAAATTCCATATGCACTTTTCCCATTTTTCGCGATTCATGTCCATATTTTGGCATTTTGTTAAAAAGTAAAAGCATGAATAAATATTATAAATAGGGCTGCTAATTTTATGTAAGAAAATTTGCGAATTATGTAAATAAAATATGTATAAAAAATGCTAAAATATTTATGAAATATGTATAAAAATCCCAAAATATGTACTAAAATATGTAAATTAATTTTTTTGTTTAAGGGTTATTTTTTGGAAAAAAATTCTTCGTAAAAAGTGAAATAGGCACAAAATGCCATAAAAATGATCAAAATAGGCTTAGAATCACATTTTAATATTTCACAAATTAATTTTTGATATATCATTTTTTGAAAAAAATTCGATTTTTAATGATACAGTTTCAAAATTTTTTTTTAATTTTTCACAAAAAATTTCTGTAATTTCTCAAAAATCCTCAAAATATGTAAAAAAAAATGAAAATATATACGAAAAAGTTCAAAATATGTATAAAAATATGTAAATAAAAGTCCCAACTTTTGTTCGCAAACACAAGAAAGAAAGTGTTTATACTACTAATTAGGCTATGGAGAATCCAGGAAAAAAATATGTATTTACATAAAATTAGCAGCCCTAATTATAAAGAGCATCGTTATTTTAATGCTAATTATTTCTTAATTATAAAAATTTCGAATTTCGTAAAAACAACAATTAATTAACCAATTAATAAATTACGGGTAATTGAGGCATGGTTATGATTTATCAATTAATTAACCTATAAAAATAATAGCGTTATGTCGAAGTAAATTCAGTTTTTTAATTATCTCTCTATCAGCAGAGACAAAGAAATTGTGCGCTAAAGATTGAAAAATTTGTTAGAAATTATTATAATTTAGTCAAAAAATTCATTAAAACACACCTTAAATATCGCAAAAGCTCATTTTGCCTCATATTCATAAAAGTTTATTACCCAAAATGGCTTTTGTGCATCAAAATTATTTTTCGTAAATTCGTTTTAAATTTTTTCAATTTTTTGCCACTTAGTTTTTCATTTCTGGGAAAGCGATTTTTGTTTTGGTTTTGTTTTTTCTGTTCACTCTTTTAATTGAAAAAATTATTCACAAACGGACAAAAGTGTAATGAATCATCCATCGCATTTTTGGCATTGGGAAAAGCATAAAATTAGGCTGCTAATTTATGCGAAATCGGCGAAAGTGAATAGAAAAACCATTTCGGCGGCAGATGGGGATGGGCAAAAGGGAAGTGATTCAACCCCATTTTTTTTTTGCATTGTAATTCCAAAGCAAATTCCCGTGCAAAAAAATCGGGTGGCAAATCGCTGTGAAAATGGGCGGAGTAGGACAAAACGTCGTCAGCCGAAACGTCGTCGGACGAATTTTTCGACCATAACTTTTTTTTTCTTTCTCAACCAAATTAAACATTCTTGGTATTATTCGAAAGCATTCGAAAAATGCTATTAGTCTGCAAATTTTCAATATTTATTATTCATGCACAAAAAATCAGAGCAAAAAAAAAGTTCGAATTACTGGGTTTTTGAGTTCCTTCTTGCCATAACTTGTTTGAAACTTAACGAAAATTTTTGAGATTTTGCAAATTAATAATAAACCCATAGAGCTATTGAACAACACCAACAATGCTTAATTTGATTGACAATGAACAAAGTTATGTTTCAAAAAGTCTTCCGACGACGTTTCGGCTGACGACGTTTTGGGGTGCACCGGAAAATGGGCGGGGGGGGGGACGCTGACGGACGACCACCAACGGATCAGTCGCTCGCCCTAATTAACTGCATAAATAGCCCGTTGGGGGGCCTGGAAACCCAGTGCAAACCTCCGAATCGGGCCTTTTCAGTCTATGAGCCTTTAAATTTTATAACACTTAACAAACTTTTTTTTTAATTTTGCAGACTAATAGAGGACACACACTTAGAGCTACCGAAAAATAACAAGAATTAAAAATTTGGTTACTTTTGGGTAAAGTTACGGTAATTTATTTAAAAAATTTCATTTGCTAGTTTTTTATATAGCGCCTTTCCATCGAAAGACCAGACAAATGGCCCTCCTAATTCTATACATTATTTTGATTTCAAATGTCCAAATTATGCTGTGCAACAGTGCTGCGCTGCCCGTTTCGGCGTTTTTTCGTCTCCCACGTTACGTCCGAGGCCCAGAAGTGCCGATCCCATCGGTGCCGGATTGCACTAATGCAACAACAACAACAACAGCTCCAAAAACAACAACTACAATGAAGACGACGATGGGCAGTCGCAAGGAGGACAAAAGCATGCCGTCGATGGTGGATGGATCGGCACCGACGACGAGAGGAGGAGGGCACCCTGTGAAGCATGGAAAAGCGCAGCAGATGAAGGTGACAAAAGAGGGAAGGCACGGGGGGGGGCTTAACAGGGGCGGTCCCCCGGCTTTTGGCTTGGGCGGAGTACTCCCTCCGGGCGTTTTTTGTGTGCTTTTCACAGCAATTTTTTTTGCGGTGCTTTTTTCAAAAAACTTAAGCGGAATAGAGGGGGTCGACGGTGCCGAGCGCCGTCGGTAAATTTTTTTGTAATTTTTTTATGTGATTTATTAACAGATTTTGTCCAAAAATGACCAAATTTGCATATTTGAGCAGATTTTTATTAAAAAATTGTTTATTTGGTTGATTTTCGTAAAAAATTAACGAAATTTTTCGGAAATTCAAGGCGAGGCATCTCTTGGAGGGGTACCAACAAGGAAAATCGAAAATTTTCAGCAAAAACACTATTTTTTTTCCTTAAAAATTTCGGGCGTGAATGGGCCTTGGGGGAGGGAAGGGGTACGGTACCCGCCCCCCACCCCCCTCCCTTGGGACCGTACCTGGGGGTTAACCGAAAATTTTGCGAAGGGGTCCAACCATGTAAATCGACGACTTTTAGCGCTGCTTGGCACATTTTGAATTTTACTAAAAACCAAAGGGGGGATCTTTTTTTCCCTCAAACTATTGACTATTTCCTGCAAACTTTTTCCTGGTGCTTTTAGGGGCAACTGATCACAAATCTGACCTCCATTTCGATTGATTCTGAATCCAAACGGAATTCTAAATCAAAATTCAAAAACAAAAAATTCAGATTTGTTATCAGCGACCCCTAAAGCCCTAGAGAATAAATTTTTTCTCGATTTATTATCACAGAAAAATTTGCAGCAAAAGGGTCCGGTCCAGTGATGCCAACCCGAACCCGAAACCCGAAACCCGAGGTTTTTCTCGACCCGAAACCCGAAACCCGAACCCGAAATTTTTTGAGTGCACGACCCGAAACCCGAACCCGAAATTTTTCTCAACCCGCGGCATAGGCAAAAAAATATGCACCGGAAAAAATTTTGAGAATTTACTTCTGATTTGTTAATATATTTTATTCAAAAAATAACCAATTTTTGTGATTTTAGCTAATATGTTTACAGAATTTGTACCAAAAATGTTTAAATATTCCCTAAAATTTCAGTGAAAATCTGTTAAAAATGGTCAAAATTTCTAATTTTCCTCCGGCGGCGCCTATCGGCACCGTCGGGCCCCAAAACTTAATTCTTTATAGAAAATTTTCTCTGTTTGGACATTCATTTGCAGTGCAAATCTTATTTTTGGGGTCCGAATCTTAGTATTTGAGCCATTTTGTCTTATTTTGAAAAAAAACTTGGCCACCCTGTTTATTAATGATAAAATAGTTTTAAGAATGGATAAAAGGGTTGGCTGCCCTTTGGATTTTTTTTTTTGCGGGGGGGGGGATTAAAGCCAAAGTGCCGGTAAATATCCATCATAGGTTCCAGACTCAAAATTGCATAAACCACTTTTACAGGTTTTCTAAATTGATCAGAAAAAATTGTCTACTCAAAAAGTTTCACAAATAATATTTTCGGTCCATTTAAGCATAATTACATCCGTGTTTTTCTTGATACAAACAACTTTACCCAATGCCGAAAAACAGCGTTAAATTGTGATAAAATGATATTAAATTATAAGATTGTAAAAAAAAGCAATCACTAAACCAGGGATGCGATCTGTCCTGATTTGTCAGAAATGTTCTGATTTTAGGGTAGCGACCAAAATTTGTTCTGATTTCTTAAATAAACTCATAATTTTTAAATTTTATGGCAGAATGTAACTATTTTACAAAAAATATAAAATTTATGGCAAAATTTGGTCATTTTTGACAAAAAATGTGCCAACCCGAAACCCGAAACCCGAGGTTTTTCTCGACCCGAAACCCGAACCCGAAATTTTTTGAGTGCCCGACCCGAAACCCGAACCCGAAATTTTTCTCAACCCGCGGCATCACTGGTGGGTGGGTGGGTGGTGCAGTTGACCACTTGGCATTGCTGTGTTTTGGAAATGTTTATTTTGAAAAAATTGATGTGTGATTAGTACTGGGATGGCAGCGGATTCCGATTTTCAATTCCGATATTTCTGGGGTCGGAATTCCGATTTCCGACAACAAAAATTTAGGGCCTCGGAATTACGATTTTCGAAAAAATTTTATGGACTCGGAATGCCATCTCTGGTTTGTCCATGTATTTATAATGTATGGACAATGTGATTAAAGAAAGGTCAAAACAGAAGGGATGTTCCCGGCGACGCTTCTCGGCACCGCCGTACCCTCCCTTTGCCTTTACCAGAAACTTTTGATTATATCAATAAAATTATTTACTTGAACCAAGAAGTTGAGGCAATAATCGTTATTGGTATAGAGATTAAAATTGAGCATTTAATAAAAATTACGACAATTTTCTAATTAATGTATATGAAATAAAATTTTTGCAAGACAGTAAATACTATTTTAAGACGAAATAAAGACAAATTAAAAAAATAATAATAAGAGAATTTGTGGTCGATCAGGTCTAAAACATCGAAACCGGCAAAATCAGACCATTGCTGGGGAGAAATTGCAGTTTATTTTTTGTTCCTTCACCTCCCCCCCCCCCTTAATTTTTTATGCTCATTTTTAGGGTATTTGGTTTAATTAAGCAAATTTGAAATTGTTCAATAAATCTGCTTTTGTTATTTTGTTTCTTCATCGGGATCAGGCAAAGGGAAGGGAGCAATTCCCGGCTCGCCAAGTGTTCGGGATCATCCGGAGCGCCACCAGACGGGCACTCAGTTTCAGTCGGACTTGGACAGGGAAACGGGAGCTTTCTCGATCAGGTCTAAAGCATTGAAATCAGCAAAATCCGACCAAATTTTATGGACAAATGAATTTTGGTTCCTTTTTGTCGGCATTGCTCCCCTCTGGGGAGAAATTCCCCTTAATTCTTTATGCTTATTTTTAGGGCATTTTGAGCTTTCCAAAAAACAAAAATGAATTTATGGCATATAAATATTTTTAATTTTTTTTTTGCTTTTGAAATTGAATGCAGGCATAATCCGACTAAATTTTGATGAAATATTCGGCAACGAATGGGACAAAAAATAAACGTGAAGAAAAAGCGACAAAAATTCAACAAAATAGGAGAAATGAGAACTCATAGTCAGCAATTGATCAAATGGGTGAAGAAATGGGAACCAACCCAATTGATCAACAGAAAATGTAAATTTATTCAAAAATTTGAAGCAATTAAAGATAAACTGAAGCAAAAAGGAAAATACCAAAAGAAAAACAGAGTCAAAAAATTAAAATAGGAAAATATTAATAAATATAATTATAAAAAATCTGTTACTTTTAATATATTGAGGCACCAATTCTTTTTTCCATTTTCTTAATGTTGTTGTATAAATGCCCAATTTCTTCACAAATTCATGCAAAAACATAAAGTTAATATTAAAAATATTTTATTTTTTTTTGCATAAAACATTTTATTAAAATATTTTTTCTGAATTTTTTAAAGTAATTGGATGATATTGTTTCCCCCTTTTTTCCTATTTTAATTAAGGGTTTGTTACGACTTGTTATTAACCGGTACCCCCGGTTTTCGGTTTCGGTTTTTCGGTTAATTTTTCATTACAAATTAATGAAAAATCGATGAATGAATAAAAATATGATTTTAATAAATTTAACTTGAATTAATGGGGTAAAAAGATGGGGTAGTACATATAAAAGGAATGTCATCAAAAATCTTCGAAATCAGAACTTCGGGCTGAAAAAATCAGTTTTCAGGTTTCTTTAAATGCATACTATCAATAAAAAAGTGCCATCTTTAGGGGGTGTATTTTTAAACCGAAAGCCGAAAAACCGGTACCCCCGGTTTTGGTTATTCAATGCGTTGACTCTTTGAACACTTGGGAATCAGGGTCCGATTCTTAAGCTTAGGACTTCTCAATCCTGGGCTAATTCATTAAGAAAAAAAAATTTATTTACAAAAACGGACATTTTTTCATTAGACATTAAAAAATTTTGACCATCAAAAATTCTGATCAAAACTTTCTCATAACAAATAAAATTAATAAAGCTTGATATAATTCGATAGCCCTATGTCTCCTCTATTAGCCTGCAAAATTTCAAAAAATTTCATTAGGTTTTAAAAAAGTTATGGCCAAAAATGTGTGAAAACTTGGTACCTTGCGTATTTTTGGCCATTGAAAATTTACCATTTGATGGTTTTTTATATAACGCCCTTTTTGATGGTTTTTATATAACGACATAGTACCATTTCTTCTACCGAAATTGATGAACATCATGAACAACAATTGATGGGTTCACTTATGACATCGTTTGGAAAACGTCGAAGTGTTCGCATGGCAAAGAAAATGAATAAACGAATTTTGATGAGGAAAATGTGAGGCCGAATTTGTGTTAAAATTAAGAATTTTAAGACCGCTCAATTTTTTCCCCCGGATTTTAGCTGAGTCTGCTTTGACATTTGGATGGACGTTTTCCCCTTCTTTGACCGTCCTCAACTCGGCCTCAAATTGGCACTGATTTCGCCGCGTTTCAATGTTTTGGTGGATCAACATTTCGATGGCAAAAACAAATTAACAATTTGGCGTTGTGTCTATATTGGCAAGGGTGTTGGACTAAAAGCAAAAGTATGTGTGGGTATTGATGGCAGATGTGTGCCATTTCCATTGCCCGACCATCTGCTGCGCAAGAACATTCGCTTTAAACGCCTTAATATTTCGTAAATTCAGACACATTTCTATGCACCGAAAAGCAATTTATATTATTTGTTTGTCGCCCCTTTTCAGGTACATCGACCACTCCGTCATCGCATTTCTCCGCTTAAATAAGCAACTTTTTGATGGAAATGACACCAACATGCATTTGTTGTATGCGTATTCATACAGAGGCATTGAGCAGCCACTTTGGGATGTTTTTGCCAGTGACATTTGGCCCATTTTTGCGCCAAACATTCGCCGCTTGGCCTTTCCCACTGGCACTTATTTGAACAATTTGTGTCGCCGAACTTCGCCAACAATTCTCTGTGATCTCAATGCGTTGAATTCAATTGACTCCGGTCGTCTGTCTCCATATGTGCCAAATGATGAGAATCGGCCAAATCCAGCTGCAACTGCTGGCCAAGCGCTGTCCAAATGGTCGCACACTCCGACAGCAAATGGCCAACCGAAGCGACTGTGTTTCCTCCCGGGTCATAATTGGGTTGACAATTTCAGTAAGGTGTGACCGACCACTTTTGATTGCCGGTACTTATGTGGTTTAGACCACATAAAAATTTTTTTAAGGCATTATAAACATGCTTCCAGGGGTTTTCGGGGTCGCTAAGCACGAATCTGAACTCAGATTAAATAAAATTTTGAACCCCTAACCACGAATTCTTAACATTTTTCGAGTTTTTTTTTCGTCATCGCCTTCAGTGAAATTCCAACGAATATACAGCGATTTGAGAAGGGTGCTGATCAGGGGTGGAGCGCGACCACGATCCGCGATTCGCGGCATTTTTTTCCGCGATTCGCTACCGCGGCAATTTGAATCCGCGATGCGCGATCTGCGACTGCGGGATTTTAAATCCGCGATGCGCGATCCGCGGGATTTGTGAATCCGCGGCAATTTTTATAAGATTTTAAAAAGAAAATTTTTATTAAAGCGCTTGTTTTAAATATAAATTATTTAAAAGTTTGGCCATTTTTTGGACAAAATTGTTGACAAATCGCATTAAAATTACAAAAATTTTCCCGGCGGACGCCTATCGGCACCGCCGGGCCTCTCCCCCTCCCCCATGTTCTCAAAAATTTTTTATACTAAAAACATTTTTTGAAATCACCTTTTACTTGGTTAAGAATTAAAAAAATTAGTCTAGTAAAAATATTTAGAAAATTTTTATTATATTTGAACATTTTCGGCTTCCGACGTTTTTGGGATCGGAATTCCGATTTCCGAAAATTTTTGGGGCTTCGGAATGCCATTCCTGGTTTGCATCACTGGGAATCTTCGCAAATCCCCCCCCCCCCCCCCCATTCAGTCCCTTCCCAAATTTGTATGCATCGGGATTTTAATTAATTTATATACTAAAAATTTTTAAAAAAGTGTAAAAAATTGGTTTAATAATTGAAAAAAAAATGCGCGACCGCGATTCGCGGCAATTTTTTTGCGCGATCCGCGACACGCGACAAATTGAATCCGCGATCCGCGACCGCGGGATTTTAAATCCGCGATGCGCGACCCGCGACCGCGGCAAATTGAATCCGCGATGCGCGATACGCGACCGTGGGATTTTTTTGTGCGCGCTCCACCCCCTGGTGCTGATCATTAATATGTAGAGCTCGGCCTGGACCTGGATCCAGGCCTGGATTTTTCCTGGATCCAGGTCCAGGTCCAGGTCATTTTTCGGTAACCTGGATTTTTCCTGGACCTGGATTTTCCTGGATTTTTGTCCAGGAAATCCAAGTCCAGGTCAATTTGAAAATCCAGGTCCAGGTCCAGGTCCAGGCACAAAAAACCTGGATTTCCTGGATAAATTTTTTTTCAATTTTTATGGCGAAATGTATTTAAAATTGGTATAAAATGTGCCAAATTTTCACTCCGCCCCCTAAAAATTCTTATTCTCTTAAAAAATTGGCTCAAAATCGAAAAAATAATTTTTGGACAAAATTTGTAAACAATTCGTATAGAAATTACAAAAAAATTTCCAGCGGCGCCTATCGTCACCACCGGGCTCTCTTCCCTCACACATCCTAAAAATTTTTTTTAAAAATGTGCCGAAAAAAATTGTTAGAAATCTGGTTTTTTGATTCTGAATGCACTGAAATTTTCAAATTGCTTATGTTTTCCACAAAATTGTTTAAATCGATTGACCTATAAACTTGGAAAAAAATCAGAAAAATTTTTATGAAAAAATTCCAAGATTACATGTTGTAAAAATTTTCGAAAAACTTATTAATTCATATAAAAAAATTAAAACCCCTTTCAAAATTTTTTGAACTTTTTTTCCAAATGTTATAATTATTGGAACGATTAATTTTAGTATTTCAATTGACTGATTTTTTTTTTCAAGTTTATCAAAAAATGATAAATAGATTTAAAAACACATTATTATTAAGAATTAAATATTTTTAGACATTCTCAAGCAATTAATTGATTTTTTCAAAGATTTTTTTGATTTTTAAAACGAGTTTCAAAAAATCCAGGTCCAGGCCTGGATCCAGGTCTCGAGGAGCCTGGATTTTTCCTGGACCTGGATTTTCCTGGATTTTTGTCCAGGAAATCCAGGTCCAGGTCCAACATGGAATCCAGGTCCAGGTCCAGGTCCAGGCTTTTTTCAAAATACCGAGCTCTATTAATATGGTAATGAAATAAGAAATAACAAATCATTAATCTGAAAAAGCGGAATTTAACAAAATTCATTGGAATTTCACTGAATGCGACGGCGAAAAAAAAGTTGTTATTTTTTGAAAAAGAAAATTCGAAAAATGTTCGAACTCGGGGTTAGGGGTTCGAATTTTTTTATTAATCTGAGTTCAGAATCGTGCTTAGCGACCCCAAAAACCCCTGGAAGCATGTTTATAATGCCTTAAAAAATATTTTTTTATGTGGTCTAAACCACATACCGTATTTGCTCTTTTTATATGCCCGGGTATATTATTTTTCAACCCCCTCAGAAAGGGGTAGGTTATTAGAGACGGTCAGAAATGGAGACAGGGATGTTATTTTTCGACAGATTTATTTAGTGGACATTTTTTGAAATTTATTTTGAACATTTCTCCAAAAAATGTCATCGCGTCAAAAAAAAGCATTTTTATTGCATTTTTGTTAAAAAGTTTCTGAAATTTTACATGAAAAATTCGAAAAATGCCAAAATATTTACAAAGAAATTAATAAAAGCCCCAAAAGTTTGAAATAAGAATATGGTATTTTGCGTTTGAGAAATTTTGAATTTTTTAATATTTTGAAAAATTTTTCCATTTTTAAGCCCGGGAATTTATCAAATTTTTGAAAATTCAAACTCACTTCAGGGTTGGACAATGTTAATGGAATAAAGCTTAAAAATTAAGAAAATCGGGAGAATTTTATTTCCAGAAATTCTAGATATTTGTGATTTTTCTGAAAAAAAAAATCAGAACGCCGTTTTGAAAGGGAATTTTAAAATTTAGCAATTTTTAAGAAAAAATTTGAGAAAATTTTCAGTCGATTTTGTAAATTATATGGATTAACATATTTTTTCTTCGCATATGCTATGAAGAAAGGGGCTCAAAAGTACGTTAAGATTTTTTGATTTGGTGAAGGTTGTCCATATAAATCCATATTTTGAGGGGTTATCGAGAATAAATCCATATTTCGGCCATTTTTGGCAAATTTTTAAAAGATGCAAAAAAAGCGAAAAATACACCCCTAAAAAGAGAATTTTTCGAAATTTCGGAAATTTTTTTTAGGTATTTTGTCCACGCCAAAAATTTTCGCTGAAAACAATGAAGTTATTACAAAAAATTTGAGATGTATTTGATTTGCAACTGTGAAGCGAGAATTTAATAAAAATTGGCATTTTTTAAGGTTAAATCCATTTTTTGGCATTTTTTACGTATTTTTAATTCTGTTTAAGCAAATATTGAATATATACACCTTTTTTGGTATTTTTGAGGGATATTTTGGCAGTTTTTAGTCCATATTTGTGCATTTTTGAACTTTTTAGTCCATCTTTCGGGCTTTTTAGTCCATGTAATTTAAAACCCTATTTATTACACATTTAAACGAATTTCAATTTAGTATTAATTAATTTTAAAAATTGAAAAGAAGTTTTTTCGAAAAAATAAAAATTCTATTTATCCCACCGGGAGATAAAAAGAGGCCGGGAGATTATTTTTCAACCTACTTCGAAAGGCGTACATTATTGGAGACTGACAGATTAACATATAATTAGAGAAAATACGGTAAGTACCTGATTGCCATTTACATATTTTCGTTCATCGTGAAAAGAATTTTCATTTTGAATTTTCGACTGCTTTTTCCAATGTGTTGATCAAATTCAAATTTTGCACTTAATTTAGGCTGCCATTCTCTCAACTGTCGAAAAGCGCGGAAGTTGAAAATATGAAAATATTGAGAAATGATCGGCGGATTTGGATCTTATTGAATGGACAAATTGATCTGATACATAATTTTGTTGCTCGTCTTTGCTCATTATTGTTGATATTCTTTCCGACGAAAATATTTATTTAACTGCGCAGGAGTCGAGATTAAGATTCCATAAACTAGGAATTTCTGACTTAAATTTTGTTTAAAGTTTAAAAATATAAATGAAAAAAACATTTTAATTGTATTAAAATCTTTTTATATGCAAAATTGATTTTTGGATTTTCTGTCGTCATATTCAAATAAAACCATTCCATTTTTAAACGATTTTTAAGCGAATAGGAAATTTTTTGAAAAAAGTCTCGGGGTCAAGTCTCGGTCTCGGGAAATTTTTGGTCTTGAGCATCACTACAATTTGTGCTGTCTGAGGGTTTTTTTTTTGCGCGCGATGCGCAGCAGTTTTTAAGCAAAAACATTTATTTTATGAGATGCCAAGAAGTAATCGGGCCATTTTTTTTTACAAAATCTGTTAGCAAATTACATTCAGATTTCCTGATCCCGCTGCGCGATTGGAAATGAATTTTTTTACGGGACGGGATCCCGAGGGAAAGGGGGTGGTAGCTTTCCTTGGTCCGTTCGTTCGCTAATTTAAATGGCACAATTTACGTTGACGGTGGATAAACAATAAATTGCATTTTGTAGTGGACGGAAGTGATGGCATTGAGAAATTCTTAAACAATGGGGAAAAACGGAAAACAGTTGCTTAACGAAAAAATGGCAACATAATAATTCGGTAAATATTTCATTCGAATTTTATTTTTTTCTGAAATTTTAGTTATCTATTTCACTAAAAAGTGATATAAACTCTATTTTTTATTATAATGGTGATAGACATTTTGAAACTATAATCAATCCTCCGAAAATTTTAAAGTGAATAATTCTTTAAATTGTTCGTTTACTGGTTTTTGCTGATAAGTGAACAAATTTTGCAAAATTTGCTGCAGCAAATTTTAAAAAAAATTGTTTCTTTAAAGGGTTTCTTTGATAAAGTGAAAATCATTTAAATTTTTCGTTTACTTTTTTTCGCTGATAAAGTAAAAATTTTTTTTTAAGTTTTGTGCATTCATGTGATTGAGCATTTGCCTGACAATTATAAAAGGTTAACTTTTCTTAAAAATTTATAGTAAATTAAAGTATTTTACTTTGCTTATTTGATTTTATCACAAAATTTGACAATTTCAAAACCAATTCGTCGCAAAGAAAGAGAACTTTTCTTAAAAATTTATAGTAAATAAAGTATTTACTTTGCTTATTTGATTTTATCACAAAATTTGACAATTTCAAAACCAATTCGTCGCAAAGAAAGAGAACTGAGGACTCTTACGGGTATTGCAATTGTTTCGGCAATTGTCCTAACTCCAATAATACTTGGTTTGGTTGCAACCGGCATTGTAATTGGTTATAATGCCAAAGATGGAAGTGGACGTAAATGTATGATTATAAATTTAAATTAAAATAAATAAATAAAATGATAATTAATTTTTAAAATTGTCCTTTAATAATAAAATAAATTAAAAATTTCTTCAGATAATGAGTACCTCAAAGTTTTTCCCATCAAATTTTCGTTTGCGACCGAGAAATTTCAATTGATTTGGAAAACTTTAACAATGAATTTTTGTTCCGAAAAATTGGTGAAATGTGGGATCCATGCCAATTTAGAAGAGATTTATTTTTTGGTATGAAAGAAATGATAAAAAACGAATTAAATCACATTCGTTTCAGATTTAAAAGGAAGCAAAAAGACGCCACACTCGATCCGGACAAATTGAAATTTTTTAATTTTATGGGTCGTAAATGGAACTACCTATTTCACTGAATGCTTGTTGATTGCTGTTTTTCTCTCGTTAGCCCTTGACAAAGGCGAATAAAAATTTTAACAAAAATTTCATTTAAAATAGTCTATAATATTGGTATATGGAAATTGGTTGAATAAAAAAAAATTTAAAAATAAATAAATAATTGTTTATATTGATAAAACTAAATAATTATATAAAATTGTTAATGTGTATACCAAATTTTTTAGCAGTAATTGAAATGCCAATTTTACTTCTACGAAACGAAAATCACTAACAATAACAGGAATAAAAATCACTAATAAAACAGGAATAAAAATCACTAATAATAACAGGACCATTTTACAGAGAAATACCAGGAAAATGACAAACTTTAAAAACAATTTAGAGAGAATTGGCACAATTAATATCCTCCTCTGTCTCTTTCTCCTCTTCCTCATTACCTTCCTTGTTTTGTTCCGCTTCCTTCTTCTCCTCCTCTTCCTCCCACGCTTCCTCTTCCTTCTTTTATCCTTATGACCTTCCTTAGTCCTCTTTTTGGCTTTTTTGTTTTTCTTGGTCAACTAAATTGTAATAATTAACCCATTATGCCCATCCCTAGGGATTGCACTTATATTTAAAATTTTTGAGATTTTTTATCAAGTTGAATTTTTTCTAGAAATTTCCTACTGCGATCACGCACGGGTTCCCGCCAATTTTAAATGCGGGATTACGGGATTAATTCCCCGGGATTGAGTTTATCCCGCGCAGGGACCCGCAAAATTTTAAATTTCCGGGCTCTAATAGTTTATGTTGTTACTCGAGAAGATCAGTAACTCCAGGACTTGCGACAAGATTTGTCTCCGTGACTTTAGTCTGAGACTCGACCCCGATGCTCGAGTCCGAGGCTTGACCCTACACTCAAGACCGAAAAACACCGACACTTTTCTCGCAGTTAGGGAGACCGAGACTCTCGAAAGGTACGCAGTATATTTATTCCGGGATGGTCACTGTCTATAAATTTCTGTTTATCTTCAGACTTTTGCTTACCTTTCTTGGCCGCACTTTCACTGTTTTCTTCCCTATTTTTGCCATGCCTTTTCGACCCAATCTCCAGTTTCTCCGCCATTTTTATTTTTATTTTCATTGGTTTTTTACGCTGCTCCTCCATTTTCTTTATCTTCAAATTCAATTCATCATCATCCTTTTCGGACTGTTCGGACTGTTCCTCCAATTGCTCCATCTTCAAATTCAAATCATCATCATCCTTTTCGGACTGTTCGGGCTGTTCCTCCAATTGCTCCTTTTTCTTGGTGTATGCTTCCTACTCACTCTTCGCGGCTTCACAAATCCCTTTTTGCCTTTTCACGTTTTGCTTCGAAATCGGACTCATGAAAAGCAATGGATTGCCTTGGTCATACGCCCTCAACATCGCTTCCAAGTCGTTCGTTTTAAACTCTTTCAACCGCGCATGTTCTTTTTTTCGCTCTTCCAATTTTTCCTTCTCATTATGATACGACCATAAAAGACTCTCTAACTTTCTATCCTTTTTATCTGCATAATCGTCACATTCAGTTCCATCTTCTCCAATGTTTCGTTCATATTTAAATGTATAATAAAAAGGAAAGTCACCATTCCCAATTTCCACACCTGAAAAGGTGAATAATAAAGATTTTGCAAATTTTCAATGCAATTTTTCAAAATATTTTGATAAATTCCTTGAAAAATTTAAAAAATATTATCAATTTTAAAATCTGAGTGAAAAACTCATAAAAAATTCCTTTGTTCTTTTTTATCGATGCTCTTAATTTGTCAAACACCTTAAAATTTTGTTTCTACGACTTTTCCATTTAATTTTGCCTAAATTTGTTTAACTTATTATTATACAAAATTTACCCAAAAAAACATGGCCATCTTTTTTGCATGCATCTAAACGTTTCTTGGCACTGGCATAAAGTGGGACTGGGTCTAAAGCATCTCCCGTACAATATGCTTTGATTGTGACTTGGTCCGACGCCTCAACATTTGGACAAATCAAAGTCTTGATGAAGATTAGGCTGAGAACGGTTCGGATAAAATTGGACGAGAATTGGGAAACCATTTTATAATAAATAATATAATGTAGCAGAAGAAAGTCAATTTTAGTGAATTGAATTTATTGGTAACTGATAATTCCTT
This sequence comes from Heterodera schachtii, assembly GCA_023374025.1. Lineage (NCBI taxonomy): Eukaryota > Metazoa > Nematoda > Chromadorea > Rhabditida > Heteroderidae > Heterodera > Heterodera schachtii. The sequence continues at coordinate 68,737 of SIJG01000046.1, forward strand.
ATTTCAATTCTGCTTTTATATGTAATGAGGCATCAGTTGCCCATGTATTCATCAATATTTCACCTGTTTAATGCTTATTTTTTATGAATATGCCCTCCCAAATATGTATATTCATCAATATATCACCAGATGTATGCATATTTTTGTGAATATGCCTTCCCAAATGTGTATATAATCAATATATCACCAGATGTATGCATATTTTTATGAATATGCACTCCCAAATGTGTATATTGATCAATATATCACCAGATGTATGCATATTTTATGAATATGCCCTCCCAAATATGTATGTTCATCAATATATCACCAGATGAATGGGTAATTTTATGAATATGCCCTCCCAAATGTGTATATTGATCAAATATTACCAGATGAATGCATATTTTTGTGAATATTACTCCCAAATAAATATTCATCAATATATCACCAGATAGATACAAAATTTTATGAATACCCTCCCAAATGTGTATGTTAATCAATATACCACCAGACAAATGCATATTTCTATGAATATGCCGGCTTAAATTTAAATTAAAAAAATTTTCTTTTAGGTGCAAAACCGTTTAAAAAATTGTGTACAAAAGTTCCGAATTTCTTGAAGGAGACTGTTGGCACCGCCGGACCCAACAATTCCTAGAATTTTTAAAAATTAGCTCAAATTGCAAAATTTACTAAATTTTACGGACAAAATCTTTTAAAAATTGTACTCAAATTATAAAAAATTTTTGAGCCCTTTAGGCCAGCGATAATTCCTGCTACAAAACCCATTTACAAAGCCCAAAATTATCCTTAGCCTAAGGCTCCAAAACGTTTTTAAGGATTTCTTTTATTAATTCGGAACTCGCAATTACCTAAAATCCTTTATTTTATGCGACGAAGAAACCCGGAAAAAATAAAAATTGTATTATTCATGATTTTGGTACATTTTTTAAAACTTATTTCTTGGCGAATTATTGTGAGTTTGGTTACCTAACAGAGTTGATTAAGAGTTTTTTGATTGGAATCACGTTAACCCCTAATTTTGTTTAAAAATAGCTTTCAAATCTCAAGAATTTTGTCATTTTTTGGACAAAAACTTTAACAAAGTGCAGTCATATTTACAATTTGCCAGTCGGCGCCTCTTGGCACCGCCAGCCAACCAGTGCGACGGGAATGAGAAAAAGGCTTTCAAACTTTACATTATGGTGTGGTTTTTTAAATTTATTGAAAGTTTTAAACAATTTTTACGTGAAAAAAAATTTTTTTGGAAAAAATATGAGTTTTTTGGGTCTCTCTCGATCTCGGAATTTTCGGTCTTGGGGGCGAGTCTCGGGAATTTTTCGGCGTCGAGTATATTTTGATTAGGATTCCGGATTGATTAAATTTTTAATTTTTTACATGTTAATTAGGGAAAAAACCACAAATTTCATCCGTTATATGTAGAAGTTCGGTGAGTGAGAAATGCCTACACCGAAAAAGTTGCCATGACATAATGTCAACGAAAAATAATAAATTTTCAAGTTTTCAACAAAAAATTTAGGCAATGGTGTCAAATTGTGGTTCCGATGGAAAAAATACAACCCTAAGGTCCAATAATTAAATTTAAAAAAACGAAAAACTAAACTTCTCCAAATATTCAATAGCTTATTAGAAAGCTCTTTTTGAGTTCTACAACATCTGTGTATGAGTTTTTTACGCGCGATTGGTTTTCTTAAAATTTTTGGAAAAGATCATTGATGAAAAATCATAGATAAATCAACTTTTTCAAACTTTGAGTTCAGATTCATGATCAGCAAATTTTTTAACCCCATGAAAAATTACTTTTTGAAATTTTACTATTTTTTCCTTCGGGACCGCAAAAAACATGCAAATGCATATTTTTTTCCTGGCTTCTCCATGCTATAAATAGTAGGAAAAACACTTTCTTTTTTGTGTTTGCGTATAAAAACGGGACTTTTATTTACATTTTTTTTACATATTTTGGGTGTTAATGCATATTTTGCATATTTTGGCTTTTTGTGCATGTTTGTGCATATTTCGCCATTTTTTGATAAAAACGGAAAATACACCCCTAAGAATCGGCCCTAAAAATTCAGAAAATACACCCCTAAGAATCGGCCCTAAAAATTCAGAAAAATAAACCCCTAAGAATCGGCCCTAAAAATTCAGAAAAATACACCCCTAAGAATCGACCGAAAATTTTTAAAAAACACACCATTAAGAATTGGAAAATTTTCTCAAAAATTCTTCCCCCATTTTTTTTCATGACAAAATTTTTGATTTAAAAATGTCAATATTTGCTAAGAGAATTTATAAAATAAATGTAGCTCATTGACAAGTGCACTAATGAAAAAAAATTTTTAAAATTGAATTTGCACTCCTAATTTCAAGTTTTTTGTGCATATTTGGTGCATATTTTGCGATTTTTGTGCATATTTGATGCATATTTGGCAATTTTATTTGCATATTTATGTGCATATTTTGGTCATTTTTCGTGCATATTTTTTGCAGCCCTGTTTATTTAAAACTAAATTTGGTGAATTCCCATAAAAAAAACAAAAATGTGTTTTTTCTATTTTCTTGAAATTTTCTTCTTTACAATTTTCGAATTAGGCTAGGTAATTGAAAAATTTTTGAATTTTTTTCTTGAAAGTTTTGCGATGACGTTGTTTCCCGGCGGCGCTTTTAACCTTTACTTTAATAACGGGTGTATAACATCTATTTAATCCAATTTCGAATCCCTAACCTAAATTTGACAGAAAAAAGGAAGAAAAATTTGAATTTCGACTTTCTGTTTGAGTTCGGGTAAGAGAAATTTTGTCAAAACTGATGTCAGATCCATGATAACGACCCCCAAAACTTTTTCTTAAACAGCAAAAGTGCTGGGCTTTTCATTTGCTTGACGTTCGAGACAAATTGCTGTAGTCTTGGTTTTTTTAAATAGACGAAGTGCCAAATAAGACTTATTTTCAAAAAGGTAAACCAAAAAAGACATAAATTATCAAGTAAAAAATTTTAGATTAAGTTAGAATTAAATCCAATCGTAAAATTTTTGTCTTTTATGGAACAAAATCAGTGCTGGGTCGTTTCGTAAAACTGCCAAATTTACAGATTTTCGAGAAAAATCCGTCATAACTTTAAAAATTGAACAAAAAACATTTGACGAAATATTTGGAGAAAAATGGGAAGAAAAGGGAAATGATCAGAAAAAGCGAGAAATTATTAAGAGTTCCATAAAATTAAAGAGAGAATTAAACAAAAAGGGAGAAAATATTCAAAAAAAGATGGAATAAAATTGAACAGAAAATAGCAAAAAAATTGGGAACAAAACGACACAAAATTTATCAATGGATCAAAGAATTAGGCTTATATAAATGCCACAACAAATCAAAAACGGATGAACAAAAAATTGAAATTGTTAAAAATTTATAAAAATGAAAAAAGAGTATAAACAAAAAGGAAGAAAATATTCGACAGAAGAAAATTATGACGAAATATGTAAGAAAATTGGAGTAAGTTATGGGAAATTCAAAATAAAAGAAACAATTTGGCATTTGTGAAAGATTAACGGAGAAAGAATTTTTTTTCTTTTAAAAAAAATAAAAAATAAACACTTTAAAAATATAATTTCATTAAGGAAATTTTTTTGAAAAAATGGATAAAATGAAAATGTATTGGCAAATAAAAGGAGAAAACTAAAAAATAAGTGACAAGAAAATTTCAAAAATATTGAAAATTAATATACGAACTGTTTTCAGTTGGATGAAACAATTTGGAGAAGAATTAAATGAGGATTATTAACAGTTTGGATAATAAATATTTAATTTCGATAGGAAATTAATTTTAAATAATTTATTTGTAGACGCTTTTGATAAATTCTTTTTAATTCGATCATAAAATATGTTGCTTTTTCGAGAAAAAATCACATTAATTTATAAGCAAAGAAATTAATTTTTTTGCAATAATTTTAAAAATTAACAAAAAATTATTCACAAAAATTCACTTAAAATTTTATTTGAAAACATTTGTTTCGCAGGCGAAACATGGGCAAACAGTGAAAAATCCTTTATAGGCGACGAAAGTTGTATTTGATTTTATATGTACAGGGTGCGGAAAATGTTCCCGTATTTTTGAAAAATTCATTTTTTTCTACCCATTTTCCAACGCTTCCGAAATTGGCAGTAATGGTCGCACCCAATTTAAGCTGTTTTTAACCATGCCTAATTTACCATAAATTACGTTTTTTGACAAACTAAAAGTGATTTTTAAATAGAGATCGGACCGGTCGGTTTTTTTCGGTATTTTCGATTTTCGGTTTCGGTTTTTAACAGAAAAAACCGACCGAGAAATTTTTGAGTTTTTCGGTTTTTTTCGGTTTCGATTTTTTCGGTTTTTTAACCGAAACCGTTCGACCAAAATAATTAAAAACCGAAACAATCGACCGACTTTTTTGACAAATCAGTTTGCCATTTTTTTAACAAAATTCATTAAAAATTCTTAAAATTTTCCTCCGGCGGCGCCTATCGGCACCGCCGACCCCCCCAAAAGCTATCTTTTCTTAAAAAATTAGCCCAAAATCTCAAAATTTGGTATTTTTAGACAAAATCTGCTAACAAATAGCATTAAAATTTACAAATTTTTTTATTAGTGATTTTTAGCGAGCAAAACACGTAAAAACTAACCAAAAACTAAATTTTGCTGATTTATTGATAATTCAATATTTTATAATGTTTTTCAATAAGGAAATTTTTAAACCTAAAATTTTTTATCAAGAAAAAAAAATGAATTTTGGCGAACAATTTTTGTGAAAATTTTTCAATGTAGATTCTCTGAATTTTTTTAGATCATTTCTTATTTGTTAGGGGTGTATTTTTCCGATTTTTTGGATTTTTAATGGAATTTTTCGGAAAAACACCAAAAAAAGGCACCAAATCGCTAAAACTAATCTTTGTGGTTTTTTTAGAATCAAGGAGCAAACACATGTTTTTTGGCTGCCTTTTCTATCATTTTCCAAACCTTTAGTACACCATTCAATAGAGTTTCAATAGCTCTACAATTTTACTCAGAGGAGATTTTGTTTTTTCTATTAATAGAATAGTTTATTGGTTTTTTTGAAAAAAAATAAACAAATTCAAAAAAAAAAACGAAAAATCGAAATAAACCGAAAAATTTTTTTCGGTTTTTTCGATTTCGGTTTTTTTCGGTTTTTTAACCGAAACCGTTCGACCGAGAATTTTTTGAGTTTTTCGGTTTTTTTCGGGTTCGGTTTTTTTCGGTTTTTAACCGAAACCGTTCGACCGACCCTCTTGTCCGGTCTCTAGTTTTAAACAGGCAACTGGGCGATAATATTTTAACAAAATTTCAGGACTGGAAAACATTGCTTAGTGCCATAACTAAATTGGATTTTCGTAGATTTGCAGACCAGATTTAAAGCCTTTTCGGCCTCAAGCATACTTTCATCAAAGAAAATTGAATCTGGGATTTTATGTACAAATCATTCTAACTTTTTTAAAATTAATAGAATAATATCGAAAAATTAATGTTCAATTTCAATTAATTTTTTGGGTCAGGACTGCGAAAAAAAACCAGCATTTTTCGGGATGTGAGTTTTATACATAATAATTTAATCGTAGATTATTTCATAATTTTTGTTTTTTCCCTCTAAGAAATATTTCTAATGGTTTTAATTTTTTCTTAATCCTTTTTATTTTTTCTCCATTTGCTTCGTCGATATATTTCGGCTTTTTTTGTTTATGTGTAAGATTAATTGATGGCTTGCTTTTGCTATTTTTTCAATTTCATTCCCTTTTTTACGCTCCCCAAATTTGGGGCATCTTGAGAGTGAGTGAATGGCACATTCAATGGGCGAAAACGAGGTCAATCCCCGCGACCCCGACGTCAAAATCGGGGTCATGCCCGCTCTCGTTAAACAATAGCACACCAAAAAAATTTTTTTTTTTTTTGCAGAAATTAAAATTTTGATTTAAATTGTTTAGGAAGAGAGTAAATTTCAAACGAAAATTTTATGAAATTAATTAATGATCCAAATTTAAAATTTTTTGTTTTTCACTACTCTTAATTATTGGAAAACAAACTTCGAAAACAATTCAATTCAATTTTGAATTCTCATCTGTTCCCCAAAATTTTGACCCGACCCCTCTCAAAATGAGGGCACGCGGCGAAAGTTTTATGTGGGGGTATGTGTTAGGTCATTTCATTCATCGCCGGCGGGGCATTGAAAAGAAATCGTCTTTAAATCCCTCCCCCCTCCCCACCCTCGCCCATTCCATCTTTTGAGAGTGAAAATTGGGAGCGATGGTCATCGTCGCCGTCGTAGTCGTCGTCGTTCTCACAAAATCGGGTCAAATTGCCGCCCCGTCCCCCAAGGCGTTGCGCATCATTACGCCCCCTCGGCGGGCGGGGGTGGGGGGGCGCATGGCGTGCGGCATCACTTTGCCGATTGTACATGAAATTGGAAATTGGGGGGGGGGGAGGGAGCGAAAGCGAACAATGAAATGTGGCGCGGGGGGAAGGGGGATGAACTTTTCGCCACCCATCCGATGCTTCAATCGCCGGCGGCCGGCTGGATGCACGCTCGTCTAAAATCACACATTCGGACAGCCGCTTGCACTCTCTTCCTTTCACGCCGGAGAGAAAATTTGAAAATTAGCTCAATTAGAGAGAGTTAGAGTGAGAGGGAGATAGAGATAGAGGCTGATTTACAAAGTGAGAGTGAGAGAGTGAGTGAGAGAGAGCGAGAGAGAGAGAGAGCGTGAGAGAGAGAGAGAGAGAGAGAGAGAGAGAAATAATGATGGATAAGAAACAAAAGTAAGTAAGAAGGATAAACGGAAGGAGAAGCTGTCACTGTTAACTGTAAAGATCAAGAACAATGAATCGAAAGTGCGTTTGAAAGAGTGAAAGAAACCGAGTGATATAGAGACAGAGAGACAGAGAAAGAGGCGGCAAAGAAAGAGAGAGAGAGAGAACGTGAGGGAGAGAGAGAAGGTTAGGGAGATAGAGAGAGAGAGAGGCGGCAGAGAAAGAGAGAAAGACATAAACTGTAGAAAGATAAAGCGCCTGAAGCTTTTTAGAAAAATGAGTGAGTGTACTTTTTAAGCTGCTTCACCTTAAGCAGGAGTGTGATTCATACTTGAATGGCAAGTACGTACATGAAAATCGGTATAACTGAAGTTGGGAAGAGGCGTTGAAGGAAACCAGCCCTGTCTTAGCGGCTCTCATTAACTTATTAATGTCACTTTTTTCCATCCTGCCAACCGCCACTTTCTCCTATTTAGTTGCAACTTTGATGAATGGCATATCCAGCGACAAACTCTCCCTCCCTCCCTCTCTTCGTGCGGAGGTTGCGCGGCGAACAATGCGTCGCCGCGGCGCAATTCCAATCGGACGTTGGCTGGCTGGCGGATGATCATCCTTCCGCCCTTCCTGCTACGGTTGCTGACAGCCGCCGCTGCCCTTCCCTTTCACGCCGGAGGGGAAATTTGTGTGTGCGAAATGTGTACCAAAAGAGAATTTTGGGTGAGAGCGGACGGCGGATTAAAAGAAGAAGGAGGAAGAGGAGCAGCAGGTCAAGCGTGCTTGTTGTGCGGGGTTCGTCATGTGGAAGAGTTAGGGAGGGGTCAAGCGCGGCGGAATTGAGGGGCGCCGGGGGGGCAGCGACGGGTGGCAGGCACATTCGGCGGATGAACGCACATCTCCCATCCCCCTCCTCCTCATCCATGCCCCGGGGGCATGAATTTGGATTGTATGGGATTTTAAATGGAGGGGATTGAACTCTTTCATCCTTTCTTCTTCCCCTTCCTCTTCCTCGCCCCACCATTCGAGGGGGGGGGGGGGGGGGGGGGCGTTATGCGAGCGGTGCGCAATTGCACCCCAGCAATCGGCTGGCTGATCACCCTCACCCAGCCGACCCCGTCCGTCCGCCGCGCCTTCAATGGGAATGCCCGACGAATGCCCGCCGTGTGCGCATGTCCCGCTTCCTCTGCTGCTGCTGACAGCCGCGGCTGGCTGTCCCCCGCCCATCGGCGGGCAGCAGCAAAAGCAAAATTCGGTCGGTCGTGCGCCGGAGGGCATCCCCACGCCGCACAGCGCAAGAAAAGTGAAGATTCACTCACTCACTCATTCGCATTCATTCCATTCGCTGGCTGTTGCTCTCTCCCGTGCCCTCACATCCATCGCGAAGTTTCACCGATCGCCAAAATTTTTGGATTTTGGTGCATCAGCACATCAGGCACAACGGCGCCAAAGGGGTCACATCGCTTTAAATCACTATTTTTGTGCCGCTTTTGCTGTGCCACAGTGACAGCTGCCCACTCCAAAGTACGGCACCCGCCCGCCCTCTCCCACAATCAATCCGTGCTCAACCTGCGCAACAACGTCGAAAGTGAATTTAGTAACTTTTATGTAGTACAAATTTCAACTTTGCATTTAAAACATAATGCCAAAAACTTTTAAATATTATTTGACAGCCGAAGGCGTACAGTGTGCCAAAAACAAAAAGCAATTAGCCTAACTAACACCTGAAATTGTGCCAAACGGACATCACATATTCACGACAGCAAAAACAAAACGGAGGTAAAAAAATTATGGAATCTCAAATAAAATTTTAAATCATTTTTTTGCACAATGAAAATGTATTATCTACATTTATTTTAAATTTTATTTTACGAAATTGGCTTAATCAATTCAAATTCCAAAATGAGGTCCATTCCGAATCAAATTTGGACATTAGTCACTTTTAATTCATTGGATTGATTTTTAAGGAAACAAAAAAAAATTTTCTCAAAATTTTTTTTGTTTCGGCTAACAATTTTTAATAAGTGGTGAGCAAATTATTAATTATATGAGATTAGTACGAATTTTTCTCCATAAAAAAAATTGTTAAAATTTTGAAATTTTTTAAATTTATTCCATGTCAATTGAAAAAATCAAATAAAAATTTTATTTCTGCGAAGTAACGTAATATGTTTCTTTAATCATTTTTTTCTCCTTAATTTTTTTAATGATTTTGATGAATAATTTTTTGCCATTTTTTCTCTAATTTTATTAATGAATTTGGTAATTTTTGCATTTTTTCTCTTAATTTTTTTACCATTTTTTCTCCTTATTTTTTAATGATTTTTCTAATTTTTTGCCATTTTTTCTCTAATTTTTATTAATGATTTTGATAATTTTTTGCCATTTTTTCACTTGAATTTTTTTACCATTTTTTCTCCTTAATTTTTATTAATGATTTTTCTAATTTTTTGTTTTTTTTTCTCTAATTTTTATTAATGAATTTGATAATTTTTTTACCATTTTTTCTCTTTAATTTTTTTAGTAATTTTGATATTTTTTTTTGCCATTTTTCTAAAAAAATTTCCCCGTCCCCTCCCTTTTTTCTGCTCACTGATTGGCTGCTGTTAATTTCCTTCTTTTTTATGTGTGTATGTGTTTAACACAACAAATGCGCGAATTTTTTGATGGGAGGTCGGGTGAATGAAATGAGATGAAATGAAATGGGATGGGATGACCTTGATGCCCAATATTTCTTCTGTTGCTGTTCATCACTTTCAGCAGCAGATGCAATTTTTGGATCACTTTCACCAGCGAACGCACAAAATTTAATCACTTTAAAAAATTTTGGCAACGCAAAAATTAAATAAATATTTAATATAATTTTCTATTTTCTAAGATATTTTTATTGATATATTTTTTGAAAATTTTTTAATTTACTTTTTTAATTAAAAAATTTACCACACAAATAAATGAATTATAAACTGTATTTTTGTATTACTAAAGTAATTTTTATTTATAATTTAGCATTAGCCATAATTACTATATCTTTTTTCCAAACACTTTATGTTATTAAATACCTTTTAGTAATTTGAAAATAATGATAGTTATGAATTTTTAATTTATTTTTCTGTTTAATTGTAAACGAAAATATTTATATAAATTATCATTTTTAAACAACATTAATAATAAAAATAATCATAAAATTAAATTCATTTAAATTATTTCTTTTCGCCCCTTTTTTAAATTCATAAAAAATAAAATAATTTCAAAGCATTTTATCATTTTTTGTGCCCACAAATTGTACAATTTTCATCCATCACCACTAATGGGGCTGAAAACTAAAAATTCATTTTTATTTATTTTTTATTTTGTGGAGGGCCAAATTTATTTGACCTTGGGGCTGCCCTCCCCGCTGTCCCTCCGCGCCCCGGGCCATGCACAAAATGTGAATTTTGTTGCTGCTCATTAATTTAAAACGGCCGCGCAAAGTTTGGCGACGGCGGCGGCGCCAAACATTTATTTTTTTTGTATAAGCATAAAAATGTTGCGACGACAAAATAAATTTTATTTAAGTTGTCATATTATAAAATTTTTCAATTATAAATCGGAAATCAAAAAGAAAAATTGTATTTTTTTCTATAATTTTTTTATAAAAGTGTAAATTAATTTCAGCAAATATAATATTTAAAATAAAAAATATTATTAAATTTAATTTTTCCAATTTTTTGGTACTTTTATTTATAATATAAATTATTGATTAAATAAAATCATTTTTAATGAAACGTTTTTTAAATGTAATTTAATTTTGAACACAAATATAATTGATATTACATTACCTAAATATAAACATATCATTTTTGTAAATTATTGAAAGTGTTAAGCAAAAAAATTTTCTATTTCTAAAATAAACTTTTTCCGAATGCATGAAAATCCCGTGAAAATTTGCTGGACCAACCCTGGGGGGATTTGTACATAGTGCACACATTATTTTACTGGTGGGTTTTCGCGCCAAATCGCCGAAAAATGTGAGGGAGTGAGTGAGTTTTTCAAGGCCTCCCCCGCCCGAGAAAGGCCATCCCCCGGGGGGAGGGGCGGCTCCCATTATTTCGCCATTCGTTCAGCCCCGCCGCTCACTTTCACTTTTGCAAGAGGCTATAAAAACAAAAAAATTGCAAAAAAAAAGCATTTGCAAAATTTCAAAAAATTATTTCCTTGCCTTAAACTGATAAGAATCAAATTGACAATCGAAAATTAAATTTTTAAACAATTATTTATTTTCCTATGAATATAAAAGTGTGGTGATTATTAGTGATGCCATTAGGGCGCAAGAGCTTGGTGGCCCAACCTGACCCAAGGCCATAGAACGACCCGGTTTTTCTTGACCAAACTCGCAAGGTCCTGAGGGAAAAAAAAATAAAATAAAAATTTTCCCACTAATTTTTGTACATCCTCTTTTGTGGGATATCCGAATGTTATAAATTAAAAAAAAGAATTAAAAATAAATAAAACGTTATACTCAAGGCGTCCATAAGCATTTTCCAAAATAAGAATAACCAAAATTTTGGGTTTTTCTATCGGCTAAAAATAATAAATTATTTTTAATTTATATTACCGTAATTTTTTTTTGAACCTATTTGACTAGTCCCGTTTCTATGTCATTTTATCGGTGTCAGTAATTTTTAAAATTTGTTTCAGAACACTGGTGCCAATGTCAGCAACAATAACACTCACTGATCACCAACAACGTCATGCCAATCAGCCGCCAATTGGTGCCAACAATTTAAATGCCACTACCATCAGCAACGATGCCGTGTTCCGGCCACCGATCATTGTTGAACATCGTCGTGACACGACTACGACCAACGCATCAACTATGGTGCCAAGACCGAAAAGTGCCGACGGAGAAGCAGCTAATGACGACGATGGAATTGCACGTCCAATGCCAATCCGACCAATGCACGGCGGCACCAACAGTAACAGACTGTTGGAAGAATTGGTTCGTGAAATAATTTATGGCTGCATTTTATGACACTGATAAGGCCAACAAAAAATCAAATTCGTCAATTTGGGTATGTACGGCCTTAAGAAAACCTATTTTTAGAATTTAAAAAAAAATAATTGTTTTCGATAAATCAAAAAACCCAAATTTGATATCGATACCTAAAACCACGGTATTTTCTCGGTTCGATACAGTATTCACGAGGAGCACCAAGCTCACTAATTAGCCTTAATTCCTTCCGCCCGCCCCCGATGTTATCTCGGCTCGACACCGTATTCTCAGTAGCACAAAGACCATTAATTACCCACCCCGTTTCCACCCCATAAAAACCATTATACCCGACCATTCTCTGATCATTTTTAAGCGTCATGTGGACTCCGCCACCACTGTTGTGCAGCGCTATTCGCTGCTGTTCTGGCTTCATCAACAGCAACAACAATGCCAAAACCAATTCGCTTGTATGCCAACAAATTTTCTTGGCACGATAATGCCAACATCAGCAATTTGTGACACCAGCAGTGGGCAACAACAACAGCCCAAGGCATGGCACACCGCGTACCACCACCACCAACAGCAGGGCGGTGGAAGCGGCGCTACCGGTGGTATTGCGGTAAAAAAGCAGACGGATCAGCTGCACCAACGGCGGGAAGGAGGAGCAACAGTGACCACGGGACTGAAACGGCCGAGGCAGCGTCGCCCAGCTTGGTACTGTTTATATTACCGTATGATATGCATGTCATTTGGTATTGTTTGTTACCGGTATATCCTGGAGACTGTTAATTTTAGTTAATACTATTTTTTGTATATATTTGAACAATATCCCAAAAAACTGTTACTGTACTACAAAAAGGGGCAAAATTTAACAAAATGTGTTTCCGTTTTTTAAATAAATTAACAATTTGCTTTTAGTTGCCTCACATAAATGTCCTTCTAAAAATTTAGACTTTTTATCAATCAAAATTTTTAAAATTTCAGCGAATCGACTAACCACGGTGGCGCACCACCAACAGCTGAGCCGATTAAAATGCCAAATAAAAAGCGGTTTATTATAGACGAAGCCGAGCTGGAATTAAAATATGCTTGGATTCGGCACTATAACGTAATTAAATTTGAATTTTTGTCCTTTTTAAGTAAAAAATAAAAATAATAATCATTTTATAATGTTTATTATAAATTGACAAATTTCAGCCATTTACAACTCTTGCCGACGGACCTCGGATGGATTGGAACAACAACGATAAAAATAATGAAATTGTAAGAAATAAAAACTAATTTTAAAATTTAATTTTTTTTAATTTTTTATTTAGTCGTCTGACCCGAACATATGCGCAATTTGCCAAGACCGCGCCAGTGGACTTCATTACGGCATTTACACATGCGAGGGGTCAGTTTTTGTTCAGTTTTACCGTATTTCATTGTTTTTGTTTAAATTTTTTTCCATTTTTTATTGCCGACATTTCGGATTTTTACCTTTTTTATTGTTTTCACTTTAATTTTTTCTTTCAAATATTCTGCTGTTTCTCTTTAAATTTTTTATATTTTTTTACAGTAATTCTCTTACCGTTCCTTACAATTTTACCGTAATTCATATCTTTTTCCCGCCCCGTTTTTTTTTTGCCGTATCTTCTTTTCCGCTCCTAATCTCTAGAATTTTCTATCTAGCTATTTACTATTTCTACTATATTAATAGCTTAGGTTAACCATTCTTTTTACCATTTTTCAAAATCTTTTCTGTTATAGTACCCAAAACTTTACCCTGTCTTCATTTTTTCATTACCGTATCCCCTCCCCGTTTTAAAACGTGCTCATCGTCGTTTTCATCCGTCCCACTTTTTGTGTACAAACTTTTTGCTTTCATTTGACGTTTCACCCGTCCCAAGGTCATTATTTTCGGCGCCCCTCCGGCACTTTTGCTTCCCGCGCACGCGCAAAACGCAAAAGGCAACAAACAAATTATATTTGTACATAATAATAACCTGAACATAAAAATTTGTTTTATAATTATATTTTGATTAAAAAAAGTTAGAAAACTCAAAAAACTGCAATAAAATCTCAGTACCTCATTTTGAAAATCTTGACTCAGTGAAAATTCAAAAACCACAGAATGAGACTAATTGGTCACTTTGAGAATAAGTTAGATCAATTTTTAAAAATTAATGAAATTATTCAATTTAAAAAATGTATATCAAATTTAATTGTCATTTTGGATAATTATAAATAATAGAAATTTTTTAAAACAATCTATTATTTATTATTTTTTATGCAATGATTGAAAATTTAAAACAAATTGAACGTTTAAATGGTAAATGGAAATTTAAAGTTTCATTTTTATAAATTTTATTTTCTTGAAAAAACAATTTTAAATAAAATTTTATTTTTAATACATTTTAAAAAATTAATTTTTCCACTCCATAAAAATGGACGGATTTTCAAAATTTTCAAAATCTGTTCAATATTCACTCCTCCACTTCGCCCCCCCCCCCCCAATTTTCGTCCCATTTATTCGTACACCAATTGGCCTTGACCCAAAGACCCATCGCCCTCAATTTCGGTCGGATGGGCACACAAAATTTTCAAATGCATTCAATCGCTTTAAAATTTGAAAATCTAAAATATTTTATTATAACAAAATCTTAAAAAATTAATAATAAATATTATGATTAAAAATAAATTAAATTAAATATGATGAAAACTAATTATTTCGCTTCAAAAAATATTTAAAATATTTTAAATCTTTAATAATATATTTTATTTTCAATAATAAATATTTTTGATAAAAAAATTCAAATAATTTTATTGAAAAAAATATTTTTTTCCGAAAAGTTTTGGTCCTTCTGGCCGCCAGCTGCTCAGATGTTCCGCGTCCGCGTCCAAATCCTTCTCTTCCCTCGCCTCTTCCCCTCCACAAATCCCATTTATCTTTCTTTTTGTCCCATAAAACCTTTGCCTTAACACATTCCATCCAACAAAAATTTTATTTTTTTTACTACAAAATTTTTTCTACTTTTTCCTCTAATTTGACATTTTCTCTTACATGTTCTCTCTCTCCTTTTTCTCTACCCATCTCTTTTACTACGTTTTTTAATATAAATTTCTCATATTTCCCATTCATTTTTGTTGCTACTTTAATTGGCATTATTTTCTTTCTTCACTCGGTTTATTTCTTATTTCTTTCACACAATTTTCATCTGCTTCTTTCATTTTCACAATTTCTTTTATTATTCTCTCTCTCTCGCTCTACTCCCTTTCTCTTCTCACTCTCTCTCTCCCCTCTCTCTCTTTTCTTACATGTCATTCTCATACACATTTATCGTCTGCATGCCTTTTATCTTTGCTCTCTCTTTTCTCTATCCCTCTCTTACTTTTTGTCTCCTCTCCCTCTCTTACCTCACTCTCTCTCACACTCTCTCTCTCTCTTTCCTTTTGTTTCCTCTCTTTTTCATAATTTCTTTATCATTTTTGTCCTCACTGTTTTCTCTGTCCCCTTTTTATCTCACCCATTTCTCTCTTACTCTGCTCCCACATGATCTCTCAGTTTGGCACTGCCATCCTCTGCTTCTTCTCTGCTGCTTCTGCTGGTGAATTTTCCATGTGCCGAAAACAACGGCATCCCGGCGGGGGGCTCAAGCAAGGGAAGGCGGGGGGGGGGGGGAAGGGACTGAGGCTGGCACCGACTGGACGGAACCCCTCCAAAACAGAAGACAAGCAGCAAAAGCAGATGTGAAGCCAATACAAATAGAAACCCCGCAAGAATTGATTCTTTATTTTATGTGTTTATCTTTGTGTTACTTCAACAATTTGCCGTTCAATTTTAATTTATGGGGCTTCCGTTTTATAGAAATTTTTAATGAATTTCCAAAATTTAAAATTGAAATGCCATCATTCTCCTTCCAGAAAAAGGCTAGTTCGCTTTAAAACAATCAATGGTTGGCCTAGATTCCCATTTTTGGAGTTCTGAAATTACGAATTATATTGGGCGAGAATTACTTTTTCCTGAAAGCAACAATTTTGTCATCCGGAAACCAGCAATGTTAAAAATCTTTTAAATATTTTCTGGCATAGAAAGTAAAGAAATATTTAAGCTAAATTCAAAATGCCCATTTTTAAAAAATATTCAAAAATTTTGCAAAAATCAAAATATTTTTCATTTTAACCTAATAAAGCCATCCTCTCCCCCCGTGGCCCATGTCACGGTGGTGGCCAATTGCGTCTGAGGGTCAAAATTCAAAAAGCCCTAATTTTTTAAATTGGTAACTAAATATCACAGATATTTGGCATTCAATTAAAATATTATTAAGATAGTTGTAAATGATATAAGTGAGATTAAGCAACCCATAAAAAGGAAGCACCAAAAAAAGCCATATTTTTGCAAATTTTTATTTTTCATTTTTTTTTTGCATCTTTACGAATAAGAGGTTTAGCTTTTGTAAATGAGGTTACCAAGTTTTTTTTTGGCTTTGATCAAGAAATAAAATAAAGTTTATGGCTTCATACAATTGTCTCAGACGGAGTTGGCCCGCTCCGCGTGCCGTCCCCGGCGGGGCTTGCCGGCACGTTTAAAAGGGCGTCCGTCCGCCGGTTCTTCAATCGTTGCCGGCCGCCGGGCGGGGGGCGCGGTCGCGCAACCACCGCGTGCCCAGCACCACAAATTTGGGTCATCTACTGACTGACTGACCCTTCGGACCGAAATGGGGCACTCACTATACCACCAGCACCACGCCGCTTGAAGGCCATTCCCAACATTTGGGGGACAGCAGACAGTCGTCGCCCCCCCCCCCCCCCCCTCCCCTATCTCTGCTGACCCTTTGCCCCGCGGGGGCATTGTGACCATTCATTCATCATTTGAATGGGGTCGTTATGCAAATGTAGTACACGTAGTGCACATGCACACACAACATAACGCCAAACATAATTTGTTGCCATTTTAAAAATGCCATTAATAGGTTTTCCCTGTTTTTTTTTCTTTGTAAATTTTTGCTATTTTTTCTTCTTACGCTTCTGTTTCCGCTAAACTATTGTTTTGCAGAGAGACTTGTCTCGAGTTTCTTATCTCAAAGCTCGACTCGAGAAATGTCTTGGGTTTTTTGGATCTTGGTTTCGAATCTTGGGAAATTTCGGTCTTGAGCGAAGAATTACTGTGGGCCACCAAAAAGTCACTTTCTCGACTTTTTTATTATTAATTTTGTAATTTTTTTTTGTCTTTCCATTTGAATTTGCCATTTCGGCAACGCTTTCCCCAGCACTAATTCTTTTTGTTGTTGTTTTTTGAATGGCTTATCCTTTTTAATCGCAAATGTTTAATTATTAGGTCAAAAATTATTATATTTTTTCATTTATTTTTTTATTTTTGTGGTACTAATTACTACATTTTAACAAATTTGCATTTTAATTTTCAACAATACTTTTCAGCTGCAAAGGCTTCTTCAAGGTCAGTTAAAACATTTTACTGATTTTAAATATATAAAATAATTTATAAATTGACGCACACCGAAGCTTAGTCTCAAGAATCGAGATTTTTAATTCCTAAACATTACCGGGATTTTTATTCCTCGACACTCAAATTATGGGAGGATTGGCCTAATTAGTTACAAAATCGCGACTTTACTGATAATGCCGGACTATTCTTGAACTGTTAAAAGATTCTCGAATATCTGGAAAATTTCACTCAAAAATTCAAATTTACTATAATTTCATGAACTAATTAACTAATTATGTATCTATTAATGTCCATTAATATGATTGTCGAGTAAAATACGAAAATCCGAGAATTTGACAAATATAAATTGTACTGAATTGGCTAGCACTGAAAATTATCCATCGCTTAGTCGCTAAATTTATATTTTTTAAAGAGAACAGTGCAAAACAAGCGCATTTACACGTGTTGCGCAGCTGGTAGCAACAATTTTACAGCGAGCAGCACTAATGATGGGGAAAAACAACAGCAACAACAGGCAAACAACAAAACTGTGGTGGGCAACTGCCCAATGACCAAAGAGCAAAGAAATCGGTGCCAAATTTAACTAATTAAATTTAACTAATTTGAAATCAAATCGATAAAAAATTAATAATTATTGCTTTCTAAAATTATAAAAAATTAACTCATTCAAATTTTTTGCTTAAAAATCTGGTAATATTACTGAACTAAAACAACTAAATTCTATTTAAATTACTTATAAAATTTTAACTGAAAAATTTGGAATTTATTGATGAAGAAATTTTCAATTATTTGGTTTAAATAATCAAGATCCAAAACTTATAATTAAAAACAAATTATAAAAATTTACTATAAATAATTTAATTTGAATAAAAAATACTTAATTCTCAACTAAATTTTTTGCTTAAAAATATGGTAATATTACTGAATTAAAAAAAACTAATTCAGGTGCCAATTTTGTCGTTTCCAAAAGTGTCTCAAAGAAGGTATAATTAAAATAAAATCTTTTTTTTTCTCAAGTAATTAATTCGTTTTTAAGGAATGGTGCTTGAGGCAGTGCGCGAAGATCGAATGCCCGGGGGCCGTAATGGGTCGGCAATTTACAACATGTACAAAGTGAGTGTTTTAATTGAAAATTCAATTATTATTATAATCATTTTTTTAATTTGCCTTTTCAAATGGAAATTTTAAATTTAAAGAAAAAAATTTCCCGTTTTCATTTCTTTCACTCCCAAAAGTTAAATTATAAATCCGCCCCTGTAAAATCTTTCACCAATAAAAAATGGTAATCCTTTGAACTTAAAAAAAACAATTAACTAGCGGTGCGCCTTTAATTTCCAAAATCCACCCCAATTTCCCCAAATTTCCCCCTCAGGGGATTATGGGGGCGGCTGAAAATCCCGTTCCCCCACCGGACAGGGGGCTTGGATTTTGGGATGGACGAGGGGGGATGGCGATGGATGCATGCATATCCGCGTCCCGTCCCCCGCCCCCCGTTGTCCTCCATTCGCACAGTTCCGCGTCTCTTCCCCCTGGGCGGGGGGGGGGGGGGGGTGGTACTCCCAAAAATGGCACCCCTTCCCCCCCCCCCCCTCCCTCAGTGTCCCCCCAAAAAGTCTCTCTAATTCCGGCTGGCGCGACCCGTCGTCGGTCGGTCGGTCGGTGTTGACCCCATTTTCGGGCGACGGCGGCGGCGGGGTCGGCTGCCAGCAGCAGCACGACGACGACGTCGGCGGCAGGGCAGCGCGGCTGGCAGCACTGGTGGGGCGGGAGCGACGGCGACGGGGCGATTTTTATTCCCTGCCCCGCACCAGCCGCCCCCGGGGGCTCCTAATTTTTGCAGTAGCGCTCTCTGCTCCGTAGGGCTGCTCCTCATTTTTTTGCGGGTGCTTCATGTGCACTTCTTCTTGTCTCTTGAGCAGGCAGGCAGCAAATAGAGCACATATTCGTTACGCTTGTTTCGCTCATTAAAATTTAAAAAACTAAAAATAATTAAATATTTTTTTCTAAATTACTGAAAAGTGATCAGATGGATTTTTTGGATTTCTCATTAAAATAGGTAAATGAATTGAAAAGAAAGTGCTTATCACCACAATTATAAGCGTTTTTCTGTTCATAAAATTTTTCTTAAATTTAAATTCTCCAACTTTTACAAATTTACGGATATTCGAAAAGGCAAATTTTATTTTTATATTAAATTGATAGATTTGAATAATTTCAATGCATATTTGCGATGTTTAAGAAAAAGCCGAGTTTTGTATTTCGTTATGCCAATGACCGGGATGGGCTTCTCGGGAATAATCACTCATTTTCTTCCTATTCCCGGATATTGAATTGATCACAAATTATTATTTTTTTCACTTTAGCCGGATGTAATCTCGAGAAAAGATCGCTCTTATGTAAAAAAAAACAATAAACACTTTGTTTTACAGAGGAAGAATAACTGTGTAGGAATGCATTTTCTCTTTTTTTTTTAAATTCATTTTAATTAAATATAATATTTTTTAATTTTTAATTATTTAATTTTTTAAGCTGAGACATCGAAAACTGTCCAATTCTTCACCCACAAATTCGCCCAGCATATCGCCAACTTCGTCCAGTCTCGTCAACACATCAACACATCGCAAAATGTTCATAATAAATTTTTAAAATTAAATTTACATTTAAATATATTTTTTACAAATTTTTGATGCATTTTTGGTAACATTTTTCTCCAAAAAATAGAAATTATTGCGTGCAAAAATGCAGAAATATGATACTATAATAGTGTGCATTGTTAATTTCTCTGAATGCCAGAAGCATTTTAATTTTCATTTTTGACTATTCTTTTGCTTCCATTTTTATCATTTTTAGACATTCAATTTTTTGGGTTTTTGAATTCCCAAATTATTTAATTAAAAAATATTTTGATTTAGTAAAGCTAATTTAAATAGTAAAAAAATATTTTGTTAATTGTAATATTTGAAAAAATTGCAAAAAATGAAAAAAAAAATTCGTTTCCTTGAGTGACAAAAGATATTTTTTTAATAATTAGTTTTTAATTTAAAAAATATTTTAAAAAAATATAATTTTTTAGCATATGAACACTTTGCCAGCAACCTTTGATGACGACAGATCGCCAACAATCGCCACAAAATCGCCTCCTCCCCCCGCCGACTGTTCAAATTCGTCCACTTCCATTTCTTCAACAAAATCATCGCCAACACAACAGCAGACAAATTCAGCAGCAGGTGGAATAAACATTAAATAAAATATAAAATAAATGATCAAAAATGAATCATAAATAAAAAAAAATATTATTAAAATTGGTTGATAATATTCAATTTAATAAAAAAAATTGAAAAGAAAAAATGTTAAATTAAAAAATCACAACAAATGCATAAGTAAAAAAGAAAAATAAATTATAATAATTAATTTTTCTAAATTAACGTAACTATGAAAAAAAAGAATAAAAATAATTTTTTAATTAAATTTTTATATCTTTCAAAAAAAGGTAAAAAATATTAAGTATAAATATAAGGAAATATTTCTAACTTTTTTTAAAATTAAATTTAAATAAAAATTAAGAAAAAGCGCAGAAATTGGGACGAACCATTGGGTCGGGCGCCGGCGGAGAATCACCACCACGGAAACAGCCCCATTTGACGACAACGGCACCGACAGCAGAAGAACAGCCGCATCACCATCAGCAACAGCAGCCGGTGCGCAAGAATTTGATAGAGGTAAAAAAGCAAAAATTAATTAAATTAAAAGTTGCGACCGGCGACATCACCGGAATTTACATACCCGTTTCCCCGCACCGGGCGGATCCCCGGGATTTAAGCCCCCGTTTTCTCATACAGGAAGAGATCCCTGGGATTTTCGTCCCCGTTTTCCCATACAGGAAGAGATCCCCGGGATTTAAGTCCCCGTTTTCCCATACAGGAAGAGATCCCCGGGAGTTTCGTCCCCGTTCCCCAGGATTTAAGCCCCCGTTTTCCCATATAGGAAGAGATCCCCGGGATTTAAGGCCCCGTTTTCCCATACATGAAGAGATCCCCGGGAGTTTCGTCCCCGTTTTCCCCACAGGGATCACCGGTATTTTAGTTTCCCGTACAGGGATCACCGGTATTTTAATCCCCGTTTCCCCGCACCGGGCGGATTCCCGGGATTTAAGCCCCCGTTTTCCCATACAGGAAGAGATCCCTGGAATTTTCGTCCCCGTTTCCCCACAGGGATCACCGGTATTTTCGTTTCCCGTACAGGGATCACCGGTATTTTAATCCCCGTTTCCCCGCACCGGGCGGATTCCCGGGATTTAAGTCCCCGTTTTCCCATACAGGAAGAGATCCCCGGGAGTTTCGTCCCCGTTTTCCCCACAGGGATCACCGGTATTTTCGTTTCCCGTACAGGGATCACCGGTATTTTAATCCCCGTTTCCCCGCACCGGGCGGATTCCCGGGATTTAAGCCCCCGTTTTCCCATACAGGAAGAGATCCCTGGAATTTTCGTCCCCGTTTCCCCACAGGGATCACCGGTATTTTCGTTTCCCGTACAGGGATCACCGGTATTTTAATCCCCGTTTCCCCGCACCGGGCGGATTCCCGGGATTTAAGCCCCCGTTTTCCCATATAGGAAGAGATCCCCGGGATTTAAGCCCCCGTTTTCCCCACAGGGATCACCGGTATTTTCGTTTCCCGTACAGGGATCACCGGTATTTTAATCCCCGTTTCCCCGCACCGGGCGGATTCCCGGGATTTAAGTCCCCGTTTTCCCATACAGGAAGAGATCCCTGGGATTTTCGTCCCCGTTTTCCCATACAGGAAGAGATCCCCGGGATTTAAGTCCCCGTTTTCCCATACAGGAAGAGATCCCCGGGATTTAAGCCCCCGTTTTCCCATATAGGAAGAGATCCCCGGGATTTAAGCCCCCGTTTTCCCCACAGGGATCACCGGTATTTTCGTTTCCCGTACAGGGATCACCGGTATTTTAATCCCCGTTTCCCCGCACCGGGCGGATTCCCGGGATTTAAGTCCCCGTTTTCCCATACAGGAAGAGATCCCCGGGATTTAAGCCCCCGTTTTCCCATATAGGAAGAGATCCCCGGGATTTAAGCCCCCGTTTTCCCATATAGGAAGAGATCCCCTGGATTTAAGCCCCCGTTTTCCCCACAGGGATCACCGGTATTTTCGTTTCCCGTACAGGGATCACCGGTATTTTAATCCCCGTTTCCCCGCACCGGGCGGATTCCCGGGATTTAAGCCCCCGTTTTCCCATACAGGAAGAGATCCCCGGGATTTAAGCCCCCGTTTCCCCACAGGGATCACCGGTATTTTAATCCCCGTTCCCCGCACTGTGAGGGACCCCCGGTATTTCCATCCCGTTTTCCCATACAGGAAGAGATCCCCGGGATTTTCGTCCCCGTTTCCCCACAGGGATCACCGGTATTTCCATCCCGTTTCCCCTTAAAGGGGTCCCTGTGATTTAATCCCAATTTATTTTTTTATTTTTTTAAAAACCTAATTAGCAAAAGAAAAAACTAAGAAAAAAAAAGTAATTTAATTATTCATTAAATAAATAAATGTTTAGTATTCGTTTTTATTACTAATATATGTAATTTTTTTTTTTTTTTTGCGTCATTAATGAATTAATAAAATTTCAATTTATTGTATTCATTAATAAATAAATAAAATTTAAGTTTATTTTCTTTCCAGAAATTGATTGAAATTGACCGGTTACCCGAACTGATAAATTTGCGCGGACTTCGAATTCATAACACGGAAAGTTCGGCATCTGAACGCCTTTCCCACGTACAAAAAAATAAAAAATAAAATAAAAAATATTTTAATAATTTTATTTTTGGACAGATTGGCGACGAAATTGTGGAACAATTGGTGGAATGGACCAAATTGTTGCCATTTTATTCGGAATTACCTGTTGAAGTTCACACTTATTTGCTCACACATCGATGGGCCGAATTAGTGGGAAATATTTTTATTATTTATTTATTTAATTATTTTAAATTATTTTTTAAAATGTAAACAATTAAATATATATATACACACGAATGTTTATTTAAAGGTTTTGTTGTCAACCTGCTTCTTTGCCCACTGTTCAGCTAATAATGCCAGCCAGAATAAACGTATTTATTGTTTATTTTTTTAATTTACTATTATAAATTTGTAAAAAAAACTTCATTTAGATTGTAAAATTATTTTAAATATTTAATGCAAAAATTTTTTAAATTTAATTTATTAATTTTAGCGAATTCCATGTCGGACACGGATTCCCAACACAACTTGGCACTTTTGCAGCAACGACTTTCGGCATTGATGGACAAACAAATTCCCATTGAACATGTGGCCAAGTGAGGAAAATAATTTATATTAGTGTAAGGAAAAGAGCAATTGAAAAGAAGAGAGAGTGAGAGAGAGAAAATGAAAGAGAGATACAGATAGAGAGAGATAAAAGAGAAGAGAGGGATGGAGAGAGAGAGAGAAGAAAAAAGAGTGAGAGGGAGGGAGGGAGACAGTGACAGAGAGAGAGAAGGGAGAGAAAGAGCGAAACAGTGGCGAGAGATTGAGTGAGTAAGAGAGGACAGAAAGAGAAAAACAGAGAGAAAGTGGAGAGAGAGACAAAGTGAGACATAGTGAGAGAGAGAGAGAGAGGGGGAGAGAGAGCGATAAATCATTTTTAGTTTATTTTTACAGGGAAGCGGGTGTCCTGGTACAAAAATTCACAACCCTTTACCATGCATTTTCCAACCTGCGCATTACGCTGGAGGCGTACGTGTGCCTGAAGGCAATTACCATTTTGCATTGCGGGCCCACAGGGCATGGTAATTAGTTGATTAATTATAATATTATTATTTTCTATCAAATTACCCTCCCTTCTAGAATTGGACCCATTCTCGCTGGCACCAAATTCGTCCATGGCACCGCCGCCGCCACCGCCTTCGTCCGCGGCCGCAGCGGCCACCACAGCCGCTGCCGGTGGCATTGGAGGCCGACTTCATGACCATTATGTGTACAAGGTGGGGAAAGTGTCGGAAAATTTTGCTAGAAATTTCAGAAAACCAGAGACTTTTGTATATTTTTACTGGCACAGATAGCAATCAGAAATATTTCGTTTGACTAATTTTTGGCTAAAGTTACCCCATTTTGGTCTTATTTGGTGTGCTATTTTTTTCTTCTTTTTCTCGAGAGTCTCGAGTTTGGGACACAAATTTTGAGGGGTTTGGCTCCAGTTTTTTTTTAACCTTAGGCCCATTGCTAAATTGAGCCTGGGAATGTGATTTTTATTTTGGGTCTGTGTGCCGAGGTAAATCCATTCTCGTGCTTAAAATTTTTTGTATTTTTTATACATTATTGCAAGAAGTCCATCAAAAAAATTATCTAGAAAAAAAAAATTTAGGAAGTCCTAAATGTTTTAGCCTCTAAATTATCTAAGCCAGAGGAAAAGCATTAAATTATCGCCATTAAAATGCATATAAAAATGAATGCAATAATTATTTTTTAATTTTAATTTTAATTTTTTTTGAAGGTCAGTCTAATCCAAGAACAATTTGTGAAGGCATTGCAAATCCATTTGAGCCAATGCGAACATGGGCCCCGACTGTCCGAGATACTCACTTGGCATGTTTTTGATTAATTCGTATATTATTTAATAATTTATTATTAAGGAAGCATTTTTTAAGGCGAAAAACCCTTAAATAGGGGCCTAAATAACTGTGAAATAATTATGAAAATGGAAAAATAGTGATGCAAAATTTAAATTCGGTTTTTGTTTTTAAAACAAGTTTTTAAAATAAATCATTCCTTCCATCTTTCCAATAAATTTATTTATTTTATTTATTTTAAATTTAATTTTAAATTTAATTTTTATTTTTTTTAAGGCTTCCAATGCTTCAGACGGTGTCCGGTGTGCTGCTGCGCTCAAAAATGTTCTATGTACCATTTCTGATCTGCAAACAGCCGGAACCAATTGTGGACGAAAAGTCACAACAAATTGGAAGGTAATTAAACAAAAATTATTTCTCATTTTAACACTACTTTTGGTTAAACAAAATTTAAATAATTTTTTTTAAACAAATTTTAAAAAATAAAAAATATATATAATTTAAATTTAAAAATACAGTTTAAAAAGTTACAATATTTTAATTCATATATTGTATTATCATTATTTTTATAATTTTCATAATTTAAAAGAACAAAATTTAATTAACTCTTTTTCAATAAATAAAAAAGAAGCATAAATTTATTACCTTAAAATTTAATCAATTAATTCCAAATTTCCAGAAGTTTGACGACTTCCTCCGCCGCCGGTGGAGCCGAAAATTCGGCATCGTCCTCCTCATGTGCGGTTGAGGAGCTGAAGGCGGAAGAGACGGACTCCGAGGGGGGCTGAAATTCGAAAAATTCTGAAAAACAGTACAAAAACAGTCTTTCACAACGAATTTTTAAAAATTCAAATTTCCATTTTTTTTGTGAGTTTGTCACATATTATTGTACACAATTAAAATGATGGCATTTATTTCCTCCTTTTTGACGCCTGATTTTGTTTAAATTAAGAAAAATAAATTAGCACTTAATACTGACAAGAAAAATTTTTGTAAATTATTTTAATAAATTCACAAAAAATCCAAGGTCATTTTAAAATAACGGTACAACAGCACTAATTTTTTGGAAAACGAAACGTCGGTGCCAAAACAATACAGACCCTGTAATTGTACCGACAAAATGCCAAATTTGAATAGACAAAAAATACAAATGCTGGACAGAGTTTAGTGAATTGCTGCTCCAATATGATTATTATTTTGGGCAAAAAATTAATTATTTAAAATTATTTTTGCTGTTTTATTTCGAAGAAATGTACACACATTTAATTTATACGGATAGTTTTGACATTGCTCAAAAGTAAAAAACATTTAAAAAATTTATTAAAAATGTCTGTATAATTTCGTATTTAAATTAATAGTGAAACTGTTTCCTTTTAGAAATAACGGTGCAACTAGTACTAATTTTCAGAAACGTATAAAATTTTAAGTTTTCATTTATGCTAATTTTTATACAAAAAAAAAAAAAATTTCATGTCTGTTTTTCATTGGACCTAAACATAAATGTTATCTAGAATAAACATATCCAGGGCTGGATGCCAATGCCATAATTATTACTAGGGTGCGGATTTTTATGGGCGAAAAAGTCTAAAATAAGGCCGTAAATAAGGGCGAAAAAATCGCGAATTAAGGGCGAAAATAGGGCTCGAAAAAGTTTCAAATTTAGGGGTATAATTTTTTAAATTGCTGTTTTTTATATGAAAATAATTTCAAATTAAGGCAAGCAATTTTATTCACTGATTGCAGTTACAAATGAGGTACATTTCGAAATCTTCGGGATTAAATGGTCAATTCCTAGGGGTGTATTTTTCAGAAATTTTGGGTCGATTTTTAGGAGTGTATTTTTTGAAATTTTTTTGGGTTGATTCTTAAGGGTATATTTTTTTTTTTTTTTTTGCATTTAATTTTCCAAAAATTGCGAAATAAGGACGAAAATAAGGTCGAAACGCCAAAATATGGGCAAAAACCTATTTTAAGGGCGAACACCCAAAATAAGGATTTCTAAGGTCGAATAAGGGCGATAAAACGCAAGAATTTCGAACAAAAAATGTGTTTTTCGTGCATTTCTCGTCGCAGAAAAAATAAGTAAAAACTTAGAAATCCGCACCCTAATTACTACACAGATTTTTATTCATTTTGCTTGCATTTTTATATTATCAGTTTTCATATGATTATATTTTTGTTATTGCTTCAATTTGATCAGCCTGTTTAAAGCTTAGTGAATGGCCTGCTTCATCTGCTTCTCTGGTGTTAATTCTGGATTAATAATAGGCAAAATTGAGACAGAATTTGGACCACACTTTGGTCAAAAGTAATTTTCGACCAAAGCCTGTTTAGACAACAAAACTGGACTGGACCATTGCAAAATTTAAAAAATTATTTAATTAATAAGAAAAATTTTGCACCAAAAATCAATTATCCTAACTTTGGAAAGCCTAATTTCGTGCCAATGAATGGGGCAGAGAGAGCGCGTCAGAGGACAGAAGACAAATGCATTTTTTGAAGCGCCTATTGGCTTGGTTGGAGAAAAGTGCAACAAAATGCCAAAGCCAATGATGAAATTGTAGTTGTGCCGACAAAACTGCCAAATTTGAACAAACAAATAATGAAAACGCTGGAAAGATACGGCGAATTGCTGCTACAAAATGATATTACTTTGGCTGAAATTTAAAAATTATAAAAATTTTCTTAGTTTTTGTGATCAGTAGGATCGGAATTTGAATTAATCGTGAAACTGTTAAATTATAATTTATATAATTATATTGCAATCCAGTCAATGTTTTACCATAAAATTTAAATTTATATGAGAAAAATGCAAAGTAATTTTGTACAAATATTTAAATTATATTTATCTTTCTTTCAATTGGAATAAAATATAGTTTTAATTTCTTTAAAAAAATTTAGCAATAAAATTCTACCTATTATATGTAAATATTATTAAGATCAGCCGAGTGACCAGACGACCCACATACTTCTGCTACAATATTTCTTAAAATACTCATTCGGGGGCAAATTTTGAAAAATTTTCTCTTTTACCAGGCTGTTTTGTTTGAAAAATTTTTAGATCGATTGTATGTAAGTTGACGGTCGAAAAATCATGGCCAGCTTAAACATACAAAAAACCCAGAAAATTTATTTTAATGTTTTATCTTTGTTGAAATACGAACATAACTTTTAAATTTGGAAAGATGGAAAAACATTATTGTTAGCTTTCAAATTTAACAATAATATAAATATATAATAATTAGTAGTTTATTATAAAGAAATATTGAAATTTTAGTAACCCAAAAAATGGCGAAAATACAATTGATAAGTTGATGTCCTAGAGATCGAAATAGACCTGAATCAGGCCTGCATTTTTCCTGGAGCTGAGTTTTTCCTATATTTTTGTCAAGGAAATCCACGCCCAGGCTATTATGTTGGTTCTCATCCTTCGGATATCGAAATAAATAAAAATAAATTGGAAACAAAAAATGCGATGAAAATGAACGCATTGGACCAAAATTTGTTTAAACAAATGCATTTTTGAAGCGTCTATTGGCATGATAAAATTGGAGCAAAATGCATATTTGAAACTCATCACCAATGCAAAAATATTTTAAATGGTAAAATAAATTAATAACTATATTATACACATAACAAACTTTTTTTTAGTTTCTTTTAAAGCTTTTAGGGGTCAACTTTATAATGCCTTTCAATCGACAAAACTCCTAAATTAGTGTGGGAAAATGTAAATAATTATTGCTAACATATAACCGCATTCGCGTCCAGACATTTGCGGACTGACATTTGCGGACGGACATTTGCGGACGGACATTTGCGGACAGACATTTGCGGACAATTTCGGGAAAAAATAAAAAATATTCTTAAAAAATTAAAAAAAAAAATTCTGAAAACATAGAATGGAGACTGCAAAATAAATAAAAATTTATTTTTGGCTTTTAAAGCTGTCATATCTTATTTTTACATCAGCGGCTATAAGTCATAGATAGATCCACCATTCAAAATGCGAATCTTTCCAATGTGCCTACTCAAAAATTCCAAAAAAAAATTTCCAACCCTCTACGAATTTTTTTCGAAAACTTTCCCGATTTTCAGTGTATTTTGGGTTATCCAGATCACCATGAAGGAGTGATCTGACCAAGTTGGAACAAGAATTTTTTGATCAGAAATATGACCATGCCTGTGTGCTTAATCATGAACAAAAACTTACTTTCACTATTTCAAATAACAGTTCGTAAATTTGTCCGTTCGGTTTTACAGACATTTTAAACTTGAAATGCCAATTTTGACCAAGTGTAACACGGGTCAAAAAATGTGCTTTTCCCCACTGGAACATATGTATATTTAACAACAATGTCTTTGTTAAAAAAAGACAAATTTTTTTCTGAAACAAAATGTATCCGATAGAAGAAAGAAAGGGGCTAGCCTTGGAATTTCGGTTTTCCTTTCCGAAAATTTTTGGGTTCTCTAAATGCTATCCAATTGAACACTAAAGCAAGAGTTATCTAGGGTTCATCCCGTACTATCTGGGAAAAAAGTCGGGGAGCTGGTATCAAATTCCCCGACTAGAATTATCTATAAGGCTAACTAAATTATTTAAATGTTGGGGGGGGGTCAAAAACTGGGTCGTCAAGAGCACTCTCACCCGAGAGAGTGAAACAGACGACGTTCGAATTCCCCACACGGTGTTGGGGATCAACTCTTTTTAATCACTTAAAGACAAGCATCTTACTTACCAGTGAAATTAATTCTTTGAAGTGTAAAAATAAGATATGACAGCTTTAAAAGCCAAAAATAAATTTTTATTTATTTTGCAGTCTCCATTCCATGTTTTCAGAATTTTTTTTTTAATTTTTTAAGAATATTTTTTATTTTTTCCCGAAATTGTCCGCAAATGTCTGTCCGCAAATGTCCGTCCGCAAATGTCTGTCCGCAAATGTCTGTCCGCAAATGTCCGTCCGCAAATGTCCGTCCGCAAATGTCTGTCCGCAAATGTCCGTCCGCAAATGTCCGTCCGCAAATGTCTGGTAGCCACTGCATTATGATGACCGGAAAATACCCGAAAATATCGCTTCCTAATTAATTTTAATGAAATATGTTTACAAATTGGCAAAAGTCACAATAATTTCTAAATAAAACATCGGGATTCTGTCTACAAAAAATCCGTCAGTGATAAACAATCCGTCAATGGACAATCGTCAAAAATTTCAGGCGTCGTTGGAACCTCTCTTCTATTTTTTAAAGTTTGGTTCAAAAACTGACCCAAAATTCATTAAATTTTGATATTTGGTAAGTTTGCTTCAAATTTTCAGTTTTTCCAGGCGGCGCTTTCGGCACCGCCGGACGGTGCGATGTCATTATTTAAAAAGCATCAAAATAAAAAATTTTTGCTTATAACTTTGCTCTAAAAAGACCAAATTTAATTTTTGCTCTGAGTTTTTGTGATCAATAGGATTGGAACTGTAATTAATCGCGTAACTTTTTTTAATAATATTATTTTAATTAAAAATTGTTTTAAAGCAATTTTTTAAGATGGAAAAGAAAAAGGAATATATTTACTTTTTTTAATATTTAACGAATTTTAATTGTTATAAAATTAAATTGAAATGACACTTATAACGTTTCTTCATTTTTGGTAGTCGAGCCCATCGTTAGGGGGTGTATTTTCAGGGTGCAGGAACCCCGGTTTCCGGAGACATGAAAAAGGGGGCACGGGGACGGGGAAGTAAATTCATAATGATATAAAGAAAAATAAAATTGACAACAATTCATTGAAAAATATTTAAATTACAGCAAAATTTATCAACTAAAACTCTAAAAATAAATTTAATACAATAAAATTAAACCTAAGAATAGCTAAGATTTTACAGAGAAAAAAAAACAGAATTTTTTATGAAAAAGGCGAAGGATTCAATAAATCAAATTTTCCATCATAGACATATTTTTTCATCTTATTTTGTTGTTCAGAATTTCCTTCATCTTCGACCACTTTTGCTTCTTCCGCTGCATTTCTTTTGGCGTTTTCGCATATTTTTTCCATTTCTTCGTCAAATTCTGAGCGAAGCATTTCAATTTTCTCATCTTTATTTTCTTCATAATTCATTTCCTCCTCATTTAATAAATTCAGCTCCAAATCATCCTCGAAATCATCCAATTCATTTAATTTTTCATCACCTTTTTTCCAAAAACATTTTGAAAAGTAATTCAGTATTCTGACAATATCTGATAAAGATAGAAATAATTGAAGTCCATTATAAGTCACTATTATAATTGGCTTCACCGTCGGCAATTGTTTGGATATCTCACTGTTTTTAGCTTAAAAAATGATTAAATATATTTTAGGAGTTCAATAATACCTTCAGCATAAATCCGGAATAAATATTCATACAAAATGTCCAAATATTTTCGATATTTTTGGCATTTTTCATTCAATTCCTTCCCAATTTTGTCACATTGCCAATGCTTTTTCATCAAATACACAACGCCAAAATGTGCCTCTTTTTTTTGCGCTTTATCCTCTTCCGTTTTCTTATAAGAACAAGGATACTCATTGGGGTTACGAGGCCAAAATATTCGCCCACACTCTCCTCGCACACGCATTTTCCCAAAATTCATTGCCTGCTCTTTCAGGAATTCAGTTAATAAAGCATCTTTATACTAAATTTAACATAATTTAAATAATATTTTTAAATTAAATTAAATGCTCACCCATCTGTGTGAACCATCAAATTTTGACTCGACAATTATTAAATGCTTATCATTAGTAGGGTAATACAAACTGTTTTCTAGTTTTGGTGGTGTCCTTTCTTCCGCCTTTTTAAACATTTCATATAAATTTGGATCAAAATTTTGTTTTATTATTTCCTCAACACTTTCATTTGGGCATTTCATTGGCTGTGTCAATTGCCAATTGCAGAATCACTTCATTATTTGGCATTTTTGGTTCATTTTCTGATTTAATTTCATATTCCAATTTCTTCTAATTCAATAGTTTTGGTTCAAATTCAAAACCGAAGAATCGTTCTAATCGATAATAATACATACCATTCGCTTCCAAATTAAAATAAAAACACGAAATATGGGTCAGTGAATTAAGAACATAAAATATTGGCCATTCGATTTCAATTGGTCCGTTTTTTAAGCACGAATTTCGGCTTCACTGCTGGAATTCCGACGTACTCTCTGAGCAAATATTCGTACAAAATGTCCAAATATTTCCGATATTTTGGGCATTCTTCCCGTTCAAATTCACCAAAGTTTTCAAGGATGTTTTCGCATTGCCAATTCTTTTTCAAAAAATACACAATGCCAAGGTATGCCTCATATTTTTGTGTTGTATATTCACTAAGTGTTGTTCTTTGTTGGCCTTTCATAAAAGCAATTAGCATATCATCTTCAATCTAAATAAAATGGATTTAAATAAACAATTAAAGTGAAACTCACCAATGAATTGGCATTTGAAAATGAAAAAAGGAAGCAAATAATGAAAAAATAAATAGCAGAAGCAAGGTTAAACATTTTTCTTTATTTATATAAAATGGTAAGAAATAAATTATTAGCTGGGTTTTTATAGTAAAAATTTATTAACAAATCTGACAAAATAATCAATTTTGGCAATTCATTTCAATAAACATCCGTTTAATTATATGTTGATTATAATTTATTTAATAAAATTTAATCAATTTGGCAATTCATTTCAATAAACATCCGTTTAATTATATGTTGATTATAATTTATTTAATAAAATTTAATCAATTTGGCTATTCATTTCAATAAACATCCGTTTGATTATATGTTGATTATAATTTATTTAATAAAATTTAATTAATTTTTGGCTATTCATTTCAGTAACATCCTTTTATTATATTTTGATTAAAATTTATTTAATAAAAAAATACTATTTTTCATTGCAGATTTCGTCCAAATTAATGAAAATTTTCTAGGCGGTGCCTTCGCCCCCTGTTCTCCACCTTAACCACCCCCTTTTCATGTATTACGCCAACCCTTACTTTTTTCGAAATTAAGCTTTTTTGCATGTTTTGTGGTATTTTGCGGAACAAGCACACGGAATCCGTGTCATGATAAATTGGCTTCCGCAGCTCAATCCGAAAATTTGAAATTTCCGGTTCTCTAATTACAACTAACATTTCCGGTGTCCGGGACTCTTCCACATTTCTCATGTGCTCCGTTTAATAAATATAATTGTGTGAATCTTCGGGGATTTGGTGGGACCGTTCCTCCCCCTCTGCTGATCAGCGTCTTCGTCGTAATCCGCCTCTTCAATCGTCGTTCTTTCCCCTCAGGAGTTTTTCACTTGGTGCTAGGTCGTTCCACAAAAAAGCTCAGTGTGGGCGATCCACAAAAAAGCTCAGTGGTCGATAAAATTAAATAAATAAATTTAATTATTCAATTCACAAAAGACGGTGCCGTCCGGTTAACACTAATGTACGGCGGGACGCAAGTCATTTTCAAATTTTTTAATTTTTCACATCACTTCTCGCCAATTTTCTCCATTTATAGTAAACATAGCCTGACGCCATTGATACCGTTTTGTGAGCTCATCGAGCTGTACAAAAAGCCGCTGGTACCGGCAAGCTTAGCTTGTGTTGGCCATCGACAGGGTCGGGGGCGAGGCTGAGGGTCCTCCGGCAGATGTGCCCGACCCATGACGGGCTCCAAGTGAATGGATCAAGGACCGGACCCGGCTTGGGAGATAGCCCTTGAAAAACTGAACAAAAAATTGTTCTTAACCGGGCCGGTCCGGGTTCCTGATCAGGCACTTTTGGTGCCCCGAAGTGGTGCGACAGGCTTCCGGAAAATGACGAATCAATCACTGAGCTTTTTGTGGAACGCCCACACTGAGCTTTTTTTGTGGAACGCCCACACTGAGCTTTTTGTGGAACGCCCACACTGAGCTTTTTGTGGAACGCCCACACTGAGCTTTTTTGTGGAACGACTCACCACGTTTTCACTTATGCGGGCATTCCGTTTCCATTGGCTCGTCCGCCCCTTCCCACCCATTTGAGAAGGATAGGCCGAGAAAGGGAAAAGAGGAAGAGAATAGTGATTTTCCCCTTGGGCAAAGTCGTCTCCCGCCTCCCTCCCTCCCGATAAAACTTTTGTCGTCCCCTTGGCTAAGACAAAATTTGAGCTCCGTAGGGGTCAGTTGTTCCTTGCCGAAAGGACCTGACCTCCATCAATCGGCCGTAGCCACCGACCAAAATGTCTCCCGTCAAGGGGTTAAGAAATCGGCTACAGTCGCCGATTTAAACTCGCCGTGAGAAACTCACCGCAGGATCAACTCTCCGCGGCGATATCTCATTCCCGTCCAATTCGGCGCGGCCAACTATCCGCGCCTTGTTTTATGGCTATCTCGCCGCTTTATTTTTTGTTGAAAAAAATGGGAATCTTTGCTACCTGAATTGGATCAGCCCGGTCTCCTTGACAATTGCCAAGCACAATTCGTCGGCACGGAGCTGGAACTGACGATGCAACCAGCCCAACATGGCAAAAAAATAGAAATTTTAAAATTTAGCACAAAAGAAAATAAGCACCGGAAATGAAATTCGAAAAAAAATAAAATGAACTTGCATGAAATAAGGGAAAATCAACGATGTACACCACGTAACTACGAAACAAAACATCAACGGGACTCGAACCCGTGCCAAAGTAAGAGAAAAACAGTAATACTCACCACTTGAAAAAAAATTTGGCTCCATACGACCCACTGCGGAGGCGCCCGGCTGGAGGAAACAGCGCTGCCGAAGAAGAGACCACTAATTGGACAACTCCCATATTAAGGAATATTCATAAAAATGTGCATTAATCTGGTGAAGCATTGATTAAACATAATAAAGGGATATTCATAAAGGGGAATATTTATAAAAATGTGCATTAATCTGGTGAAACATTGATATATTATATATTTACATATGATGTCATTGCATTGTTGTAAAATGCTTCGGAGTGCCCTCATTACAAAAGCAGAGTGAATGTCAAGGAAACATCACAAAATCAAAATCGCAAAAGTAGCCCAGTTTCCCCAAAAATGCACCCCACCATCGCCAGTTTCGTTATCATCATCGCCGGCATTTTGAAATTCGCGAAAGTTGAAGCAAAACCGAAGGAAGTCAAAGTATCAGCTTATTGTAGAATAATAAAAGCGTATATGGACAAGTCTCGGACCCAGTCCCCGTTTATCAACATGTCAGGAAACACATTGAAAATTGTAAAAAACTTGGTTAGGTTCAGAATACAGGTGAAAAGAGTATTAATTATTATTATTATTATTAATAGAAAAAATTGTTTTATTGAAAAATCGCATTTTTTTTTGTCCAAAAATGATTATGATATTTTGAGAAGTTCGAATTTCCAAACCTAGAATCACACAAAAATAAAGAACCCCGGAAAGTAAATTCATTTTAATTATTTTTAACATTTCTTAAGTGAATGCCGAAGATATTAATTATTATGAATTTTTTCTACAACCGCAAGATTCGACTGTTGGTATTTCAAACAAGGACAAATGTATGGATTATCGAGATGAGAAAGATGAAATGTTAGAAAAGTTGTTAGTGAGTATATGAATGCGATGGAAGTGGCGCAAGATAGAACTCTAGAGGCCAAGATGGAGTTAGATTGGAGTTTTTCT
This sequence comes from Heterodera schachtii, assembly GCA_023374025.1. Lineage (NCBI taxonomy): Eukaryota > Metazoa > Nematoda > Chromadorea > Rhabditida > Heteroderidae > Heterodera > Heterodera schachtii. Next base: position 104,195 of record SIJG01000046.1, read on the forward strand.
GCGCCTTCTATATTGGACGCGTACATTAAAAAGATGAAGAAGAAGGAGTTGGATGAATATAGGAAGTTTTACGATGATAATGGAAAGGATGAACAGTTGGGGGAGCTGTTGAAGATATACCAGAAGATCAGTGAAAACATGGAGAAGTGTATAAATGGTTATCTTCAAATTAAATTGATGCCACCATTAGTGAGAAACGGGTTTTTTTTTGATGCAATGGAAAGTGTAGGGAAGTTGACTGCATCCATTACGAAGGTGAAGGAGGAGTTGGAGAAGCGTAAACATTCCGTGCAACTACCTGAAAGAAGGTGAGGAATGGAAGCAGAAGATAGGAAAAAGACGGTAAAACTTCCAACTCGTTTTTGGCCAACTCGTATTTGTATCGACTCGTTTTTACGTGTTATATATGAACTGTCTGGCTTCACGTTGTCTGCACTCCTACATAACTATATAGACAAAAAAACGAGTTGCGGTAAAACGAGTTGGCCAAAAACTAGTTGAAGGTCGTCCAAAAAGACGACCTTAGCATTGGGACTAAATAGTTTAAGAGTCTTTAATTTCATGGACCAATGTTGAGTCAGTCATATCCGGGTTGGAGAAATGGGCTAAATTGTAGTAAGTTTAGCTGAAAAAACAACTGAAAATATCGAAGAAAAGTGGTCACATGGTCCCAGAAAAGAAAAAACAGTAAAGGCAAAGGAAAAGGAGGAGAAAAATTGTGAAATGGAGGCGGAAGAAAGGTAATGAAGATGTGAAGAGGAGAAAAAATGTTGAAGAGAGAGGAATGAGAAGGAAGAGAAGCAGAAAAGGAAAGGAGGAGGAAGAAAAGCAGAAAAAGGTAAGGAGGAGGAAGAAAAGCAGAAAAAGGAAAGGAGGAGGAAGGGGGGGGGGGAGAAGAAGGGTGAAGGAAGAGAAAAGAAGTACAGAAGGAAGAGGGAAGGAAAATTAGGAGAAAATTTGAGAAATGGAGTTGGAAGAAAAGAGAGAAAATATGGAGAGAGGAAGAGAATGATGGGAGAAAAGGGGAAAGGAAGAGGAAAGGAAAGGAGGTGGGGGAGGAAGAAGAGGACAAAAATGGCGCACAAATGATATGGCAATGGTCTAAATTTGGGAATCATAACTTGTTTGTTTGCATTCGAATGAATTATTTCGAACATTGCCATGCAAAAAGAAAATATTGCCAAAATGATCCAACTGATAAAATCATTTATTCTGTTTGTAATTTTCCAGCTTATTCTGGCATTTTATGCAATTTCCATTTTTAGAAAAGCAAACTATGGCAACAAAATTCGGATTATTATTTTTTTATTTATTTTTTTTGTATTTTTTATTCCACGTGGGGGGGGGGGGGAAATGCACATGAATTTTTTAAAATCACTCGCCTTGATTAATGGAAAACTCAGAATTTGGAAATTTTTAAAAACCATTAAGCGTTGAAATATTTTAGGTTAAGTTAATCCTGTTCCGGGGAGTATGCCAATAAAATTGGTGCGATTTTATTAATTATAGAAAGAGCTAATTTCGATAAAACTTTTTAAATATAAGACGAGAAAAAAAATATGTAGATCTCCCCTCCCAAAGAGTGCAACCCAAAATCACGCCGCTAAAAATTTGAAAAAATTTCACTTAGAATTTTTTCAAGAAAAAATTCTTAGAAAATTTTTATAAAATTTCAAGAAAAAAAAAATTTTTTGAAAAATTTGCGAAAGAAACAGTAATTTATCAAAAAATTTCAAAAGAAAATCGCTGAAAATTTTTCAATTTTTTCATTTAAAATTTCTTATAAAAAATTTGAATTTTAAGTATGAAAATTAAAAAAAGAATTTCTAGCGGCGTGATTTTGTCCTGTTCCCATTATAAGCCGAGACAGAAAATGAAATTGAAAAATAAAGGCTTCACAAGGACAAATTGGCTTTAAAAAGCATTCATAAATTTTAAAAAACAACAATTTCCGTGAAATATTTTGTCATTTCTTTCCCAAAAATAAAAAGTAAACCCAACCATTTTGTCGAATTTTTTCTTTTGTCCTTCACTCTCAATACCGAGCATTGTCTGATTGAGGGTTAGTCCCCCGCTTTTTAAATTGAGCAAGTTTTCTTAACAAAATAATCGCATTAAAAAGAAAAAGATAATTTCGATAAAACTTTTTAAAATATTTTTTAATTTTTCTTTTCTTTTACAATAATTTGGACCCAGTAATTGGGAAAAATTTCGTAATTACGCATGACGGATTTACGTAATGAGAATCTTTGCTGCCTGAATTGGACCAGCCCGGTCTCCTTGAAAATTGCCAGGCGCAGCTCGTCGCAAGGAGATGGAACTAACGCTGCAACCAGCCCAACCTGGCAAAAGAAAAAAGAAAAAAATGTCTGTTAGAATTAGAGACCGGACAAGAGGGTCGGTCGAACGGTTTCGGTTAAAAACCGAAAAAAAAAACCGAAACCGAAAAAAACCGAAAAACTCAAAAATTTCTCGGTCGAACGGTTTCGGTTAAAAACCGAAAAAAAACCGAACCGAAAAAAACCGAAGAAAAATTTTCGGTATATCGTTTCGGTTTCGGTTTTTTTTTTTGAATTTTTATATTTTTTCCAAAAAAAGCAATAAACTATTCTATTAATAGAAAAAGCAAAAATCTCCTCTGAGTAAAATTGTAGAGCTATTGAAACTCTATTGAATGGTGTACTAAAGGTTTGGAAAATGATAGAAATGACTTCATTTTTTTTTATTGATAAAAATTTTAGGTTTAAAAATTTCCTTATTGAAAAAGATTATAAAATATTGAATTATCAATAAATCAGCAAAATTTAGTTTTTTGGTTGGTTTTTACGTGTTTTGCTCCCTAAAAATATTAATAAAAAATTTAAATGCCTTTTTTCATGCCTTTTTCGGTATTTTGCGCTTTTTGGTGCCTTAATTGCTAGCTCTAGCCATAACTTTAGGCCGGCGGTGCTGATAAGCGCCGCCGGGAAATTTTTTTGTTATTTTAATGCTATTTGTTAGCAGATTTTGTCTAAAAATACCAAATTTTGAGATTTTGGGCTAATTTTTTAAGAAAAGATAGCTTTTTGGAGGGTCGGCGGTGCCGATAGGCGCCGCCGGAGGAAAATTTTAAGAATTTTTAATGAAAAAAGATAGCTTTTTGGGGGGTCGGCGGTGCCGATAGGCGCCGCCGGAGGAAAATTTTAAGAATTTTTAATGAATTTTGTTAAAAAAATGGCCAACTGATTTGTCAAAAAAGTCGGTCGATTGTTTCGGTTTTTTAAATATTTCGGTCGAACGGTTTCTGTTAAAAAACCAAAAAAAAACCGAAACCGAAAAAAACCGAAAAACTCAAAAATTTCTCGGTCGGTTTTTTTCGGTTAAAAACCGAAACCGAAAATCGAAAAATACCGAAAAAAACCGAAAAAAAAACCGACCGGTCCGATCTCTAGTTAGAATCAAAGGCCAGGAAAAAGACGTCCCAACTATGTAAAATTCGAAAAAATGTTTAGGGTTCGAACTTGCAAAAACTAAGGGAGAAGTAACGATGCATACCGTTTACCACCCAATAAAATTACAAGACTCAAACGGGACTCGAACCCCTACCAAAATAAGAGAAACCCATCAAATTCACCATTTGACCAACTTTTAAAAATTTTCGGAAACTCCATGGGTTCGAACCCAGCCCACAAGAAAGAATTGGTCAAAAAAAATCCTTCAAAATAAAACCGGATTTTTTTTTTTTTTTTTGTAACTTACCGGGCATTGATGCTTCCCTGCGAGTGTTTAACCAGTAGCGGTACTCTACGACAAGTTTGGCAATCTGTCGCCGGTTGAACCGATGGAATTGGAGGTAATCGAGTCGAGCCTGAAAAAACCAAATGGAAAATTTAAAAAAACAATGAAAAATCTGGATCGTCCCGAAAAAATCATAAAATGTACAACACCTTCAACTCGTCAAATGACTGCAGAAGGAAGTACGGGTTCCTGGTCAGGTACGGGCCGATGTCCGCCTCGTGGGCCCGGCAACGTTTGACCAGCCAAAAGATTTTCGCTTTGACGTCCCTTTCCGGGCCCAACCGGAGCAGGCACGGCCAATTTTTGGTGCTTGACAAACCTGGCAATTTTTAATAAAATGTATCATATTTACGAGATCCGTAAACGGAAGTGTCATAAAAATGCCAAAATTTGGCACCAAAAGTGCGGAATGAATGGGCCAAAATGTACAATTCTGGGTCAGAATTGAGAAAACATTGATCAGGATGGGAATCGATGAAGCATTTAAACAAAAATTAACTATAAAATTGTTAGAATTTTAAATTGCCAATTTCGTCCCCTTAAAATGTTTCCATTGTTGGCATATGGAGTCGGTTTTTCTGCAAAAAAAAGGGATAAATAAAAAATTGTTATTTTTAGACTCGTTTACTGAGTAAGAGGAGGATAAAGAGGCGAAGAAGACGAAACGGAACAGGACAAAGGCGAAGAAGAGAGGAGGAAGAGAAGGGGTAGAAGAAAAGGAGGAGGAAGAGAGAGGGAAGAAAGGGAGAAACAAAAAAAAAAAGGAGAAAAAGAAGAAAGAGGAAGAGAACTATGGAGAAGAAAAGAAGGAGCAGAAAAAGAAGAGGAGGCGGAAGAGAAAGGGAAGAGAGGAGGAGAAACAAAAAAAAGGAGAAAAAGAAGAAAGAGGAAGAGAACTAGGTAGAAGAAAAGAAGGAGCAGAAAAAGAAGAGGAGGCGGAGGAGAAAGGGAAGAGAGGAAATGAAGAGGAAGAGAGAGAGAGAAAGAAGAAGAAATAGAAAAAAGGAGGATAAAAAGAAGAATGAGAAAGAGAACTAGGGAGAGAGGAAGAGAAAGGGAAAATCGAAATTGAAGGGCCAATAACTCAGCGAATATACGTCGTAGACCGGTTTACCTCAGTTCGGCCGTCACGGTTCGGCCCTCACGGTTCGGCCGTCACCATTCGGCCGGCACGGTTCGGCCCCAGCGTGTTTTTCCAATATAACTTTCTATAACTTTTTTCTTTGTAATCCAAATCCAACATTGTTGGTATCATTCGAAAGCTTATCATGTTTAGAAGCTTTTTCTAAACTATTGCTTAGCGATTAGACAAATTACCAAAAAAGTTATACATGAAAATTTCGAAAAAGTCGAAATTTTTGAAGTTTTTTCTTAAAAAAATTTTTCCAGGCTTAAAATTTTTTTGTTTTTTTAGCAGGGCTAATAAAGCATGTTAAGAGCTTTCGAATGATACCAAGATTATTGGATTTGGATTATAAATAAAAAAGCTATCGTGGAAAAACACGCTGGGGCCGAACCGTGGCGGTCGAATCGTGACGGCCGAACCGTGAGGGCCGAACTGTGACGGCCGAACTGAGCGAGTCCGTCGTAGACCTACCATTCAAAAGGCAAATCGATAGCAAATGTTGTACTCTTTCTAAAGGGCATGAGGATTTTTTCTGGAATTCGCGGTTATTCGCAACCAGAAGAATTGCTTCTCCCTCTCTTTCATGCTCCAAATTTTCAAGCATTTCGAATTCTCGCAAACCTCCACGCATTTGTTGTCCAAATGCCATTTGTTTGTCGCCATGCCATTATTCGTTGTCATTGTTTTCCAACCTAGCAGCTCCTCTGAGTCGGCTAATGATGACCGAATGTGTCTCATCCCTTGATGGGTAAGGCGATATGAGTCGGCTAATGGTAACCGAATGTGTCTTGCCTGTTGTTGGGCAAGACTAATGTGGCGGTTGCTGATGGCCAAATATGCATACCTTTCTTTAAGCATAACAAAACCTTATTTGAAATTTTTCTAGTGTGACTGACAGAGGGAGGAAACTCATTAACTCATAAATTGTTCAAGAAAATAATTTTTTTTTCATCAGAAAATTTTTTTATTATTAATAAATATATTTTATTAAATAAATTTTAATCAAAATATAATAAACAGATATTTATTGAAATGAATTGCCAAAATTGATTATTTTGAAATAGTTCCTTATGTGGGGTGTCGGACGATGATTCCGAACAAATTCCATGAAAATATTTCAAAAGTTGATTCATGAGACGCATCACGGAATTGTGCGGATGAACGGTACAATGCCAAACGCAAAGCAACAGAGAAGCCTAGCGCTTATATTTAAAATTAAATTCGGATGTTTAGTGAAAGGAATAGCCAAATTGATTAAATTTTATTAAATAAATTATAATCAAAATATAATTAAACGGATGTTTATTGAAATGAATTGCCAAATTGATTAAATTTTATTAAATAAATTATAATCACATATAATTAAACGGATGTTTATTGAAATGAATTGCCAAAATTGATTATTCTGTCAGATTTGTTATTAAATTTTACTATAAAAGCCCAAATAATAATTTATTTCTTACCATTTTATATAAATAAAGAAAAATGTTTAACCTTGCTTCTGCTATTTATTTTTTCATTATTTGCCTCCTTTTTTCATTTTCAAATGCCAATTCATTGGTGAGTTTCACTTTAATTGTTTATTTAAATACATTTTATTTAGATTGAAGATGATATGCTAATTGCTTTTATGAAAGGCCAACAAGAACAACAATTAGTGAATATACAACCCAAAAATATGAGGCACACCTTGGCATTGTGTATTTTTTGAGAAAGAATTGGCAATGCGAAAAAATTCCTGAAAACTTTGGTGAATTTGAACGCAAAGAATGCCCAAAATATCGCAAATATTTGGACCTTTTGTATGAATATTTGCTCAGAGAGTACGTCGGAATTCCATCAGTGAAGCCGAAATTCGTGCTTAAAAAACGTCCAATTGAAATTGAATGGCCAATATTTTATGTTATTAATTCACTGACCCATATTTCGTGTTTTTGTTTTAAAACGGGAGACTTTAATCGTTATCATCAATTAAAAAGATTGTTCAGTTTTTATTTTGAACCAAAATTATTGAATGAGAAGAAATTGAAATATGAAACTAAATCAGAAAATGAACCAAAGATGCCAAATAATGAAATGATTCTGCAATTGGCAATTGACACAGCCAATGAATGCCCAAATGAAAGTGTTGAGGAAATAATAAAACAAAATTTTGATCGAAATTTATACGAAATGTTTAAAAAGGCGGATGAAAGGACACCAAAAGAAGAAGGCACTTTATATCATCGTACTAATGATAAGCATTTCATATTTGTCAGGTCAAAATTTGATGTTTCACACACATGGGTGAGCATTTAATTTAATTTAAAAATTATATTTTAATTATGTCAAATTTAGTATGATGACGCTTTATTAACTGTATTTTTGAAAAAGCGGGCAAAGAATTTTGGGAAAATGCGAGTGCAAGGAGAGTGTGTGCGATTAGCATGGCTTGGCCCTAATAATGTTTCATCAGAGAGAACGGAAGAGGATGAAGCGCAAGAAATTGAGGTTCATCTTGGCGTTGTGTATTTGATGAAAAAGCATTGGCAATGTGACAAAATGAGGAAACAAAAATTCAATGAAAGATGCAAAAAATACCAAAAATATTTGGGCATTTTGTATGAATATTTATTCCGGATTTATGCTGAAGGTATTAATGATTTTCTTAATGTTTTAATATCATTTTTTAAGCTAAAAACCGGGAGTTGTCCAAACAATTACCCAATGTGAAGCCAATATTTGTAGATTATTTTGGAGGATTTATATCTTTATCAGTTGTTGTCCGAGATCTAAATTACATTTCAAAACGTTTTTGGAAAAAAGGTGATGAAAAATTGTGGAATTTTGTGGATTATTGGGGGATTAATTTACTAAATGAGGTGGAAATGAATCATGAAGAAAATAAAGAGGAGAAAATTGAAATGCTTCGCTCAGAATTTGATGAAGAAATGGAAAAAATATGCGAAAACGCCAAAAGAAATGCAGCGGAAGAAGCAAAAGTGGTCGAAGATGAAGGAAATTCTGTTGCATTTGCCAAACAACAACAATATAAGACGAAAAAAAATTCTATGATGGAAAATTTGAAGTATTGAATTCGTCGCCTTTTTCATGAAAAATTCTGTGTTTTTCTCTGCAAAATCTTAGCTATTCGTAGGTTATTCTTATTGTATTAATTTACTTTTAGAATTTTAGTTGATAAATTTTGCTGTAATTTAAATATTTTTCAATGAATTATTGTCCAAAAATAAATGCAATTTTTTTTCTTAACTTCTTCAATTTGTTAATTATAAAATATTACAAGAAAATAATCCACAAAAATTGGTATTTTTACCCAAATTATTCAGTGAAAAATTAAAATTCGATTCCAAAATTTGTAATAGCATTTTCATTAAATGAAATCACTGATAGTGGAATATTTGTCTGAATTTTTCGGTTCAAAGCATAATTATTTTTTGCCAATTTTTTGATAAAATGTATATTTCGAAGAAAAATTTTAATCATTCCACTAAAATTAGAGTTTTTTAAATTTTAATTTCCCCTTATGTGTGGGTCCCGGTTCCCAGGTTTATTATAAACTCGGACCATGGTTGATTTCGGTCGATTATTCCGGTAAAAAGTCGAAAAACGCGGAAGGCCAAAAAAGCCAAATCCAAAAATTAAAATTTCCTTCAGTGAAAGTGGCGTCCCGACGCTTATAAAGCCAAAAAGGGCAATTCGGCAAGTCTTAATGTGTCGGGGTGACGAGTGCTAATTGGCGGAATTCGAACGTGAATGTCCGAGTTCTGCCGGGCGTCGCCTGGACACCGAAACCCGGTCTAAGCCCCCAAAGCCACATTCGTCACGACTGAGCGTCTTCCCCTAATTCAGGCTCTTCCGGAAAATCAGCCACTTTGTAAAGCCACAAAAAAAAAACAATTAATACCCGCATTGGTTAAAATTCCTGTTTTGTCAACTATTTAGTCCTTTATGATTTTCGGCATAACGGAAAAGTTCGGCCAATTAACTTTCCATTTTTGTCATAAAAGTGGGATTAATTGGGTTTTGGTCAATTAAGGGGGAAGAAGGTCCAAAAATTGGATGTAGGCGACTTTTCTCGTGTGTACATATGGCGGGATTGCCCATACCATTCGAATATGATTGTAACAAAGGCAGAGCTCCTTTATGCGCTGAAGGCACTCGGTAATTGTCTACATTGTTTCTGTTGAGAGCAGCGCATCCCGGCCAAGTACAATTAAGACTGCTTTCACTCTTGACGACAATTACGCTTGTAAATTGTCGAACAATTTCCGCGAGTCCGTCCTCCGTGGATGAGATTAGTGCGGTTTTTGTCATTTCAAAATAGAGTTGCTGTGCCGTAAGGTCGTCAATAATTTCTCTGGGCTTCTCCAAAAGAGGGAGGCGATGCACAATTTTGGCCGAATTGTCTGAAGAAAGGGTCCATGAAGGTTCATTAAACAATTTCGTCCATTCCCCCAACTCTTCCCCTTGGAATGGCATTTTTGTGGCACCAATCCCAAAGGGTGCTAGGTCGAACCGAAAATAGTCTCAGTGTGGGCGAACCGAAAATGGTCTCAGTAGGGGCGAACCGAAAAATTATCTCAGTGTCAATAAAACTTTTAAATGTAATTATTTTAAAACAATTTTTTAATTTGAATATTAATTTTCAATTTTAAAATTTTAAAAAACAATAATCTAATTTCGAGGTTCAACTTTTTTTCAATGTTTTTTGTAAAAATATTCTACTCAAAATAAATGCTAGATTTTGTTCCATGAATAAAGCACAATAAGTAAGCTTACTTGCCACTTCATTTGTGGCTTCAAGATTTGAAATTAAAATTTTCGTTTCGATGTAACTTTTTTTGGTCGGAGGTGGAAAGTTTTTATTTTAGTTTATTTTTTAAAAATTGTCTTTATTAAAATTATTTTTTTCGAGACCGAATTGAATTGTATAATTAAATTTAAATATTTTTATTGACACTGAGACCATTTTCGGTTCGCCCCTACTGAGACCATTTTCGGTTCGCCCACACTGAGACTATTTTCGGTTCGTCTCACCACGTCCCAAAGTTCCTTTTTTTCATTTTCTTCTTATTCACACACAATTTTTCATTACGGCATAATTTTTGCCCCATTCTTTTTTCGAATATTTTCTTCCTTTTTGCTTATACTTTCTTTTCAGTGATTTAAATTTTTGCAAAATTTCAATTTTTTGTTCATCCGTTTTTGATTCCCGCGGATTTTAATGTAAATTTCAGAAAGCAAACACTAAAATTTGTATATTTCTTGGCACAGAAAAGCAATCAAACATATCTATTATGAGCAGGGACAGGCGAAACTTCGAGCTTCGAGCTTCGAAAACTTCGCCTTTTTTTGGCTTCGAACTTCGAGCTTCGGGTAATTTACCCGAAGTTTCGTGAAAAATAAACCCCCTAAAGACTGACTTTTCAAAGACACATAATGATTGGGTTTTGATAAATTTAATTTACATATTTTTATTAACTTTTTACTTACAAATTTGTTACATATGTGGTCCAGTGGGTTGTGTTCTTGTTTTCGTTCCCTATTTTTGAGTTAGATCTGTTCCCACCAAGTAGTTATTTTCTTTTAATTTTTTAAAAAATTAACATTTTGAAAAATATGGTTTAAGTATGTATTTTTAATAAATAGGTCCAAAATTAGCATTTTTCACCTCTAACGCCTAAAACGCTCAATTTTTCTTAAAAATAGGCTCAAAATCCCAAATTGCTTTTGGCTCCCATTTTAAGCATTAGTCACATTGCTAAATTGAGCCTGGGAATGTTGTTTTTATATTTTGGGTTTGTTTTATCGCGGTAAACCCGTTCACCGGCCTCAACAATCGTACGATTATCGGCTAATTGATTTATAAATGGAAAGGACAAAATTTGCGATTTTCAATTCCATGATAATTAATAACGCAGAAAAAAAAATGCCTAAAAATCTGCCCCCTTATTAATTATTAATAAATTTTAATTTACAGAAGTTTTACCAGTCCTAAAAAGAGTACAAAAACAGTCTTTAACAACGATTTTTGAGCCGTCAAAAATTCAAAATTTTCCATTTTTTGTCATTTTTGTCATATTATTGTACACAATTAAAATGATGGCATTTATTTCCTCCTTTTGACGCCTGTAGCACAAAATTTAACATAGAGAAATTTTGTGAACTTTACTTAATTAAGTAAAAAAAAAAAATTCCCAAAAACATGAAAACTTATAGAAATAAAGGTACAACTCACATTATTTTATTATATAAACTTTTTAATTATCATTACTAGGGCCTGTAATTATATGGAAATCCATATTTTTTTCCTGGACTCTGGGAGGCCTGAAACGCATGAAAAACATGTTTTTAGCTTGGTTTGAAGCTTCTAGGATGTATTTCTATATCCATTTTTTCCATATTTTTCCATATTTCGCGATTTATGTCCATATTTCCATATTTTTCCATATTTTGGCATTTTTATCCATATTTTATGTCCATATTTTGGCATTTTTTCAAAAAACCTCTATTAGAACGGCCCCTATCAGCTAAATTGGGATTTTTGACCCGAAAGACCGGAAAATTTTTCAGAAAAAGACTTTTTTTTTTGCAAATTTTTGTCGAAAAAATTGATTAAATTTAAAGTTTCTTAAAAATTGATTATTTTATGTCAAAAATAAGAAAAAAATGGAAAATTTTTTTTGGTCGGTTTTCTCTAGAAATTGCTTTTTTTTCTTCTATAACGAGTTCTTATACCGTATTTAGCCATTTTAGATGTATTTTACTAGAATTTAATGAATTTTAAGAAAATTTTGAAAATTTACCCCTAAATTTGAAAAAATTTATGTCCATATTTTGCAATTTTATGTCCATATTTTGAGATTTTTGCAATTTTATGTCCATATTTCGCGATTTGTTGTCCATATTTTATGGCCATATTTTACGATTTTATGTCCATATAATTACAGGCCCTAATCATTACATTAATAATGTTTCAATGTTTATTTTTCATGTGATTCAAACCTCAACTAGTATCGAGAATAATATCCAGGGTTAGGCCATGCCAATGCCAATAACACTACCATTATGCTAATGCCATCAGTTCATCCGGCATTTCCAACAAAAAAACTGTTCACTACCTATGTTTATCTTAAATTTCGAAAAATTCATTGAGTTTCAAAAAAGTAATGACCAAAAAATAATCAAAATTTTTTATTCTGATAGAGAACAAGAACTATTGAATAAAACCATGAAAATTAATTTGGTGAAAGTTGAACCAGGTTGTAAATTTAGCGACTTGAATGAACGCATTGCATCAAAATATGTTTTAACAAATAAATATTAAATATTTATATATTAAAATATTTAAGATATATTAATAAAGAGCACAAAAAATCAATGATCCAAACTAGAGTTGAGCGAGAACGGGAATTTTTAGAAAAGCCGGGACCGGGACTGAATTTTCGATCAGGAACGGGACCAACGATATAATTTATTTAATTTTTCAAGTGAAAACATTCTAAAATTAAATTATTTTTTTTGTTTTTGATTTCAAATAAGAAATTTTAAAGCAAAAAATTAAATAAAAATATGCAATATCCTCCAAAGTAAAAAAATGTAAAAAATAAAAATATCTGAGTTTTTGTGATCAGTAAGATTGGAATTTAATTAACGTGAAACTGTTAAATTATTTACATTATTATAATAAGATTATTATTGCGAGCAATAAGTAGAGAGAGAGAAATTATTCAATTTATAATTTAATAATATTTAATCTTGTCAATATTTTACCATAAAATTTAAATTTATATGAGAAAATATAAAATTTAGTTTGAAGAAAATTATATGTTATTTTGTATTTCTTTCATATAGAATAAAATATAATTTTAATTTATAGAAATAAATTCAGCAATGAATCTGTGCCTATTATTTTTTTCAATTGTATTTTTATTTATGCAAATTGAAATTGGAGCAAAAAAGAAAAAATGGAACAAAAAACATTTGACGAAATATTTGGAGAACAATGGGAAGAAAAAGAAGAAAAACAGAATGATGAAAACATAATTAAACAGAAAAAGAGAAAAATTATTGAAAAATTCAACCAAATAAAAGAGAAAATTAAGCAAAAAGGTAAAAAATATTCTACAAAAGAATGGAAAAAATTTGAACAGAAAATTGCGAAGAAATTAGGGACAAGTCGAAACAAAATTTACAAATGGATCAAAGAATTAGGACTTTACAAACGCCAAAACAGATCGAAAACGGATGGACAAAAAATAGAAATTGTAAAAAATTTTATAACAATGAAAAATGAATATAAGAAAAAAGGAAGAAAATACTCGAAAAAAGAGTGGGACAAAAATTATGACGAAATTTGTAAGAAAATTGGAGTAAGCCAAGCAGTAATTGGACAATGGAAGAAACAATTTGGAATGTTTGAAAGAATAACTGAAAAAGAAAAATTGGAAAAAATGAAAATTTATGGGCAAATAAAAGAAGAAAATCCAAAAATGAGTGACGATAAAATTGCAAAAATGTTGAAAATTAATCGACTGAATATTTCCAGATGGAAGAAACAATTTGGAGAAGAATAAACGAGAACTAAAACATTAAGGAGATGACATTTCGTTCAATTGTGCGCTTTTCTTAGATCATAATAACATTGGATTTGCTTTTCATTTCAATTTCATTTTCTAAGTTTAAAAATTGGCATCGTTAAATGTGCTTTAATATGCTTTTGCCGTTAAATGATTTATTTGAGAATCCAGAAAGAGATTATTAAATAGTTGAAGTCATAATTAAAGTCAGTTCGAGCAACGCTCTGATTTTTGTGCGTTTTGCCTCGTATTGAATCTCGAGTCTTTGGTCTAAATTATTGAGCCTGTTTTACCATTAAGTCATTTGATTTGTCAAAGAAAAAAAATTAAATACATATTTTACGTTAGAACTCGGATATTCCAAGTTTTAAACATACAATTTAATTTTAGATAAACAAGCGGATTTTCATGTTTTTTTTTTCCAACAAGCGGATCTCTTATTGGAAGGAACATAATCGAATATTCTATGTTTGAAAAACATGCATAGGTATATTATTTTCATATTTGTTAAACAGTAAACGGATTTTTATGTGCGAAAATTTTGTAAAAGATTGCCAGTCGGATTTTGTCTATGTTCAATCAGAATAATTTGACATTTTCCGGAGAAATATTTGCATAAGATGGTCGGTCTGCTTGCAAAACTTCAAATTTTTAACGACTGCAACAAAGCGTATGTGCTATAAAAGAAAATTGAAAAATCGAAAGTTTAAAAAAACTTGAAGAAATGTTTCGAAAATTCGGATTAAAATTATAAGTAAAAATCGCATTTTTATGAAAATGGCGACGAGTTAAACAAACCACCAAATTTTGGGCAAAACGCAAAATAGATTTTTTCAAAATTTTGTTTTTTTTCTTCCAATTAAAAATGGTCCGTTATACTAATTTGCAAAAATTTCGCAATTTTCTCATCACTCATTTTTGAATTTTCCTCTTTTATTTGCCAATAAATTTTTATTTTTTAGCAATTCAACAAAATGCCAAAGCTGATGATGGAATTATGCCGATGTATTCAATTTATAACTTAATGAATATAATAATCTTGTCAATATTTTACTTTAAAAATTGGATTTATATTAGAAAAAAAAAAATTTTTTTGGAGAAATATTTATATTATTATTTATTTCTTTCATATGGAATAAATATAATTTTAATTTTAAAAAAAATTCAGCAATGAAACTGTGCCTATTATTCTTTGCAATTGTATTTTTATTGTTCAAATTAAAATTGAAAAAGTTGGAGCCGAAAAGAAAAAATTAGAACAAAAAACATTAAATTAATTTTCTATAAGGATTAATACATAAAATTTTGAAAAATTTATGGGCCTCAAATCTTGGGTCAATTCACATCATTTTTCGGAATCAAGTCAAGGTCTCAAGTTGAAATGTCCATGCTCAGCTAGTATTAGTCGTAGACATATCATTCAAAAGGAAATCAGTAGCAAATGTTTTGCTCTTGACAAACGACAGAGACAAACGACAAACGATATATTTGTCGTTAGTATACGCCGTTTGTCGTTTATCATCAATCAGAATTAAAAAATCAAAAATCCACAAAATTATTTTGACCCAAAATTTTTTATTTAATATTAAAAACATGTTTCTAGAGGTAAATAAATTCGCTGATCATGAGCATTTTCTGAGAAATGTTGATTAATCCTTAAAAAAGTGACGACAAACGACAAATTTACGGTAGATTTTGTCAATTGTGATTGGACGACAATTCACACGACAGAGACAAACGACAAACAGAAAAACGGCTTATTCAAACGACAAACGACATAATTTTTTGTCGTAACGACAAATTCGGAGACAAATGCCAAATTTGTCGTTTGTCATCCGTTTTGTCGTTTGTCGTTCTTAATTGTGATTGGCCCCAGCAGACGACAAACTCCAAATATTTGGGGGGCGCTCAACACCGCCCCTCAAATTTGTCGTCTGAGAAGTGTCCCAAAAAGCCACCACAAATTTTTCATTCAAAAAAATTATTTCATGTTGAAAACAAGTTTCTAGGGGTAAAAAAGTTCGCTGATCATGAATCCGAACTTAGATTTTAATTATCTATGCTTTTATCAATGATTTTTGATCAAATTATCTAGGTCTATTGAATTCATGTTTAGGATTGGAATTAGAATGGATCTATAATTTGCCGCAATTTTTGAATCAGGGAAAATTTTAGGCAACAAATCAGACACACAATTTGTCGATTTAAAACTCTGCGCATGCTGCGCGGTGTGATATGCCCAAACGCCTAAACAAATAATTTTTATTTCTGATTTTTATTTGTAATTTAACCCTCCGCTGCTGCTGTTTGTCGGTCCAAATTCGTTGGTGCTGATGTGCTTGGCATGAATGCCGTGATTGCCTTTGCAGAATTTGCAGCTTTCGCTGCTTTCTTGTGTTTTTCCGTCTTCAGATGATGAGGAATGGCCGCTTTTCCAGTGGACAACAAAGAAATGTCAAAATTGCATGGGATGCAATGCGCAAATTCATCTCCTGTTTTGCTTTTTGTGATCCCCTGAAATTCATTGGAATATTCACTTTTAAAAAAGCTTTTGCGCTTATGCGGTGCCATTTGTTAGTATTAGTGCAGATGCTAAATTAAAAACAAAAGAGAAAAACAATAAAGCAATAAATACCATAATATTTAGTAAAATTAACCAGCAAGAAAGAATTATACTGCCAAAATTGAAAAATATTTGTTTAAACAGTACGCCAATCCAAATTATAAAGAAAATTTAACAATTTTGCAGGAGAATCAATAAATCAGAACAAATTTTGGTCGCTATCCCAAAATCAGAACATTTCTGACAAATCAGAACATTTTTATTTTATAGATTTGGACCCTCCAAATCAGAACATTTCTGATAAATCAGAACAGATCGCATCCTGATTTAAATATATATTTTAGAAAAAAAATTTCCAAGTTTTTTATAGGTTTCTAATTGATTTGATCGAATAGGCGCGTTGTCATTTCGTCCTGCGTCGTTTTAGTATTTTATTACTAGGGATACCTTTTTAGGTAAGAAAAATCGCGAAATAGGTATAAAAATAGGTACCTAGGTAATAGGTAGAAAAACTCTCAAATAGGTATGAATAGGTATTATAAAAGTCATCATAGAAGCCCCAAACCAAGTGGAAAATGCTTTTTTCTTGTTTATCTCTGCGTATTAAGTGTGCAAAAATTTTTAGGTATTACATAAAAAAAGAAGCCCAATTTATTACCCAAGGATTCAAAATACGAAATTCATTAAACCGCCACTATGGGCGTTTCTTAATTCCGCCAAGGGGTAGAAAAACAAAAAATGTAAGACATATAAATTCATAACTTGGCTTAAAGTCAATCAAATTAATAATTTTTGGTATCATTCAATAGCTTTAAGTATTGTCTATCAGAATGTTAATTTAGAAAATTTTTTATAAAATTTTCAAAAAGATAAATATACAATTCTTAGAGCTATTCAATATATATATTAATTTTGGCTCAATTGCATTTCGAGTTTTCAATGTTTATAAATAAATATGCATGAGCATGGCAAAAAACATAGCGTATTCAATGTTTTATAACTTTTTCAGACTCAATTAGATTAAATTTTATTTATAGAATTTCAATTACTCTCTTTAATGTATTTATATTTAAAATTTCAAAAAGTTTCATTGAGTTTCTAAAAAGTTATGGCCAAAAAATTCTGACTCAAGATTTTTTGAAATTTTGTGACCATAACTTTTTGAAAAGTTTATAAAAAAAATTTCTAAATTAACATTCTGATAGACAATACTTAAAGCTATTGAATGATACAAAAAGTTATTAATTTGATTGACTTTAAGCCAAGTTATGAATTTATATGTCTTACATTTTTTGTTTTCCTACCCCTTGGCGGATTTAAGAAACGCCCATAGTGGCGGTTTTTAAGAAACGACCCAGCACCTATCACACATACCCCAAACAAAACAAAAATAAAACAAAGGGTCACAAAAACTAAGACAAAACGCCAAAATGTTTCAAAATCTACAGTGATATGAAATATTTTTCATAGAATATTTCATCCAAATATGAAAATTTATGGGCGCTGCCTACGCCCGATGTATTTTTATAAAATTTTCAAAAAGATAAATATACAATTCTTAGAGCTATTCAATATAAATTTTAATTTTGGCTCAATTGCACTTCGAGTTTTCAATGTTTATAAATAAATATGCATGAGCATGGCAAAAAACATAGCATGTTCAATGTTTTATAACTTTTTCAGACTCAATTAGATTAAATTTTATTTATAGAATTTCAAATACTCTATTTACTGTATTTATTTAAAATTTCAAAAAATACTGAAAAAGGCATGAAAAAAGGCACCAAAGGTCATAAAAGGCTACGTGCCCGGCGTAAGGCACAAAGTTGCAAAAAAAAGGCACCAAAAAGTTCAAGCTAGAAGCTTCAAACCCAAGTTAAAAACTCGTTTTTAGTTAGCAAAAAAAAAGGCATATGCCTCAAAATCCGATCCCTAGTTATAACTAGAGATCGGGAAATTTTAAATTCTCAGTTTTCGCTGCGGGATCAAGTCTAAGTTTTTGCAAGATACGGACTAAGTAATTTGAAGAAAATTTAAGGGCTGGCGCAATACATGAAAAGGATTGGTTAAGGTTGTGAGGTCGGTACATCGGGCGAAGGCAGCGCCCATAAAATTTTCATTAAGCTAATTGAGTCTGAAAAAAAGTTATAAAACATTGAATACGCTATGTTTTTTGCCATGCTCATGCATGTTTATTTATAAACATTGAAAACTCGAAATGCAATTGAGCCAAAATTAATATATATATTGAATAACTCTAAGAATTGTATATTTATCTTTTTGAAAAGTTTATAAAAAAATTTCTAAATTAACATTCTGATAGACAATACTTAAAGCTATTGAATGATACCAAAAGTTATTAATTTGATTGACTTTAAGCCAAGTTATGAATTTATATGTCTTACATTTTTTGTTTTCCTACCCCTTGGCGGATTTAAGAAACGCCCATAGTGGCGGTTTTTAAGAAACGACCCAGCACCTATCACACATACCCCAAACAAAACAAAAATAAAACAAAGGGTCACAAAAACTAAGACAAAACGCCAAAATATTTCAAAATCTACAGTGATATGATATATTTTTCATAGAATATTTCATCCAAATATCGTACTAATGATAAGCATTTGATAATTTTATGGTCAAAATTTGATGTTTCACACACATGGGTGAGCATTTAATTTAATTTAAAAATTATATTTTAATTATGTCTGTGTATTTGATGAAAAAGCATTGGCAATGTGACAAAATTGGGAGTGAATTTAATGAAAAATGCCAAAAATATCGAAAATATTTAGACATTTTATATGAATATTTATTCCGGATTTCTATTAAAGGTATTAATGGTTTTCCAAATATTTTTAAATATTATAATTTTTTAAGCTAAAAACACGGAGATGTCCAAACAATTGCCCAATGTGAAGCCAATATTTGTACATTATAGAGGACGTTTATTAGATTTATTAGATGTTGTCAGCTTTCTGAATTATATTTCAAAATGTTTTTGGAGAAAAGGTGATGGAGAATTGAGGGATTTGGATGATGATTCTGAGATGAATTTGCTAAATGAGGAGGAAATGAATTATGAAGAAAATAAAGATGAGAAAATTGAAATGCTTCGCTCAGATTTTGACGAAGAAATGAGAAAAATATGTGAAAATGCCAAAAGAAATGCAGCGGAAGAAGCAAAAGTAGTCGAAGGAAATACTGTTGCATTTGTGACAATGGAAGAACAATATCGGATGAAAAAACAATACTATGATGAAAAATTTGATGTACTGAATTCTTCTCCTTTTTCATAAAAAATTCTGTGTTTTTCTCTGCAAAATTGTAACTATTCTTAGGTTTAATTTTATTGTATTAAATTTATTTTAGAATTTTAGTTGATAAATTTTGCTGTAATTTAATTATTTTTCTAATAAAAAAGTATTTATAAAAATAAAAGATTTTTAACTGTAATTTTTTTTCAACAATAAAATGTTTTAATTCATTTTTAACAAAAATAAGGCTTCAAATAATTTAAAAAAAATTTAAAAAAAACATAAAACATAAATAGTGACAAGAATAAAAATGTTTTCTCTGTTTCTACGCCTTCTCCAACATTTTTATTTAAAATTTTTGCAATTTTCATTCTACAATTAAATTAGCCACATTATGATAAGCAAATTTCGAATGAGATAGGATAACCAAAATTATGTATTATTTGTTATTTCATTTGCAAGTTTTCCGTGATAACTCCTTTCTTAAATTCCGCCACTATTGGCTTTGTTAAATCCGCCAAGGGGTATTAAGTAGGAATTTTGTCCATAACTTTTTTGAAACGAAAGATAAATCAGAGATGCGATATCTGGGGTTTTTCCTCATTTTGTGGTCTTTTAGAGGGGCAAAGAGGATTTTATTCGAAAATGAGGATTTGCGGATTTTTGTGGTCTTTTGATTAGGGTTACACGGGTCCGGGTATTGGGCAAAAATCGGGTCCGGGTATTGCCGGGTCCTGAAAAGCCGGGTCCGGGTCGGGGTCCAAGATTTTAAACCGGGTCCGGGTATCGGGTCCAACCGGGTCCTGAAAAAAATCCAAAAAATATTTATTTTTTTTCAAATTAGGTAATTTTTTCTTAAAAATAAAAGCTTATACTTAAAGGCGGCCATGAATTTTTTTTTTTGTAATTCTTAATGCGATTTGTAACAGATTTTGTCCAAAAAAATAACTAAATTTTGAGGCAATTTTTTATGAAAAAAAAGAATTTCTAGTCCGGCGGTGCCGACAGGCGCCGCCGGGAAAAAATTGGGAATTTTGGCCATATTCTTAGCAGATTTTAAATAAAAAATTAGGACTTTCGGAAAAATTTAGCTAAATTTTTACGAAAATTTGGATGAGGTAGGTTTTGGAGGGGCACCAACAAGGAAAATCGAAAATTTATGCAAAAATACTATTTTTCCTTCAAAATTTATTATTTTGATATTGTATAAAAATTATATCAAAATTTTTTAAAAATTTATTTATTAAAGAAGAAAGTAATTTTATTTAAAAATTTTTGATTAATGAAATGCAAAATCTTTAAAAAATATTTAAAAGAGATCGATATGCGAAAGAAGTGAACCTGAGAAACACGAAACAGAATCCAAAAGATTAACCATTAAGCCACAGGAGCAATAAACAACTAATTTTTCAAATAAATCTTAATTTAATTAAAAAGATCCAGACCCCCATTCTTACCAGTGTACTTTTGGACCCGGGCCTACCGGGTCGGGTACCGGGTATTGGATTTTCAAAAAACCGAGTCCGGGTCCGTGTCCGGGTAGTGAAAAAACCGGGTATCCGGGTCTAGGACCCGGTCGGGTACCCGGACCCGTGTAACCCTACTTTTGATAAAAAAGTGACAAAAACGCATGATTTTTTGAAAAATTAGGTATATTTGGCAAAATGTTCGAACTTTTTCTTCAAATCTTAACATTTTTCGAAAATCCTCATTTTATAAATTTTAATTAATTTCCTTTAGAAAATTTTAGACAAGAAAATAATGTCATCGAAATGTTGTCAAAAAGCTCAATTATATTTAAAATTGCGTGACCATGGCAAAAAACAAAGCAAGTTCAATGCTTTATATCTTTTTTCCTTTTAAGATTAAATAATTTCTTTTCCAAATTGTTTCTTCCATTTGAAAATGGTTTTTCGATTAATTTTCAGCATTTTTGCACATGGCATAAAAACTTACAGGTTCAATGCTTAATAACTTTTCAGAAGCAATTAAATTTTCTTTTCGAATTTGAACTTCTCTTTGTAATCTATTAAACATTAAATTTCAAAAATTTCAGTTTCAAAAAAGCGCGAAGCGCCCTCCTTTAATCGCGATTCCACGCATCTTCCGTTAGATGCTGCTGCTTGAACATGCAGCAAATAAATGAACAGAAAGAAAATTCATTGAAATTAAAGAGAAAATCAAGCAAAATGGGAGAAAATGTTCAACAAAAGAATGGAGTAAAATTGAATTGAAAATCGGGAAAAAATTGCACAAATCGCCAAAATATTTACAAATGGATCAAAGAATAGAATTATATAAATACTAGAAACCGGAAATTTCAAATTTGCGGATCCCGCTGCGGGATTGGAATCCAAAATTTTTTGCGGGACGGGATCCCGCGGGATTAATCCCGCAAATCCCGCATTTAAAATTTGCGGGATCCCGCGCGGGATTGCGGGATTTTGAAAATTTTTAAAAAAATCAATTAAATTTCAAAAAATTTCCAAAAAAGAAAAAATAATTTTGGAAAATAAATTTTTAGGGGCTGGCGGAATGCATTAAAAGGGGCGACTAAGATTTTCCGAATGGATCAGATGGTAAAAAGAGATCGGGAATCAAATCTGTTAATGGTCCATAAATTTGACTTTTTTTTTTTTAAAAACCGCTTTTTTCCGGCGCAATTTTTTCAAAAAACTAGAAAAAATGGGTCCGGCGGTGCCGATAGGCGCCGCCGGAAATTTTTTTTGAAAATTTTGTCAATTTCTTAACTGATTTTGTCCAAAAATGAAAAAAAATCGTGCTTTTTGACTAATTTCTACAGCAGGATTAATAAGTAAACGCCGATCCGGCGGTGCCGATAGGCGCCGCCGGGAAATTTTTTGCAAATTCTAGATGAAATTTGAGTTGAAAAATAGATTTATTTTGATTGAATATGTAAGACATATAAATTCATAACTTGGCTTAAAGTCAATCAAATTAATAACTTTTGGTATCATTCAATAGCTTTAAGTATTGTCTATCAGAATGTTAATTTAGAAATTTTTTTATAAACTTTTCAAAAAGTTATGGTCACAAAATTTCAAAAAATCTTGAGTCAGAATTTTTTGGCCATAACTTTTTAGAAACTCAATGAAACTTTTTGAAATTTTAAATATAAATACAGTAAATAGAGTATTTGAAATTCTATAAATAAAATTTAATCTAATTGAGTCTGAAAAAAAGTTATAAAACATTGAACACGCTATGTTTTTTGCCATGCTCATGCATATTTATTTATAAACATTGAAAACTCGAAGTGCAATTGAGCCAAAATTAAAATTTATATTGAATAGCTCTAAGAATTGTATATTTATCTTTTTGAAAATTTTATAAAAATACATCGGGCGTAGGCAGCGCCCATAAATTTTAATTATTTAGTGACAAAAAATTTTTTTTTTGCAGCATAAAAATCATTTAATGCGAATACTCTCGGATTGGATTTCATATCCATTAAAATTCGTCTGTTTTTTAAACAAAGAATACATCGAAGTTAGACCAAAAAGAGAAATTCCGCCTTTTCGGAATATACCAACTATTTTGCTAAAAATTTTTGAGTCTTAAAACTGACTTAATAATTATTGATACAATTTTTAGGTTCTAAAAAAAGCCAAAATAGATGCTAGAAATGGGAAAATACCTAGGTGCCAAAAAGTTTCAAATTCAGGGGGTGTAAAATGATAAAACTTATTCAAAAAGATAACAAAATTAAGCCTCATCAGTATTTAAAACGCAAATCAGCAGCAAATGTTTTGCTCTTTCCAATGGTCCTGATGATTTTTTCCGGAAAATTTTTCCAATCCGTTAGGCGTTTTTTTTATTTTGCAGACCCTTTTAATCAGCACCAAAACTTAAGCTAACTTTTTTCAGATTTTTTGACTCATGCAATATTGATTTGTCTTATTTTTTCAATCCCGCCATTAACTTATGACCAGGGATGTGCTTTTTAGGTGCTAAAAACCGAGAAATAGTTGCCTAAATAGTTGCCAAAAAAACCTGAAAAACATGTCATTAAATGATGTGAATTTTGCAAGTCTCATCCTTTATCCATTTTGGTTGCACAATTGTAAATTAAACAAATTTCAAGATTTTCAGGCGTAAAAAGTTTTCGCCTGTCCGCCAAATCATGGCCAGGATTTGCGGCGCAGACACTTGCGGCGCCCAGTCAAAATGAGATTTGCGGCGCAGACACTTGCGGCGCCCAGTCAAAATGAGATTTGCGGCGCAGTTTAAATTAGGGTTACACGGGCCCGGGTACCCGACCGGGTCGGGTACCCACACGCCCGGTTTATTTCCTTTCTTTAATCATAAAATATTAAAAAGTTGGCAAGTCATAAATCGGCATTCATGCCCATTTGTTAAAAATTAAAAAAAATTTTCTTAAGAACCTATAGGTGCTCTACCCACCCACCAAGTTTCATTCGGAAATCCCACGGACATCTGGAGACATTCCTTTGTCAGCATGCCTCCGGCGATGATTCGTTGTCCAACAAAAACACTTTGCGCCATTCTCTGCGCTCTGGGGCGGAGCCAATTGTGGACGAAAAGTCGCAACAAAATTGGAAGGTAACTTAATTAAATAAATTCTATTTTGGTATTATTTATTTTTGATAAAATTTGAAATAAAAAGTCTTTTACCAAAATTGCAAAAATTAAAAAAATATATTTAAATTACCAATTAAGGTTAAAGACAATCATATATTTTAATTCATTTGTTGTAATTTTATCGTTTTTTACCCTTATTTATCATTATGGGGCGGATTTTTAGGAGCGAAAAAAATCAAAATAGGTACCTAAAAAGGGGCGAAAAATCGTGAGATAAGGGCGAAAAAATTCAAAAATAATGGCGTAAATTTTCCTTACTTTATTTGGCAAAATTTTCAATTTTAATTCCATGATAATTAATAATGCAGAAAAAATAAATAAAATCTAAAAATCCGCCCCTATTTATCATTAATAAAAATTGTGTTTTTAAGAGAATAAAATTTATTTTTCAATATTTTTAAACTAAAAATTAAGCATAAATTTAATAACTTAAAAATTCAACTAAAATATTTGATCGAATTTTAATTTTCAGAAGTTTGACGACGTCCTCCGCTGCCGGTGGTGCCGCCAATTCGTCATCGTCCTCCTCATGTGCGGTTGAGGTGCTGAAGGCGGAAGAGACGGACTCCGAGGGGGGCTGAAATTCTGAAAAAAAGAGTAAAAAAAAAAACAGTCTTTCACAACGAATTTTTGAGCCGTCAAAAAATGAAAATTTTGTCCCATTTTGTATACAATTAAAATGATGGCATTTTTTTTAACGCCTGATTTTGCTTAAAATAACTAATATAACATAGCCGAGATGGTTTTTCTTTGTCTGTTTTGATTATAAATAAACATGTAAATAATAGAGATCCAGGGCTGGGATTTGTCAATGCAAATGCCAATAACATCGCCTGACATTGTGCCAACTGATTAATATGATATATTTTATTTCAAATCAAAGCAAAAATTATTTTCGAAGAGTCAATAGGGAGGCGGCGATGCCGAAAGGCAATAATGTGGTCCAGTGATGCCAACCGGCACACGATTTGGATTTCATATCATGTCCAACTGTTTTATCCACGCCTTTCCGGGTATTTTTGGCAATGTTTAAATGTAAAAAATTAATTAAAAATATCTGAGTTTTTTGATCAGTAGGATAGGAATTTTATTTAATCATGAAACTATTTTTATTGCGACCAATTAGTAGATAGATAAATTATTATAATTTAATAATATTGTAATCCTGTCAATATTTCACTTTAAAATTTATATGTAAAAATACAAAAATTTATTTATGAGAAATATTTATATTTCTTTCATATATAAAAAATATAATTTTAATTTCTATAAAAAAAAAATCAGTGATGAAACTCTGCCTATTATTCTTTGCAATTATATTTTTAATTGTTCAAATTGAAATTGGAGCGGAAAATAAAAAATGTGAGCAAAAAACATTTGACGAAATATTTGGAGAAAAATGGGAAGAAAAAGAAGAAGAAAAAGGAAATGATCAAAATGAAAATGAGGAACAAAATAGAGAAATTGTTGAGAAATTCAACAAAATTAAAGAAAAAATCAAGCAAAACGAGATAAAATATTCAACAAAAGAATGGAATAAAATTGAACAGAAAATAGTGAAAAAATTGGGAACAAATCGCAAATATATTTACAAATGGATCAAGAAATTAGGACTTAATCAACGAATAAATAAAAGCCATAAATCAAAAACGGACCAAGAAAAAATTGAAATTGTTCAAAAATTTAAAGCAATAAAAAAAGAGTATAAACAAAAAGGAAGAAAATATTCGAGAAAAGAATGGAAGAAAAATTATGCCGAAATTGGGAAGAAAATTGGAATTAATTATAGAGTAATTGGACAATGGAAGAAACAACTTGGCATGAGTAAAATAATAACTGAAAAGGAAAAAATGGAAAAAAATGAAAATTTATAGGCAAATAAAAGTGAAAAATCCAAAAATAAGTGATGAAAAAATTGCTGAATTTTTGCAAATTAGTGGAACAAGTATTCACCGCTGGAAGAAGCAATTTTGAGAAGAAAAGAAGCAGAATTGAAAAATATCAAGGAGATGAACTTTCTAATATCTCTTTTTTCAGTTTATTTTTTACATTTTTACATATTTTAAAATAAAAAATTATTTCGTCGTTTTTTTCATATTTATTACTTTTAATATTTTTTCGTCAGTTTTATTTGAAAAAACAATTAATGTGTTTTGGCAAAATTTTCATGCCAATTTTTTGTGATTTTGACCGGTTTAAACGTTTCACTGCGCAGTTTTTTAATGGTTTAATCATATTTAGCGTCTAATAAAATCTAAAAAGAGTTTATATGCATTCTGGGAAATGATTTAGGGTTATCAAATATATCCAATTAATATGTGTTAAATTGCATTTTAATGATTTTAATTTGTGAAACGGTAATATTTGGAATAGTGGAAGAGAAAATAATTATAGAGGAGGCCAGTGAGCAAGAAATTTTATCTAAGACATTCAATTTTTAGTCCGAAAAACTAAGATTTTGTCTCACTAACAAAGGAGAGGTACCCAAGTGACCGTGGGACTTCCGAATGAAACTTTCAGGGTAGGTAGATTACCTCCTTTTTGTATTATAAATTTTTTTTATTTTTGCTAAATGAAGCTTCTGGCCGAGATATGAAGCTTTTCCTTTTTGCCTTTTCAATATCATTTACAAAGAATGAGGTGCCAGTGTGAGTGTCTCTGGCCCAGTGGTCTATGCCTTCCATTCTTTTTATTTCTTCTGAAGTTCAATTCCCCATAAATGTAACAGAAATTGGAACCGAAACCAAGGAAATAATTTATGGAATGGAAATAGCGAGGAAATCCGAGAAGGAGAGGAAGTGGCAGAAAAAATAAAGTATCAATATCGGGGAAATGAAGTCCGTTTGATTATATTTAATAAAATCTAATCAATTTAGGCAATTCATTTCAAGAAACATCTGTTTGATTATTTTTATGTTTTTAAAAATTATCTAAATTTTTATGATCAGTAGGATTAGAATTTAATTAATGTGAAACTGTTTTTGTAGTAATCCTGTCAATATTTTACCATAAAATAAGAAAAAAAAAAATTCTTTTTTGAGAAATGTTTATATCCTATATATTAAAGTTGAGTGTTTGTCCGGCGGAACGGGCCAACTGCGTCTGGCCAACTGCGTCTCGCCAACTGCGTCTGGCCAACTGCGTCTCGCCAACTGCGTCTGGCCAACTGCGTCTTGGGGCCAACTGCGTCTGAGCCAACTGCGTCTCGCCAACTGCGTCTGGCCAACTGCGTCTTAGTAGTAAAAGGGCCAACTGCGTCTCAGTTGATTTAATTTCAAAATTTTTTAGAAAAATTTTTTAAAAATATTTTTATAAGCTGTTTTTCCTGGTTGTAGCGCTTCAAATCCTCAAATTCAATTTCAAATCACGTTGGCATTAAACATTGAAGAAACAAATGCGGTTCTTGTCGGTTTTATGCGCGTCAGATCACGTTTTACGCGTCCAAAAATAGTTTACGCATTCTATGGCATTATATGAGTCCTCGCTATTTTGTATGTCCATGTTTAGGCGCCCCAATAACTAAGAGGAAGTGTTTCTTTGCCCTGATTATTTTTAACTAGATTTGTTAAAACTAAGGTGTCATGATAATTCGTAAAAAGGCAATTCATAAGACAACTCGTATAAAAAATTCTAATATCAAATTGGGACGCTAAAACAATAAAGTAATAAAGGCTAAGCTTACCGTATATGCTCTAATTATAGCCCATGGGGATTATTTTCCAACCTCCTCCGAAAAGGGGGGATAATTAGAGACTGGGGGATTATGATAGAGGGATTATTTTTCAAAACACCTCGTAGACTGGGGGATAATTGGAGACTGCGCGATTAATAGCGACTGGCTATAATTAGAGCATATACGATAAGTGCTTTTATTTTGAATTTTTAATATATTTTATGGGTATTAATTGATTTTTTTGACTGAGACGCAGTTGGCCCTTTTACTACTAAGACGCAGTTGGCCAGACGCAGTTGGCGAGACGCAGTTGGCTCAGACGCAGTTGGCCCCAAGACGCAGTTGGCTCAGACGCAGTTGGCCAGACGCAGTTGGCGAGACGCAGTTGGCCAGACGCAGTTGACCCCTACCGTTTGTCCGGATGTGTCCAAGTTTTGAAATTGTGTGGCGTTTTGTTTAGTTTTTGCGTTAAAAAATGATTTGAAAAAAGAAATGTTTGGTTTTGCTTTTTTTCATTTTTTGTATTGTTTTTGCGTTAAAAATGAATTTGAAAAAGGAAATGTTTGGTTATGATTTTTTTCATTTTTGTTTTGTCTGTCTTTACAAAAAGTAGTTTAAAATAAATTTCTTTTTTTTTTAGTTTTTTAATGGCAAAATAGTTTTTATATGTTTTATTAATGATAATGAAATCGCAATGAATGCTTTCTATTGCATTTGTTAAGAGAAAATATTTTTTTTTTGTTATATTAGCAAAGTGCATATGGAAGTGAATGCTCTTAAACTTTTGTAAAGAAGAAAAGAAAAAGATTGTTTTTGTATATGCAAAGTCAATGGAAATGATCTTACAATTAGTTTTGATATTGTATTGAAAAAGTTTTGGTTCGAGAAATTGTTTTGACTTTGAAATGGAGTTTTTTTGTTTTTATAATTAAAGCGGATGTCAATTATGCCTCTTTTAATGGATACGGTTTTAATTGGATGGATTTACCGCATTTATTGTTTGTTTTGACAAAAAGAAGTTACTTTTACAAAGTGGATTTACTTTAAACGATAAAGGTCATTTTATTTGTTCTTTTTTGTATGTAGATGTTTATGTAAAAGTAAGTCCCAGTGATTGACATGCCGGAGAATTGAATAGAATTGTGTCCCAGTGATTGGGATGCTGGTGAGATTTGAGTCCCGAGAATTGGAATGATGGAGAATTGAGTCCCAGTGATTGGAATGCCGGAGAATTGAGTCCCAGTGATTGTAATGCCGGAGAATTGGTCCCAGTAATAGAAATGATGGTGAGATGAATCCCGGAGACTGAAATGCCGGAGAATTGAGTCCCGGTGATTGCGATGCCATGCTGAAGAATTGGTGCGATTGAGTCCCAGTGATTGAAATGCTGGAGAGATTGAATCCCGGTAATTGGAATGATGGAGAATTGAGTTCCAAAATGCTGGTGGATTGAGTCCCAGTGATTGGAATGTCATTGGAATGCCGGAGAATTGAGTCCCAGTGATTGAAATGCTGGTGGATTGAGTCCCAGTGATTGGAATGTCATTGGAATGCCGGAGATGAGTCCCAGTGATTGAAATGCTGGTGGGTTGAGTCCCAGTGATTGGAATGCATGAGAATTTAGTCCCAGTGATTGGAATGCTGGTGGGTTGAGTCCCATTTATTGAAATGCTGGTGGGTTGAGTCCCAGTGATTGCAATGTCATTGGAGTGCCGGAGAATTGAGTCCCAGTGATTGAAATGCTGGTGGGTTGAGTCCCATTTATTGAAATGCTGGTGGGTTGAGTCCCAGTGATTGGAATGCATGAGAATTGAGTCCCAGTGATTGGAATGTCATTGGAATGCCGGAGAATTGAGTCCCAGTGATTAAAATGCTGGTGGGTTGAGTCCCAGTGATTGGTAGTCCCAATGATTGGAATGCTGTTGGGTTGAGTCCCATTTATTGAAATGCTGGTGGGTTGAGTCCCTGTGATTGGAATGCATGAGATTTATTTGGTCGCCCAGAACCAAACAGCGATCGGCGAGTAACACGTTCAGTCCGCTGGTCGCTTTGTTGACTATCAGACATTGACCAGAAATTCAATACTTTAAGAAAAAATTCCAATCATAAACTTAAAATAGTCAGCTCCCTTCGTTTGCTACTTTTAATTTGCCTTTTAAAAATATAAAATAAAAAAACACTTGTGACTAAAAAGCACTGGGTAAAAGGCTTCCGAAACAAGCCTCACCTCCCCGGAAAATTGAGAGGTTCTGGATCAGGAGTGGAGCGCGACCATTACCCACGGGGTACTTCCGGGTTATGCTGCCCCCCCCCCCCTCAAAAAATTCCAAAATTCGTAATTTGGGGTTTCCAAGGTCGCTGATCACGAATATGATATTTATTTTAACATCTGATGACTTTTAATCATAGGTTTGACAAAATATCTGAATTTGACGAGATTTTGCGCAATATCGCTGTCATTATGCCACCTATCTGACTCATTTCATGATTTAATTGGATTGTAAATATTTTTCTAAAAAAACGTGGCGAAAGCAATGCCAATTTGAGGCCGAGTTGAGGACGGTCAAAACAAGGCAAAATGTCCATCCAAACGTCGTTGCAAATCCAACTGAAATGGGAAAACACTTTAGCTAAATAATGCCGAATTTATTTGACTTTTAAAAATTTATTACCGTCGGTTCATTTTTGTGGCAATTAGAGTACAATTAGGCCGAATTCCGAATGATTTCGTCGTCACAAAGGGAAGAATAATTGCAGAATTATTGCGTTAGAAACTTTTCTTTTTTTTTCAAATGCGAGGCAAAGCGAAAAAAACAAACATTTTTATAGTAATGAAAAGGGAATTGATGATGGCAATTAGCACAATTAGGCAGAGTTCCGAATGACGTCACACAAATGTATAGCAGAAGAATTATTTGCGTTAGAAATTTTATTTTTTTTAATGAGAGTCAAAGCGGAAAACAAAAGATTTTTATAGTCATGAAAAGGGAATTGAGAATATTTTTTGTATATGAATAGAGAGAGCCCTGATTTTTTTTAGGGTTTTTACTATTTTTTACAGAAAGTACTTTGGATGAAAGAAACACGAAAATCACATTTTATCCAAACAATTTTTGATTTTGATTTTTTTGCAAATTTTTGCAATGGGCTCGAGGGTAGAGACAGGCAAAATCAAAATTAGGAAAATATTGATCATAGTCCCCAAACTCAAAAATGCTTAAAAACGGTCAGAATCGATGTAAAAAGGTTCGAAATGGGTTGGAAAAATAGAATTAGGGGCGCGCTTGCCCTTTTCAGGCTGAAAAAGTGCCGAAAATGGAGTGCCAAACTCAGCTGGGACTCAAATGACCGCACTATAAAAAGCACTAAAAAGACATTTTAAATAATTTTTCTAGGGTAATTTGTGGCGCTGATCACGAATATGACCTTTATTTTGCAAAATTCCGAACCCCGAACCCTAATTCGAACAAAATTTTAAATTTAGAAAGGACGTCAAATATAAAAGTTTGAATTTGCATATTGCGCTAAAAAACCGCCGCACACTCGACTACGGCGGCCAGTAGGTGGGGCGAGACTACGGGCTACGGAAGAAGTCCGCGCGTGATCTGCACGCGGTTGACTTGTGGCGCTCGTCAGACTGCTTCCTCCGCCCTCCGTCTCGCCCCACTACTTGCTCCGTCTTCGCATGCTCCCTTTTGCGAAAATTTTGCTCTTAAATGGTATTTCTTTTGGTACTAAAGTGTCGAAAAAAGTAAAATTGTTTAAAACGATCTGAAATGCATAAAAACGATATGAAAATGCAAATAAAGGGCGCGCTTGACCTTTTTTAAAAGATACGCACAATTTTTGTTTGGAAATGTAAAGGCCAATGGTTGGGGTAGGGTCGGGATGAGGACCGCTGATGTGGCCATTCATTCCATTACTCCTTAAAAAATACGTCCAAATGATCAATTTAATCCGTTTGTACGACATAACTCGAGACCCGGATGAGCTTCTTAAATTTCTACATAATTTTGAATTAATTCCAAAAAATAAAACATGTCCAAAGTGCAACTCGCCAATGGAAATTCGAAAATACAACCCTGCGGCTGAGCATTTTATTTGGCGTTGTCGTGCAAACTACCAGCCGAGACCAAAGGCTTCTTATGTGCAGTGTGATACCATGCGAAGCATTCGGGATGGGACTTTTTTTGGAAAAGTTGAAGGATTTGGGGGAGGAAGCAACTTGAACATGTTGCAGGTGTGGTCTTCGTAAAAAGAGCAATTTAAGTGTTTACAATTGGCTTTTGCACTAAAAACCAGCGCACAGTAGACTTTTGCGAGGTTCAGATGCTCGGATTCAGCCACATGTGGGCCAGAGGACATAAATTGGTTGACATTACGCATGAGTTGGAGATGAATTACGTCAGCTGCGTGAATTGGGCGTCATTTTGTCGTGAAATATGTTTGATTGCATTTACAAAGCACCCAAAAAAAATTGGAGGCGACGGCAAAACAGTGGAGGTGGACGAATCAAAAAGTGGAGAAGCGGTAAAAAGAGGGGGTTCCAATGGGTAAATCGGATTAAAATCATCTAGTGATGCTGAGACACTGGTGCCATTAATTAAAAAATGGATTCAACCGGGGAGCACGATAGTGTCGGACTATTGGCGCGCGTACGACTGTTTGGGCGCAAATGGATATAATCATTTAAAAGTTAACCACTCGATTAATTTTGTTGATAAAGAGGACTCTTCAATCAACACTAATCGGATTGAGAGCACCTGGCGGCACTGTAAAGAGAGTTTTTCATCTCACGGGAGAGTGAAACATCATGTGCCTGGAAATTTGGCCCGTTATATGTTTGTGAAAAGCGTGCGAAACAAGAATGCGGATGCAGGAGAAGAATTTCTTCGAATGACGTCTTGGGTATATGCAAATAATGAAGGGGAAAATGACGAGGAATTGGATGATGATGATTTGGATATTTTTGAATGATTATGCGGTTTCTGAAAACTCAATGTGTTGAATTTATGTTTTCAAATTTTTGTTTGAATTAAGGTTCGGGGTTCTGAATTTTGCAAAATAAAGCTCATATTCGTGATCAGCGCCACAAATTACCCTAGAAAATTATTTAAAATGTCTTTTTAGTGCTTTTTATAGCACGGCCGATTGAGTCCCGGCTGGATTTGGCACTCCAATTCCGGCACTTTTCAGCTTGAAAAAGGGCAAGCGCGCCCATAATTCTATTTTTCCTATCCATTTTAAACCCTTTTACATCGATTCTGACCGTTTTTAAGCATTTTTGAGTTTGGGGACTATGATCAATATTTACCAATTGCGAAAATACTCATTAAAAATGCCAAAATGACCGACGAAAACTCAAAATTTTGTATTTTGGGGCTGTAATTTTTAAAATTTTCCAAAAAGTCTATCTTTAGGGGTGTATTTTTCGCTTTTTTTTGCATTTTTCTAAGCGAAATTTTGCCAAAAATGGCAAAAATGTGGACTAAAAACACAAAAATGGCTAAATATGGATTTATTCCTGAAAACCCCCAAAATATGGATTTATATGGACTAAAAACCTTCACCATCAAAAAAATTTAACGTAGAAAGGCTATTTTTGAGCCTCTTTGTTCATAGCATATGCGCAGAAAAAATAGCCACTTTTCATATAGCGCCCAAATTCGGCTCAAAAAAATAATTATGTTCCTTCGGGCATAAAACTAATTTCACAATAAAGTCTTACGAGCAGTGAATTAAAAAAACCGTGGAAATGGAAAACTATAAACACACTTTTCAGGCTCCCTGATGTTTCGGCACTAATAAATGGTTTCTTAAATGGTAATTAAAACCCATTTATTGGAGACAAAATGACCACCGACTTTATCATTAGGTCAAAAGAATGAGCCTGGAATTTCAGGAAATCGCTTAATTTATCCTAAGGGCATATATACACATATAATACAATTTGTGATCACTGCAACAAAACAACAATTTTATATACATCAGATGGGCTCAAATTCATTATCCAAACTCCGCATCAATTAAATAGATCATTTCTCAACAAATCGTTTTCAGTCATTTCTGTTGCTGATCACTTGGGTCGATCATTGCGTCAAGAGGCCTAAAAATCGAAAAGCAATAAATTTGGATATTTGAAGAAGCATTATTCATTCACTGACCCATCTCAGATGTCGATCCGATTCCACTGGTCCATAAAGTTCCATCCAATCGCTTCCTCCTCCCATTTGGCCCATTTGCTTTCGTCGCGCACAATCGGACAACGGATCAGAAGAACACGGCGGATATCGTCCATCCTTTTCAACGTCAATTGCTCCCGGGTCAATTCGTTGGTCAGAACAAATGGCACAACGGAGAAAAAACCATACGGGAAGTGAATGATGGAAATGAAATTGACGGGAGATGAAGCATTGGTAAATTCCTAAAATGGGGGAAAATTGGTTAAGAAATACGAAATGATAAATGAATGAATTTTACGGTTAGATGCCCCAATCTGGGATATAATTTTTTGTCAGAGAACCACAAAGACCGCAAAAATAGCAAATAATCAAATCGCAATCACCGCATTGAAGTCTTCAATCTTTGGCGCCAAATGCCAGCCACCGTATTCCAACCAGCATTTGAACATCTTTGGCACATTGTCCGGACGTGGAGTGAAAAGCCATTTGGCCACCGCCTGTCCTTCCGACGCCCCGGCACTGTCATCACATGGAAATTCGGTGAAGAAACCACTGTAATAGGCATTGACAACGCGAAGTGATGGACAATCGTCGAGAATTGACGGGACGAATTTGCGCAAACGGTTGAAACTTTTTTTGGACAATTGGATGCCACGAATGTTTTTTCCGATCATTGGCCAAATGTTGCGCCAAATCGACTCCAAAGTGCGGTCATCGAAGTACGTGTCGATGGTCAAATGAATGGGACGGGCGGCCAAAATTGGACGAAAACGGTGGAGAAAAGTGATGGCATTGTTGTTGAAGTACCTGTGAAAAATGATGGAATCGTTATACAGACATAAAACAAAAAAAATTCATCAAAATCTCACTTCAATGAAATGGCTTTGAATCCGACGACTCTCTTTGGCAACGGCTTTTGCGTAATCCCAAACGATTCCCAATTGGCATTGACAACATCCATTTCCTTGGTGCCATCCGCTTCGAACTTCATTTTGATTTTCATCGATCCCAGAGTCCAGAAGCGAGTCTTGAAGTGTTCATCCACGTAAAAGTCAAAACGGTGGCTGATCATCGCAATTCCAAGGCCAAGTTGAGAAGCCGGAAGCAAATCGTACACACAAAGCCAACAATCGGCGGAGATGAAACTGAAAAAAGGGAAAACAAAATTGAAATTTTAAAATTGGCATTTTTATTTTACATTGCTTTCGCCATTTTCTCCTCCGCTTCGTTTCGGTTGTCTGACATTTTGTTGAGCGGAAATGATTAAGATAGTTTTCGTCGGATTTCAATTGGCTTAGCAAAGATGAAAAAATTATGTGAAATCAGCAATTTCCCGGAGGTTTGCGAGGTCTCCTCTGATCGCGAAACAGATACTTATCCATTTTGGCCAATTCTAATCCCAAAACACGAAATGTAATTTTTGATTCGATTCATTAATTCAAAAACACCCAGCAAACCAAAAGACGAAAATTAAATGGCGAATGGAAAATGAAAAATGGCGGAGGAGCAACCACTTAAGGTAAAATGCCGAAAAGAAATGCACAAAATGTACAAAGTAATTTTTGACGGAATTGTCAGGTAGAAAAATTGGATGAAAGCGACGAAAAGAAATAAATGGCGAATGAAATAATAGTAATAATAATGAAAGTGGCGGAGGAGCAGCCACTTTTATACTAATTTATTTTGCCAATATTTTCTATAACCAGTCGTACATATTTCTACGCCTTATTATAAAGCCATCACTCCCCTTCCATTTTCTTTCATTCACTCACTTTTTCCTTCCTTTTTGTTCCGCAAAGGATTTCCTTGATTTTCTCGGATTTTCTTTTTTTTTAATTTACAATTTTTTTTTCTGTTTTTCTAATAAGCAAATTTGCCTCATCAAAATGTCAGACCGCCGAAAAGAAGCGGAGGAAAAGATGGCAAAAGCAATGTAAATTAAACTTTAAAATGCCAATTTTCAATTTCAATTTTGTTTTTCTTTTTTCAGCTTCATTTCTGGCGACGGTTGGCTGGCGGTGTTCGATTTGCTCTCTCCGCGTCAACTTGGCCTTGGAATTGCACTGATCAGTCGCCGATTTGACTTTTACGTCGACGAACACTTCAAAACGCGAAAATGAACATTGGGAAATATTCAAATTCGAAGCAAAATTGAAGAAAATGGCACCAAAGAAATGGAAATTATCAATTTCAATCGGAAATCGTTGCCAATCCCGCAAATTCAATTGCCACGCAAAGTCATCGGATTCGAACGGATCATCATCTCGTAAATTGGCTAAATGTCTAAATTTTAGACAACATTTCCCATTAATTTTTAGTTACATCGACCGAAATGTCATCGCTTTTCTCAACCGTTTTCGTCCGCTTTTCGCCGCATGTCAAATTAATTCGTTCATCCATACGTTCAGTGACCGCATTTCGGAGTCCATTTTGCGCAACACTTGGCCAATGCTCGAAAAAAACATTTGTGTCATGGAATTGTTCGCCACAGTTTTCCGCAGTTTGCGACAATTCGTCCCGTCAATTCTCAACGACTGTCCATCGCTTCGCATTATCAATGCCTATTATGACGGTTTCTTCGCCGAATTTCCATGTGATGACAGTGCCGGGGCGTCGGAAGGACAGGCGGTGGCCAAATGGCTTTTCACTGCCCGTCCGGACAATGTGCCAAAGGTGTTCAAATGCTCGTTGTACATGGATGATGTGAATTGGCCGTCAAATATTGAACCGTTTAAAGCGGTGCTTTCATTTATCATTTCGTATTTCTTTAATCAATTTTCGGTACTTATGCAGTTTAGGCCACATAAAAATTTTTTGTTTTTAAAATAAAAACATGTTTCCAGGGGTATTCGGGGCCACTGATCACGGATATGACATCCTTTTCGACCAATTCCGAACCCCGGACCCGGATTCGAACAAAAAATCGAAAAACAAAATTTATTTTTAAAATTTCGCATTTGTTTGGGTTGAATTCTAAGTTATTTTATATGTTAGATGTGAACTTTATTGAATTTATGGACTGTTGCATTTTTATTAGTAGATTTAAATCAATTTTGGGCAATAAATGCGAATTTTAAAAAAAAAATTTTTCGAGTTTTTGTTCGAATCCGGGTCCGGGATTCTGAATTGGTCGAAATGGATGTCATATTCATGATCAGCGGCACCGAATACCTCTGGAAACATGTTTTTATCATTAAAAACCAAAGAAAATTGTTATGTGGCCTAAACTGCATAAGTACCCAATTTTCCCCTATTTCAGGCATTTGGCAATGCTTCTTCCCATGCTAATTTCATTGTCGTCATTTGGTTTCGTTATTTTGTTGACTTCGTTGTGCCCTTTGACCAGACCAACGAATTGACCCGTGAACATTTGGCATTGAAAAGAACTTCCAATAGCCATCGTTTTGTGTTGGTCCGTTGTCCAATTGCGCGAGATGAAAGCAAATGGGCAAAATGGGAAGAGGAAGCAATTGATTGGCATGAAGTTTGGGATTGACGTGCTCATTAAATGATCTTTTTTGTTGGAGTGATCAATTTAAGTATTTGTGTTATGCTTAGAATATAATTAGTGATTTTTGATCAGGAACCTGGACTCTGATTATGCATGAACCTTCATAAAAGTTTTCCTGACTCACTAGGTTTTTTTTTTCAAAATTTCCCCGATTTTCAGTGTTCAGATCACCATGGAGGAGTAAATAGGCCATAAAGGGTTTTTGGGATCGCTGATCACGAATACCACATCCATTTCGGCCAATTCCAAATACCGAACTCGAACAAAAAGTCGAAAATTCAAATTTTTCGAAATTTGATTTTTAGTCTAAAATTGTTTAAACGATCTTTTATTGAAGCACTGATGACTTTCAGTTCGTTTCCGTGTGTGTAAACATAGGTTGAACAAAAATTTTGAAATTCGAAAAATTTGAATTTTCGACCTTTTGTTCAAATTCGGGTCCGGTATTTGAAATTGGCCGAAATGGATGCCGGATTCGCGATCCCAAAAACCCCTGGGAACTTGTTTCCATGGCTTTTTTAAAACAAAAAAAATCTCCCAAAAAGGGGGGGGGGGGGTACAAACCTGAATATTACCAGATCAAATCACATACAACAACATTTAAATAGCAAAGTCCAAACATTTAGATCATATAATTGCATCAATCAACCAACCAATCAATTCATTTCTTCTGCTGTTTCTGATCAGTAATCACCACTCGGCCCCGGCAAATCTTCGAGAAGACTGAATAAAAAAACAAAATGAAAATGAGAAAATTAGCAAAAGATTTTGAGGTCCCGAAAATCTTTTTCAGTATCCAAATGAAAATTTTAATTTTCAAAAAATGTTCGAATCCGGCTTTGGGTTCGAAATTGAGCCTAAAGAGGACCAGATTCGTGCTAAGCGCCTCGGATTACCCCTGAAAATAACTTTCTCGTTATTTATTTAAAAAAAAAATTCGAAACCAATAATCTTTACTAGAGTAGAGCGGGGACCAGGAATTTTGGGCAAAACCGGAACCTTTTCGGGTTGAAAAACCAGGAATTTTTGGCTGGGAAAACCGGGACTTCGGTACTCAGTTGTCCCGTTTTTTCAGTACCAAGTCCCGGTCTACTCTAATCTTTAACATTGGCAATTTTTGAAATTGTTCACCCACCCATTGTCGACTCCGTCGTCTCTGATGAAAATGCCAAATTTGTTGTTCCTTTGTCCTCTCATCAATTCATCCATAAATTCCTTCGTCCATTTTCCCTCATTGTCTGCTGCAATTGAACAACGCACAAGCCGATAAACATTCACTAATTCTGGTGCCAGTGTCAATTTCTCTTGAGTGAATTCGTTGGTCAGTTCACCTGGCACAACAGCAGAAAATAAAAATAAAAGAGCAAAAAATTATTCAAAAAAAAAAATAAAAATTTCAAAAAAAAAAAAAAAGAATCACTTAAAATTTTCTAAACGATTCTTTAAATGGTTGAACTTTAAAAAGAATTAGTTTTAAATTAAATCGTCAATCGGAGAGGACGACGAAATGCAAACAGAAATGACGAAAGAAAGAGGAGAAGAAGAGATGGAAAATGCCTAAAAAATACAAAAATCGAGGAAAAAAAGACGAAAATTGGGTAATAAGTCTATGATTTTTCATCAAGTACTTGTTTTTTTAAATTATTGTTTTCTAATTTTTTTTTTAGGCAAATTCAATATTCTGAATGGTGTAGAAGCAGAAACATAAAACGGGTGGTGGTCATTTCCATCATATTGAGCGCACTCATGTAAAGTCCTCATCATTGCCACGTCCATGTAAAATTTCCACGTCCATATACTGCCACGCCCATTTAAAAGTGCCACATCCATGTTGAAAAGCCGAACCCGTCACGCCTCTGACATTAATTTTAAATGCTAATGACACTAAACATTCATACCATTCATTCACCAAAACCGTGGAGAGAGGCCACGTGCAATCATACCGCGTTACTGCAACCTGGCTTCTCCAAATTGTTAAGCTCAACGTTGATCTCAACGACGAAGGCTTCGATGTTCCCGGTCCTCATGCACTCATCATACCGGTCATGGAATGACTCTCGCAGTATGATGGGCCCCTTTCCCATTATTTTCAGCAACACGTTCATCAGCAAACGTGCCAAGCGACCGTTCCCATCTTCTGACGGGTGGATTTGAACCTAAAACAATTTTTCTCAAAAGAATTTAACAAGTTTGGGATCCGTTCCCGTTTCTGATCACTTCACAGTTTCTATTACGAAAAGAAGCGGAGGAAAAGATAGCAAAAGCAATGTAAAATTAAAAATTTAAATGCCAATTTACAATTTCAATTTTAAGTTTATTTTTCCTTTTTTTCAGTTTCATCTCTGCTGATTGTTGGCTTTGTGTGTTCGAATTGCTTCCGGCTTCTCAACTTGGCCTTGGAATTGCAGCCACCGTTTTGACTTCTTTGTGGATGAACACTTCAAGACTCGCCGCTGGGCTCTCAGATCCATGGCAATTAAATCCAAATTCGAAGCGGATGGCACGTGGGAATGGAAATTGTCAATTACGATGGAAAAGCATTGCTAATTCCGCAAAATCCGTTGCCAAAGAGAGTCGTCGGATTCAAAGCCAAAAGGAAAAAATTCGACGGAAGAAGAAGGAGGAGAAAGAGGAGGAGAGAATGAAGCAGAAAAGAGAGAGGAACTTTCCCAAATCCCATTCGCGACTTAAAAAAAATCATTGAATTTCTCATTTGTCAAGGAATTTCGGCAAATTTCAAAGTTCAAACAATCGTATTTTATAAATAGGGCTACTATGTATTTTTAGAGTTTTTTTTCCTGACCCCCAGTGGAATCAAGCGCATGAAAAACAAGTTGATTCTTTTTGTTGTTTTGATTATTTTGTACAAATCTCAAAATTTTTGTGATTGCGTACATCCGATTTATTTATCAATTGAGAGGTTTTCATCATGACATGCATTTGATCACTGATTTAAATTATAATCGGTCGGTCATTCGCTATATATGAGAAAAATAGGCGATTAAACCATAAAGCATTGAATAACTCTTCAGGATTTGCTCGGATTGGCTCCAAACAAAAGAGCACAACTGTTTTTTAAGGATTCTGCATCGATTGGTGAAAAGTATTTTTTTAAGGGTTGAAATATAAAAAAGTTTCTTCAGAAATTTTTTGAAAATTTTTCCAAAAAATTTTGGCCGCCTGTAAACAAACCATCATAACTATGTTTAGAATTGATCAAATCAAAAAACAAATGGTATTCTGCACATCTAAAGACTCTGCTCTTTAAAATGATATAAGATAGATTCGGGTCCGGGTTCGGGAAGTAGCCGAAAAAGGGATTTCAGGCTCCTTCAAAATTTGCACGTTTTTTGCCCAGCATTTCAGAATCCGGATCAGGGGGATACGCAAAGAATCAGGGTGGGTTCTGTGAAAAATTTGGAAAACAAACACACTAGGAAATATTGATTAAATGTGTAAAGATCGCCTACATGCAAATTGGCAAAATCTATAATGCCGAACTCAAGATTGGTAGTTGGCACTTTTGATAGGCTTAGAATCTAAGCTAAATAAATTTTTTGCGAAATCGGTAAAAATAGCACATTAGGGATGCTTGGCTATATGTATAAAGACCACCTACGTGCGAATGAGCATGTTTTATAATGCCAAACTCAAGATTTGAACTTGGCATTTTTACACTGAAGCCAACCAACTTCTTATACAACTTTCTATACAACTTTCAATCAATTTTTCAACTTTATAAACAACTTTCATTCAATTTTGCATACAACTTGAAGCACAACTTTTAAATTTTTTGAAAAATTTGGGAGGAGGGGAGAGCGGGGCGAGGTGGGGAGGGGAGGAGAGGGTGGAGGGGGAGGGGGGAGGGGGCGAAGGCCCCCTACGAGGCCGCGAAGCGGCCGAGCGAGTACCTTAAGGGAGGGGGGAGAGGGGAGGGGAGGGGGCCGAAGGCCCCCTACGAGGCCGCGAAGCGGCCGAGCGAGTACCTTAAGGGAGGGGGGGACGAGGGAGGGGGGGGAGAGGGGAGGGGAGGGGGCCGTAGGCCCCCTACGAGGCCGCGAAGCGGCCGAGCGAGTACCTTAAGAGAGGGGGGGACGAGGGAGGGGGGGAGAGGGGAGGGGAGGGGGCCGTAGGCCCCCTACGAGGCCGCGAAGCGGCCGAGCGAGTACCTTAAGAGAGGGGGGGACGAGGGAGGGGGGGAGAGGGGAGGGGAGGGGGGGCCGAAGGCCCCCTACGAGGCCGCGAAGCGGCCGAGTGAGTGAGTACCTTAAGCGCGGGAAAACCCGATGGCTCCTGCTGGCCCAGTGTTGAAAGCGCCCCCGGCGCTTTAACAGGGCCCATCGGGCCCTGGTTCCCCTTATAAGAAGTTTAT
Organism: Heterodera schachtii; assembly: GCA_023374025.1. Classification (NCBI taxonomy): domain Eukaryota; kingdom Metazoa; phylum Nematoda; class Chromadorea; order Rhabditida; family Heteroderidae; genus Heterodera; species Heterodera schachtii. The sequence goes on from SIJG01000046.1 coordinate 145,858, forward strand.
ACCCCTGTTTCAAGCTTCTGAGCTAATTTGAAAGTTTTTAACGAGTTTTACGGGTCCGGAGTGGGGTCAATCGACGCAGTTTCTCAAGGGCTATAAGGGAAAAATACGGGTTTTCCAAAATGTTCAGAACTGTTCGAACTACATTCGAAAAACTGACCAAAAATCACCCTTTTTTGAATGTCCAATTTTTGAACGCTTTTTGCATACCTAAAAATGGGTCAAATCAAAAATCGATACAATTTCTTCCAATCTACAAAGCCTGGACTTTCGAATGATACCAGGGTTGTTTTGGTCCGGGTTCGGGAAGTGCCCTAAAAAGGGATTACAAACACTTTTGGTCGGGATTTTTTTCAAAAAAGAAGGAATTAAGAGGGATTACAGGCGACCCAATGGTCAAGTGGTTCGTGTGTTTGCCTTTGGTTTTGTGGTGGCGGCGGGTTCGAGTCCACCGTTTTAAAATTTTTTCTTTTTCTTTTAAAACATTTATTTATTCAAATTTGTAAAAAAAATTAATTCGTTCAGATATTGATTTCACCATTGATTTCTCCACACCTTATAACTAACCAAATAAATAAGTACATCTTTCATTTTCATCTTACCATTCATTGTTTTTAATAGATTGAGCTCTCCAAAATTTTGTTCATTTAATTTGGGTCTTTGTCATTTATAAAAAAGTAAAAATAAATAAAATTAAATTTAAATATTTTACTGTCTTCGAAAAACGGGTCAAAACTCGCACGCACTTTTGGTCGGTATTTTTGCCAAAAA
>SIJG01000046.1:861075-940055 GCA_023374025.1 Heterodera schachtii
ATTAGGTTTTTTATTTATTTAATAATTAAATATTATATTAATTAAAATATTTTAACAATTAATTAATAATTGAGCATTTGATTATAATAAGTTAATAATTTATTATTTGTTTTGATTTCGATTAATAATATTGATTGCTAATTTTTTCAAATAAAAATTAATGATAAATTTTGAATAAAATAATATTTTTTTAACCATATTGGCGTTTTGTAAAACAGCCAAAATGAAATTTGAAAGCACTATTATTTTTTTTTAATCTTTAATGAATACTAGCGCAGGCGCGCTCGCTTCGCTCGCGCACCTCGCGCTAGCTAAAGATAAAAAAATATTTATCATACATATCCATCTTGCCCCACTCTCTCTCTCTCTTTTTCTCCTTCTTTCTATCTGTCTTCTTTTCTACATCTTCTCTTTTCTATCGCCTTTTCTCTCTCTCCTCTTTTCTCACTCACTCCTCTTTTCTTTTCTCTCTCTCCTCTTTTCAACATCTCCTCTTTTCTCTCTCTCTTCCTTTCACTTTCCTCTCTTCTCTTTTCAATATCTCCTCTTTTCTCTCTCTCCTCTTTTCTCTCTCTCCTCTTTCTCTCTCTTCTCTTTTTCTCTTTTCTCTCTCTTCTCTTTCTCTCTCTTCTCTTTTCTCTCTCTTCTCTTTTCTCTCTCTTCTCTTTTCTCTCTCTTCTCTTTTCTCTCTCTCTCCTCTTTTCTCTTTCTCTTCTTTTCTCTTTCTCCTCCTTTCACTTTCCTCTCTTCTCTTTTCTCTCTCTCCTCTTTTCTCTCTCTATTTTTTAATATCTCCTCTTTTCTCTCTCTTCCTTTCACTTTCCTCTCTTCTCCTTTCTCTTTCCTCTTTCCTCTCTTCTCTTTTCTCTCTCTCCTCCTTTCTCTTTCCTCTCTTTTCTTTTCTCTCTCTCCTCTTTTCTCTCTCTCCTCTTTTCTCTCTCTCTCTCTTTTCTCTCTCTCCTCTTTCTCTCTCTCTCTCCTCTTTTCTCTCTCTCTCTCTCTATTCAATATCTCCTCTTTTATCTCTCTCCTCTTTTCTCTCTCTGTTTTTCTCTCTTCCCTTTTCTCTCTTTTCTCTCTCTCTTTCTCTTTTCTCTCTCTTCTCTTTTCTCTCTCTCTCCTCTTTCTCTTTCTCTTCTTTTATCTCTCTCCTCCTTTCACTTTCCTCTCTTCTCTTTTCTCTCTCTCCTCTTTTCTCTCTCTATTTTTTCAATATCTCCTCTTTTATCTCTCTCTTCCTTTCACTTTCCTCTCTTTTCTCTCTCTTCTCTTTTCTCTCTCTTTTCTTTTCTCTCTCTTCTCTTTTCTCTCTCTTCTCTTTTCTCTCTCTCTCCTCTTTTCTCTTTCTCTTCTTTTCTCTTTCTCCTCCTTTCACTTTCCTCTCTTCTCTTTTCTCTCTCTCCTCTTTTCTCTCTCTATTTTTTCAATATCTCCTCTTTTCTCTCTCACCTCCTTTCACTGTCCTCTCTTCTCTTTTTTCTCTCTCTCCTCTTTTCTCTCTCACTCTCTCTTCTCTTTTCAATATCTCCTCTTTTCTCTCTCTCCTTTTTTCTCTCTCTCCTCTTTTCTCTCTCTTCTCTTCTCTTTTCTCTCTCTTCTCTTTTCTCTCTCTTCTCTTTTCTCTCTCTTCTCTTTTCTCTCTCTCTCCTCTTTTCTCTTTCTCTTCTTTTCTCTTTCTCCTCCTTTCACTTTCCTCTCTTCTCTTTTCTCTCTCTCCTCTTTTCTCTCTCTATTTTTTCAATATCTCCTCTTTTATCTCTCTCCTCCTTTCACTTTTCTCTCTCCTCTTTTCTCTCTCTATTTTTTCAATATCTCCTCTTTTATCTCTCTCCTCCTTTCACTTTCCTCTCTTCTCTTTTCTCTTTCTTCTCTTTTTTCTCTCTTCTCTTTTCTCTCTCTCTCCCTCTCTCTGTTTTTCTCTTCATCATTTCATTCTATCAATGTCTTACTTTCTCTATTTGAATGATGTATACACTTATGAAATTTTTATTTCGTGTCGGAAAAATTATTTTTTTTTGAAGGATTTCGTTTCAATAAATAATTCAAAAGTTTTGTGACATACACACATTGCAAAATTAATATATTAGATTAAGTTTTATTAAAAGTTTATTTTGTATATTAAATATTCATTTTTTAAAATAACATATAATTGAAGAGATTAATAAAACAGAAATAATAAATATAAATTTATTATGAATAATCTTTTTTTTAATTATTCGTTTTATAATAAACAATATTTACTTTTATAGATAATTTTTAATTTAAATATTTTCAAAATAAAACATATATAAAGATAAAAGCTTTTCGATGAAATTTCAACTAAGCCTTTTTCATAATTTTTTGTTATTAAAAGTTTTGTTTTTATTTGATGGCAAAATGATTTTAGTCATTCTTGTTTTAAGCAAAAATTAAATTTGATGATGTTCTAACATTAACACAATAATTTTTAATGTTTTTTCTCTTTATACTATTTTAAAATTATATATTTTTTCTCATAAAAAAACAAATATTTAAATTTTGAGTTAATTGATCATTTTGCAAATATTAAATTGAATATTGATTTATTGCATATTTTAAAATAATTAATTTTTTTATTGCAATTGAATATAAATTTCATGAACATTCATATAAGTTTTATTTAACGCTCATCAACTAAAAGTTCATTAGTTTTTAATTTTTCTTTTATAGATTTTTAGACTAATTTTGAGAATTAATCATTCACATTTTGAGGTCCTGGTTTAAATTTATCTCATTCATCTGAATTATTTACTATAAAATAATTTTATTGAATATATTAAATATCATTTTATTCTTATTTTATATTATTTAAAAATAAACTTAAATTAACACAAGAAATTTATTTGTGAAAGAGTTTTAAATTCATTGTTTTTTAGGTTTAAAACCAATAATTAATTATAAGAGAATTATTACTTCGTAGATCATGACGAGTGCTTGGCATCATTAGACTAATTTTTTCTCAACATTTTAAGTTTTAAATTTTGTTATAATTTTCCATTTTTTTAAAATTGTTTTAACATTTAATTTTTTTCCATTTGGTCACAAGTAAAAAAATATATTATTTCACTAAAAACTTTATTTAATTTTTGCCTATTTTAAGGTTAACACATTCTATGAATTTTCTTTAACAAAATGTAAATTTTTTTTTAAATTTTCTTTGATGCAAAAAACTATTCGAACAAATATTTTAAATTCTCAATTATTAAATTTTATTTATTTATTTATGATTTTATTTTTTATATATTTTTTTCTTTTCAATTTTATTTTCATTCATAATATGGACGAGCATTTATTAAAAACGAAACCAAAAAGTTTCTTTACAAAAATTATAAATTTAATATTAAAATGAATAAATTAAAAAATTAAAACATTTTATTTTGTATCTATTTAATTATCAAAATGCAAGGGTATTCATTTTTTATAGCAATAATTTTTATAATATTATAGTTTATATTATTTTAATCTTTTATTTAATTTTAGTTATTTATGTGATTATTTTATTATTTATATTTATTGACATTTATTGATAATAGTTATATTTTAAACGTACACTGAAAACCGTTAAAATGAATTCTTTATTATTTTAACAATTTAGGGTTTTAGGCAATTTTACAGATAAGAAACAAAATTTTATTGAATTTTGGTATAATCCAGCTTGGACAAAGTGAAATATTTTTTTATTAATCCCTTATTTTTTATTGTTTATTTCTTAGTTCGCCAGAATAAATTAAATGATAGTAATATGCTCCTTTCCAAAATTATAGCGCCAAGATTGAAGACAGCTAATTTTTTTAAATGAGCAAGAAAAAAACTGTAAAAATTCATGTGAGCATAACTTTTTAACTGATGAAAAAAGTTAATTACAACACGGTGATCTTATCAATCCTTCAAGGTGATCAGAAAAGCCTAAAATAGCTTCAAACCGGGAAATTTTCAGAAAAAAAATTCTAAGGGGCTGGAAAATCTTTTTCCTGAAAGATGATTATGATATACTTTGCTACAAAATGCAAAAAACCGCATGTCTTTACGACTTCTGTACTCTGAGATTTCTGACGATTTATTTGTACAGCAAAAAGTAGTGTAATTCTTAAGAAAACATTACATTTTACAGTAATTTAGTGACTTCGATTTTCATAGTCCGGAATCTCAGCGTACAGAAGTCGTAAAGTCATGCGTTATGTTGCATTATATAGTAAATTAATTTCTCTTTCTGTCTGTCATTTTCACGAAAAAGATTTTCCAGCCCCTTAGGAATTTTTTTCGAAAAATTTACTGGTTACAAGCCATTTTAGGGTTTTCTGATCACTTGAAGGAGTAATCTGATCACCTTGGTGTAATTGACTTTTTCGATCAGATTAAAAAGTTATGCTTACATGAATTTTTTCAGTTTTTTCTTGCTCATTTAAAAAAAGTTACCTGTCTTCAAAATTGAATTTTTTATTTGTTAATTTTATTTTAAAATAAAATTAAGAATCAGACTTTTTTTTAAATTTTCTTTGATTAGGTTACGGTTTTATTTATTAAATTAATTTTAAATGTTCTTTGTAATTTTTTAATAATTTTGGTCAAAATTTTTGCATGTTTTAGCGTTAGTTCTTTCGCTTAAAATAAAAGTTTTTTAATATTCAAAGAAAATGATTAATAGAGTTTTTGCCAATATTTTCAAATTGTTTTTCAAATAATCCAATCCTTTTTAACTTTTAAATAGATTATCTTTTTATTAAAGTTATTAATACTTTTTAATCATTATGTTATGACTTTTGTTATTTTAATTGAATAAAAAATAATGAAAAAATAATAGTTTGTTAGTACATGAAAACATTTAACTTATCATGAACAAATACAGATAGATTTTATTAAGTTTAAAAATATTTTTTACATTACCAATAGAAAAAATATTTAAAGGAAACTTAAATCTTTTGAGTTTCAACTGTAAAATTTATTAAAGCAATAAAAAAATTTCTTTAATTTTCACAAGTATTAAAATAATAAATGTCAAATTAAAATTTAATCAAATTTAAACTAAAAAACACCTGCTTAAATCGAAATGAAAAATGTGAAACTAAATGATCTCAACCAATTCTCTAAGAAGGACTTTGTCCTGCCGAGACTAAAAAATGAAAAAAATCTGGCTTTAAGCAAAACGACCAAAATAGGAATGTTAAATAAGAAAATAATAATAAAATTATTAAAGCAATGAAAAATAAAGGTATAATTTTTTTATTGTGTTTAATAAACAAAAAATTAAAAGAACAGTGAATGAAAAATTGATTTTTAAAAATAGTATTAAAAGTAAAAAGCCAAAAACAAATATTGTCTCCAAACCGAACATTGACACAATTTCGAAATCCGACAGGATTGGAAAAATTCAGTGGAAAATAAATTTATCGACGCTTAATTTAAATATATCACCTTTATAATTTGAAAGAATTAATATATGTTAATTTCCAAAACTATAACATATTGAAAATAAATATAATTTAAAAAGGTAAATCAATATTTAAAAATAAAAATTATACAAGTAAACAATAATCTAAAAATATATGAAACAAGAAATAAATCAAATCACTTAAATATCGGATAATTAATTTTTGTATAATAATTTCTTTTCAAATATAAAAAGATAAGATTCAATTGTTTATTTATAAAAACTTGTGAATAATAAATTATTTTGTATAAAAAGCAATCGGTGTTATTGGTTTTATGGGCACAAAATTGTGAATTGAAAAGCTACACGACACTCAACATGAAATGAAAAAACTAAAAAAGATATACTTTAAACTTAAAAAATATTTTAAAGAAGTAGGTACTTGTTATCAAATTTGATGAATTTTAATTCTGAATTAAAAAAAAAAGTTTAATTTGCCAATGAAAAAAAAATTTATAAATATTATAACTATAATTTATTGAAATAAAATTTTGGACAAAAGAAGAAATTATTATATTTTAAAAAGCCCATAATCAAAAAACTAACTATAATGACTGCTCATTTTACGAAACAAAAAAACGGATGGACGAGAAAATTGAAGAAAAAAAATAAATTATAAGTTTAATATTAAATAAAAGTAATACCATCTATGTCAAAAAGAACATGGAAGATTTGCCCAGTTTTTAATAAATAGAAAAAAATAATAGTAATTCATATAATACAGTAAAAATCTAATTAATTTAAATTGAAGATTAAATTAGAAAGTGAAATTACATAATCCGTTACAATATCTTTCATCCTTCGTTATTAACTCAAAAAATCAGTGCATACAACTTTTATAAAATATGAAAAAAATTAATTCGAAAATAATAAGATTTCAGATGAAAAAAAAATCGATTGAGCATCCGAAAAATTAGAAAAAGGATAAATAAAAATAATAATCCAAGGTTTTACCTAAATTTAAAAAATTCGCTGATCATGAATAAATAATACAAAACATTTTAGTGAGTTTAAAATAATTTATTCAAATTCACAATAAAAAAAAATATTTTAAAGGTAACTTTAAATATCTTTCACCTGTAAAACATACAATTTAATTTAAAATTTGTTTTTTCAATATTAAAATAGCCATATAAAATTTATAATCTAAAGGGCAAGAAAGAAAGAAAACACAAAACCCGAATCCGACAAGAGATTAAATAAAAATTGAAAACATTTGTTTGTTTAAATTAAGACATACAAAGAGAATAATATAAAATAATAATAGAATATTAAAATAAAAGAAAATATAGTAAAAATTAAAAATTAATAATCGTTCATAAATAAAATATAAAAATCGAAATATTTGGTTAAATTAAAATGAAATTTCTAAGAGTTAGCGAATATATTCAGATCACCAAATAAAAAATAATAATGTATATTTAAAAAGTTTTTCATTTAGAAAAAACAATTTATCATCAAAAATTCAAAAATTAACCGTTTCGCTTATCTCAAACAAAATTAACGAATAAATGATAAGCATTTTGATTTCACATTATTTGCTTTTTAATGATAATCTAAATGGGAAGTTCCAACACCGATAAATATAATTTGATCACTTTATATTCCTGTAAATTTTATGATTTTTCTGATTTAAAAAACTTTATTTATCTTTCTTGACATTAATAAATACGAAACAAAACAATTTAATAAAAAAAAATAATAAATTAAATAAAAAAATGAAAGAGTACAGAAATTACCGAAAAGTAAAATTTTTTTAATAGATTTATGAAAACATGATCAATAAAAATATTTAAATAGTTTTATTTATGCATTTTTTATTTATTTGTTAATTCAGATCAATTATTAAAAAATTATAATGAACTAAAAAAAAATCTAATGAAATTTGAATTTTTTGACAAATATGAAAAAATATATACAATCTAAAGATTTTTACATTATTAGTATGAATAACTTCATTAATTAATTTATTTATTTTTAATTAAACCTTTCTTTAAAATTTATAAAGTAAAAATTAAATAAAAAAAAAGAATATTGGTGGTCCAACAAAACAATTCACTCACGGATTTGATGAAGAAGTTTGAAGATGTTTTTTTTGTTCAGAATGTCTAATTTCGAGGTAGTTTTTTATCGAAAATTAATTTATTAATATTTATATTATTAAATTAAAATAAGGATTTTGAACTTATGGCACACATGGAAAATGGGGGGGGGGGGTCGGTTAAGGTCTCAACCAAAGAATATTAATTTAATATTTTTATTAATTAAATTAAGAATTACATTTAAATTAATACAGTCTCTTATTATGTTTAACTAATTTAAACAGCCAAAACTCAGCTTAAACTAAATGTGGACAATCACGCGTTTCAGCTCATTCTGTCACTAATTACGGGTCCCTAAATTTCGCGCCATAAAATTGTTATTTAATATGCGATTTTTGATCAAAAGGTATTATACGTCGGCATTCTTTAAAAAAAATTTAAAATATGTAACACAATCTAAGAAAAAAAATTGTTTTATATAAATCAAATCACTATTTGTAAAAATAAAAAACTTAATCACACAATAAAAATATTTTATTTAATTAAAAGTAAAATTTTATACATTTTAAATAATAAATTAAATAATATTAATTTCTAATAATTTCAAAGTTAATATTGAAATAAAAAATTTATTTAATTTCTATTAACTTATCCTATTTATTATTTGCTTTATTTCGTTCTATTAATAAAATTTTTCTGAATGTAAATGAAAAAATTATTACTATCATAATAGAAATTTCAAAAAAAATCATATTACAAATTTTGCGACAGGAGAAAAAAAAATATGAATTAACATTCTAACATATATATATAACCAAAATGTAATAGTATAAATTCACATAATAAAACTTATTTAAATTTATACTTTCAATATTGAACTGAAGGAAAAAATTATTTATGAATCTTTGAATGAAAAGTAAGAATATTAAAAAAAGTAAAAGTTGCTATTCATATTATTAACAAAAATATATATGACAATTAAAATTGAAGATTGAATTAGAAAGTGAAACATATTAGTTAAAATAAAACTTTTCTTATTTTCCTAAATTTAAATTAGCAAATTTATTGACGTTTAAGGCTATCATTTTGTTGAAGTTTTTCATGAGATATTAATTTTTTATTTTCAACTTAACTTTTTATAATTAATTTATTCAACTCAGTATTAAAATAATTGTATTTAATATAATCACGATTTTGGTCTAATAATTAAATTTATGCTTGTTAAATAATTTTATTATTTTTAATTGGCTTATTTTTTTATATTTAAGCTTCGTAATTATTAATTTTCCCTTGAATATTTTCAATCTTGTTGATTCAACATTATTTGATGTCGATTCCCAGCAAAATTAAATGTTTTTGCTTTATTATATATTTATAAAAAATATTTATCTTCATATCATAATATTTTAAAAATTTTGAATAAAAATGCACGAATGAACTTTATTATATATTAATTTAATATGCAATGTAAGCAAATCATAACATGAATATTTAAATTAAAATTTCCGAATCGTGCGCAAAAATAAAATAAGCATTTAAAAACAAAAACTATACAAAACAAAACAATTAATTTAAAAGTGAAAATAGAATTGAAAAAGAGAAGAAGCATTATTACACTTTTTCAAAATTATGAATTGATTCATTCTAATTATTTCAAATGCTAATGAGAGAATATTTTAAATGAAATAATTTCATCAACTTTTTATATATTTATTAATAATGCAAAATAATTTATATATTATTATTTATGTGTAATTTTTTAGCTTAGACTCAGCAATTAATTATTTTTAATTTTTACTTCATAGTTCTTACCTTTAATTGAATGATTTTATATTCGAACTTTTGCAAAAAATTCGCCAATACATATCCAAAACAATAAATTCATTTATTGTTTAGCTTAATCTTTTGTTTGCTGTTTAGGGGTTTCCATTTTGTTCCAATGTATTCGCAATTTAGATGAATTACATGGAAAAACATAAAAAAATTTAGCATGAAAATATTTTAAAATATTATAGATGAAAATAATAGAATAAATGGAATATTGGATAATAATAATAAACGAAACAAAATTTAGAATGAAACGCTGAAAAACGAATCAAAATCACACAAGTCATCGCGCGAATGGGAAAGTTTTAAAGAAAACAAAAATTAAAAGCAAAAAATAAATACAATTTCATTATATAAGAAAAAAGATTAATTATTGATTTTCTTGTAAATTTCTAAAAAAATATTCTTAACTGGAAAATCGATAATAACGAGATTATTTAAATAAAGTAAAAGAAAAGGCAATTTAATAAATGTTAAAAACTAAAAATTAATATTCTGTGTAAAAAGTAACTCTGGTATTTTATTTTTTAACTAACCTCAATACAACAAATTACATACGCAAGCACACCATGATGATAAAAACATAAAAAATTCATATTTTACATATTTCGACGTTTTATACATCTAAAATTTTTTTGAAAATGTACCCCTAAAAAAACCAAATATTAATTTTTAAAATACTAAATGATGATTATTAGCCTAGTTACATTTTGTGCATATCTTACCCTCTACGATGAATTTTTTTCCAAAAAATAGCAATTTTAAAAATTTTGTTTACATATTTGGTACATATTTTGGGTTTTTATTACATATTTCAGGATTTTTTTTTACATATTTATGTACAGTACATATTATGACCTTTTTTTTGTACAGATTTTTGACATCCCTGAAATGTTTATTGTTTTTAATAATTTTTATGAAGTTAATTAGAGAAAATATATGATTTTTAAAGGATTATTAATTAGTTTTATTATCTTTTTGCATCTTTTTAAAGATTCATAATTATTAGTTAATATTTTTTGAATCTATAAAAAAATTTAAAACTTATTTTTTGTAAAAACAACCCGATATATGATGTTATAGATATATTTAAATTTTTAACTAAAAATAGATTATAAGAAATGTTGGTTGAAATTGTTGATTTTTGTTTACTAAAATAAATGTGCACAATAATTATAATATATTAATTATTTTTCATTAATTGTTGTTTTAGGGGTTTAATTTATTGCTTTAAAACATTCATTAATTTCTCTTATATATGATTATGTTGTTTTGTTTCTTCTACTTAAAATGTTTAATACATTTTGGCTTATATGCTGTTTTATTTTTATTGTGTTATGTTGCATTAAAACAAAAAAATTTTGTATAAAAATCTTTGGGTTTTATTTATGAATTTTATTTAGTGAAAATTTTGTTTCAAAATTTTCAATTTTAAAATTTTGATTTTTTCCCATTAGATTTTATGAATTTTTTTAGATTGTATGTATTTTTGCATTTTGTGATTATTACAAAAATTAGTAACTATTTTTTTACATATTATTTTAAATATTTTAATTTGTTTTTTTTCTTGCTTTATGTTTTTTTTAATTTGAAAAATTGGTCGGTGTGATTGCGGATCAAATGCACTTGAAAACAGAAAAATTTTAAAAAAATTTATTTCATTTCATCTCCCATTATCATGGCTATGACTCGGTAGTTTTATCAGTTTGATCAGCTATCCTTTTTTTAATCTTAGCTACATATTATTTCAGAGCTTATTTATTTTTATATTTTTAGAGAGTTTAATAATTAATTTTTTGTTATTGCATTTTTAATAATTTTCTTAATTTTGATTTTTTCTATCCTTATAAAAAAATTATATTTTTTTAAATAACTTTAATTTTTATGGTTTAATTATTCTGCTCAATATATTGAGTTTATTCGCTTAGAAAAAAAGATAGTTATTCATAAACAAATTTAATAAAAAGTTATTTTAATTAGGTTGTATAAACTTATATATTGTTTATTTTTAATTTGTATATTTATGTTAAATCAGATTAATTTTTTAAAAATAATTTTTTATTTTTTAACATCGGTAAAGATTTTTAATAGCATTTTATTTAGTTCATAACTATTTTATCTACATTTAAACTGTTTCTGTAAAAATTTTTTTAATATTTAATGAATTTTTACATATTCTTTTACAATGCATAGACAAATAAATAAATAATTGTTTTCTAATGGACGATAAAATCTATAAATTCACAAAATCTATATTGATTTTGTCAAGGTGTTTGATTCTTTCTAATTGATTTATTTGTTCATAAAAATAAAATTATTTTATTTACTATGATATTTTACTATCAATATTAAATAAGTTAGTTTTATTATGGTTTAAATCCTATAAATTTTTAATTCAAATTCTTTACTTTTCTAGTCCAGTCCCGATTAAAATGGGAACCGGCCACTTTGGCGCCAGCCATTTTGGCGCCAAACGCTATAACATTTTTATTTCTCATTTAAATTTGTTTTTATTTTTATTTAAGCATAAATATTAATTTTTAAAATTTTTATTTTTTTCATTTTCTTTAATGTATTTGAAAAATGGAGTAAGGTTGGTTGTTTGTGTTTTTGTTCGTCTGTATCCGCCGCCAGGAAATTTTAGCTTATTTATTATAATATATTAGATATTGTAAAACGTAATTTTAAAAATAAACAAGGAATGGACGAGCCGCTTCCTCTTTGAAGAATAATGTTTATTCTTTCATATTATTTAAATAATTTGAATTATTTTTTATTTGATCAGTTTTATTTTATCACTTTATTGTTTTATTTATTTTATTAAAATAGCTAAAACTGTAAATAAAATAAAGAAAATTATTTTTTTTGAATTTTGAATAGAATTTATTTGAATTTTTTTTTTATTATGGGATTTATTTACTAATTGTTTCCAATTATATTGCGATGGTTTCATTCAATATAAATATCTAAAAAAGTAAATGTGGCGTTTTAATGTGAATTATCATTAATATCTTTTCAACATAATTTAAAATGATTATTTTATTTTACAATTAAAAAATTATATTTGCTAATTATTTTTGTGTAATTTTCTTTTTTAAACATTTATTTTTAAATTAAAAAATTTTTTTTTTTTGAATTAATATCTTATTAAAAATAACTTAAATTTATAGATAAAATAATGGTTTTATTTATTTCTTTTTTTTACTATCCCAACTATATAAACAAATTTATTTTTTGATAATTTTTAATTATTGTATATTATTGGTTTATTTGCTATAAATAAAAAAATTTATTCTATTACATTTTGATAATTTTAATGAAATTGGTTAAATTGGCTAATTCATAATATCTGAATTGAATTTTGCTTTAATTTATTTAAAGACAGATTTATTATATGTTTTATTTTATACGAAATTATAGAATGAATATGAAGCAATACTATAATTTCTATTGATGTAATAAAATGGAAAAATTCAGAAATACTTTCATACATTATAAATTTATCAAAAATTATAGAAAGAAAAATTTATAGAAAGACAAAATAGGCAAGAAAAAAACATTTTGTCTTCATTATTATACATCTCATTTTTAAAAGATGATTTATTAATTTTTGTGATTGAAATCTATAATAAAAATTTAAAATAAATATTTTTTCAATGCAACTAAACATATTTTCAAATTCGTTTTCTTCTTCCTATATTTTAAATATTTAGTTAATTTAAAGTTTCCAGTATATAATTAATTATTCATAAATTTGTTATTTAATAATAGGTAAGTTTTAGTTTTTTTTATTGTAATTTTCTTTGATTTGGTCAGCATAATTTCTTCCATTTATATTCTTAAAAAATTTTCAAATTTTTTTTTATATTATTAATAGTTCAGTAATATTATTTTTTTGAAATTTCCTATGTTTATTTGTTGATTGAACATATTTAGTCTTTTTCATAGCGAAATATATATTAAATTAAATAAATTTTAATCAAATCTATTATTATTTGGTTATTTATTTGTTGTTTGATTAATATTTAATCTTTCATTCCAACAATCTATTTGCCAATTAATTCATATTCTTAGTAATTAAACAAACATATGCATTTCAACTCATTAAATATTAATAGTTATTAATTCATCTGCAATTGAAAATATTGTTATTTTTGGCTAATTTTTTGTTTAACTATTTTAACACATTCCAATTTTCATTTTTTTTGGCGCAGTCAGCACCAGCAGACAATATTCTGCACAATCTTCAAGCCTAATCAAGGCACAATTCTACACAACCGACAAGCCAAATCAAGGCATAATTCTACAAGCCTAATTTTGGCACTTCAAAAGCCTGGGCGGCTTTCATCGGACATCGACAAAAACTGATCACCTGGGTGGTGTAAGTTCCGCTGGGTGCGGTTTTTCATCAAAAAAAAACTGATCACCTGGGGGGGTGTAAGTTTCCGCTGAGTGCGGTTTTTCACCAACAATTTTCAAAATGGACGCGCAACAACTTCAGCAGATTTTGGACGCGGCTCTAAAAAAATCAGCCGAATGTTTTGCCGCCGCACTCAACCTACAAAATCCAAACCCAAACGCAGGGTCATCCACAACGGCATCACTTGCGGCAACAATCAATGCCCGCCTCGAAAATTCAATTATAATCCAGAGGTTGGACAGACTTACGACGCTTGGCTGAATCGATACGGAAAAATCGTTCAACAAGACGGCGCTTCGCTCCCAGAGCAGTCCAAAGTCCAACTTTTGGTCGGAAAATCAGATGAGGAGGAATACAAACGGTACGTTGACAGCATTGCCCCTAAAGCAACTGAACAATTCAACTGGCTCGAAACCTTGACAAATCTGAAAAAGATTTTTGGTGAGACGAGGTCGCTCTTCCTCCGCCGTTTCGACTTTTTTCAAATTCGCCAAAGCCAAAATCAAGACCTTTCGAGTCTTTTGGCACATATCAATTCATCGTGTGAAAACGCCGAATTGGATTTGAAGAAAGAAGAGCTAAAGTGCATGATTCTCATCATCTCTTTACGCGACGAATTTTCGGATTTGAAACAGCGATGTCTCCAGCGAATGGAAGAAGCCCGAACCAATGGGAAAAGCATTACCCTACAGGAATTGGGCGAAGAATGCAAAAAGTACCAAATTTTGAAGGAAAGCACATTGGCTCTCAGCACAAAACAATACAACGCCAATGCCATTCGTGCCAAACCACAACAAGTAAAAGACAAGGCAGACGCAACAAAGCATTATGCCAAACCAAAAACGGTTCCAAAACCGTATGAGAGCAACAGCAAATTGCCAACCCGTCCATGCCCATCATGCGGGAACAAAAACCACTGGCGCTCTGATTGTTGGCACAAAGATGCCAAATGCCCAAAGTGTGGAAAAATCGGCCACATCGGAAAAGTTTTCCGAAGCAATTCTTCAATTCGCCACATCCAAACGGTGAATACCACTGAAAGGCATGCACAAATCAACACCGTCTTTATCGACTTAAATTGCATGGAAATCAACTCCGACCGTCCAAAATGGTGGAAAATCCCAATTAAAGTGAACGGCTTAGATTATCCAATGCATGTCGATTCCGGCGCACAAATTACATTGTCCACAATCCAAACATGGATTCAAATGGGCAAACCGCCTTTGATGTCAGCACATATTCGCGTCAAAAACTGCAACGATCAAACATTTGCAATTGAAGGACAATTTTGGTGCGAAGTTGAATACATGGGGCGTCCACCCAAGAAATTGCTGGCATATGTGAGCCCCGAAATTAGTCATAATTTATTGGGCATGCCATGGATTGAAGCATTGGAGGTGATCCCAAAAGAGATTATGTACCCAAATCTTCATTGGTCTCCGAATTCAACTGGAAAAGTGCAGTTTTCTTCAAAAAGAAACGGTTTTCCTTGGCCATATAATTTCTGAAAATGGCATACGCCCGGACCCATCAAGAGCCGAGGCTATTCGAAAAATGCCAGCGCCGCACGACAAGTCAACTCTCGGTCTTTCCTTGGAGCGCTCACATACTACGGCAAATTCATCAAACAAATGCGCGAAATAAGAAGCCCATTAGATGAATTGCTTAAAAAGGATGTACCGTGGAACTGGGAAGATGAACAACAAAATCCTTCGAGAAAGCTAAAGAAATTATGCTTTCGGATTTATTGTTAACGCATTTCGACCCCAAATTGCCAATCATTGTGGCCGCTGATGCTTCAAAAGGAGGAATTGGTGCAACGATCAGCCATAAATTTCCCGACAAAAGTGAACGTGTCATTGAGCACGCATCATGCAGTTTCTCGGCTGCACAACAAAATTACAGCCAAATCGAAAAGGAGGCTTTGGGATTGGTGTTTGCGGTACAAAAATTTCACCGCATGCTCGACGGCAGAAAATTCACGCTGCTAACTGATCACAAACCCCTACTGGCAATCTTCGGATCAACAAAAGGAATTCCAATTTATTCAGCCAGCCGACTTCAGCGCTGGGCGTTAATTTTGTCAAATTACGAATTTGATATCAAATACGTCAAAACAAAGGCATTCGGAATGCCGACGTACCTTCGAGGCTCATCGCTAATTACCCGAGGCCATCGGAAGACATTCTCATCGCAAACATCTGCAACGACACTGATTGCTGTGTTAATTTTGTTTTTGAGGCAAAAATCGAGCAACTTCCGATCACCGCGAAAATAATTGCAGAGGAAACAGCAAAGGACGAAATTCTACAACAAATCAGTGCTTTCACCAAACAAGGATGGCCGCAAAAGCTGAACGACATAAAATTGTCTCCCTTTCTTCCAAAAAAGGGACAAATTTCCGAAATAGAAGGATGCCTCGCCTACGGTGAACGAATTATCATCCCTTCGTCACTCCGGAATAACATTCTCAAATCATTGCATTTTGCGCATCCCGGCATTGTGCGAATGAAAGCCATTGCCAGGAACCACGTTTACTGGCCCGGAATCGACTCCGAAATCGAACGAGTGGTAAAGCAATGCGAGGAATGTCACTCAGCAGCCAAAAATCCTACAAAGGCGAATCTTCAGCCATGGAAAGCAGCAAACGGAGTTTTTGAGCGGATTCACATTGATTTCGCCGGCCCGTGTGCGGAAGGCCAAACATACCTGGTATTGGTCGACGCTTACTCAAAGTGGCCAAAAGTATGGCAAATGGAAAGGACTTCCAGCCAACTCACCATTTCAATGCTGAAATCATTCGTGCATCGGCTCGGAATTCCCAAAGAAATTGTCTCCGACAATGGAAGCCAATTCCGATCCGCCGAATTTGCACAATTCTGCAAAGAATTCGACATAAAGCACACCTTCACGCCGCCGTTCCACCCAATGTCGAATGGGGCCGCTGAACGGTTTGTCGACATTTTCAAAAGGTCAATGAAAAAGTGCCGTCAAGAGGGCAAAGATTGGCTTCAAAAAGTGCTATTGGCATATCGCACGACACCAAGCACGGCACTCAACGGACATTCACCCGACGAACTTTTCCTTGGCCGACGTATGCGCACAAGAATGACACTTGTCCATCCCGAAAAACAAAAACTCCAGCCAACAAATTTGTAAAATTTTCAACAATTCCAAGGGCAGTACATCAAAAAGATGGAAAACCAATTCAACTCAAAACATGAAGCAAAATCTGCCATTTTCCAAAAAGAGGAACCAATTTATTTTTGGAATTTGAAAAAGAATAAAGCCACTTGGCTTCCGGGAAAATTATAGAGAAATTGGGCACTTCTCCGACATATCGCATTTTGGCACCGACGCTTGGCCGAGCCATTCACCGTCATGCCAACCAAATCAGGCGACGTTTCCCAATTGAATTGGAGGACAATGATCAAGTTGAAGAAAATGATCAGACACAGGCACAAAATCCGCCACAATCGCCGATCGCGCACAAACCGCAAACGAATCGCCAGCAAACGCCTGAGCAACCCGTGCATTTACGCCGATCAGGAAGAGCCAGGCAAGCACCACAACGACTGGACCTGGATCCGGCAAAGCCAAAATATGGCTTAATCCGATCTTGAATCCCAAATCGAGGGACATTCGACTTAAGGAGGGAGGTGTTGGATAGGGATCAAAGATCACTTTCTCATCATTGTTATCGACTACTCTCTCTCCCCCTTTCTCTGTCCAACACTATTTCCATTGTCTCTCTCTCTGCCTATCTCTTCCACATTTCTCTGACCCCACGTCTTTATAAGTGTGCCCATTCCCTCACTCATGGCTCTCCGCTCCATTCATTCGCATTGGACATTTTTATTATTTTATTCTCCTTCATCGCTGCTCTCCTCGGACATCATCATTTGTGCATTTATTTTTATTTGTGTTATTAATAAATATTGTTGGTACACAACAGATAAAGTATTAATTCTTTTACTTTTTAAATAAATATCTTTTAGTAAAATTGATAAAAATATTGCATTTTATTTTGAATTATTGGATTAAAATTTCTTTTATAAATAATTATACATACAACAAAGATTTATCTACTTATTTTTAATGAACTTGAAAAATATAGCATATTGATATAATTTTCGAATAAGGTTTAATTAAGGCATATTAATTATTATTTTTTCCTTTAACTAAATTTTCAATTTAATTATAAAAAGTTTGATGACATCGCTGTTTGTAAAATTTAGTGTTACAATATATAAATTTTAAATGGCAAATGTCGTGGGTGATGCTTTGAGTATGTTTTTCACAATTGCAATTAATTTTTAATTAACAGTTTAAATCCTTTTCTATATTATTTAATACAGATATAATTATTCATTATTGTTTTTCCTTTCCTTATAATTTTTTTGATAAATAAAAATTATTCAAATTCAATTGGTGCTTTTGGTATTATAGACATAAATAATTTTTACCTTTACTGACATTTAATTTTAAATTTGTTTTAATCATTTTAACTTCCAATTTAAATATTATTTATTAACTTTTTAATTAAATTAAAGCATGTAATTGGCCCTCTTTATCCCAGATTTAGTCAGTACGCTCTTTATCGTTAATGACTTCGTATGTTTCTTTTACTCATGGCATTTTTATACTTTTTTAGTTTTCATTGATATTAATTTTGACTGGCAAACTCTTTCCTTCGGATAATGTCTATAATAAATTTTTTCTATTTATTTAAAATTTGAAATATATTTTATTTTATATAGACTTATTTAAAGAATTGGGTCAATAATCATTAAAATCATTTCGCTGTCCGTTATAAACGCTTAATCCTATAAAATCATTTATTGTTATTCATTAAAAATGTATTTGTTTTTTTTGGTGATATTTTTCAATTTAATTAACTTTTATGAAATTTATTATTAAAAAAACTAACTTCTTGTGTTAATTTTATATGCACAAAAAATGCTAATATGCGCATCAATATATAGTAAATTTCAATTTATATGAAAAATAATTTGTTGAAATTATTGGAATTTTATTGAAAGATTTTTGCTTATTTATGGATAAACAATCATTTTCATAAAAATTAATGATTTTAGTGACCGTAAAATAACCCGTGAATCATAATGAGACCGGGGGATATCACGTGTATAAATGTAACAATGAATTGACTCCGTGAATCATGCACTTAAAATTAATTGACCGTGAATTATGCCCGTGAATTTACACGTAAATTATCTTCGTGACAGTAAATTTACCCGAACGTGAATTTGCCCGTGATTTGACACGTAAATTATCTACGTGACAGTAAATTACCCGAACGTGAATTTGCCCATGATTTGACACGTATATTATCTAAGTGACAGTAAATTTACCCGAACGTGAATTTGCCCGTGAATTGTGATAGTGAATTGACACGTGAACAGTGACACTCAATATTAGGTGAATCTTCTATTTGACCATGATGAATTAACCGTGAATTGGGACAGTGAAAAACACGTGAGAATGGCACGTGAATGAATAAATATTGGTATTAATTAATATTCTCTATTTGAACGCTGAAAACCATGATGTATTTGATGTGATCTTAAAATATACATCTTGAGGTCGAGTAAAAATAAATGTAATTTTTCTATTTATTGTGATTTTATTACTGTTAATAATTTTATTTTGAAATTTTGTTTTTTTTTAATTTAAAATTTTTGCTTTTCTTTATTTAGTTTCAGTCATTTTTTAATTAGTTTTTTTTTAATTTCGGTGATTTATTATCACGTTGTATTATGTTTTAAGAAATTTTAAAATGAATAATATTTTTTCGTTAATTAAATTTTCTTAAATAATGATTTTCAGATATTTATTTAATTTTTATTTCATCTCAAAGTATCATGGCTATATGAAATACAAAATTCCAATAAATAAAGCATTAACAATTAATTTAAATCCATTTGTTGTAATAAATTTTATAAACATAATGAGGTCAAATTTATGTATAATATTTTTGTCTTTAAAAAATTACATGAATATTTATTTAATAATCAATTTTTAGTTTTTATAAAATTTATTAATGTAGATTGAATTTTTAAAAAAATATTTAAATAATAATATTTTTTATTTACTCTATAATTTACATTGAATTTACTATCTAAAAAATATTTTTTTAAATAAAAAGTTAAATCTTTATGTTGGTTAGTTAAAATTTTATAATTCATTTTTATTTATATTTCAATTATACTTTTTTATAGAATAATTGAATAGAATTATTTTTATAATTATTTTTGTAATTCTGGTCAGCTTTTTTTAATAAAATCAATTTGGGTTTAAGTGAATATTTTTGTAAACTGTACGAGTTGAATCAAAGGACGATTGTGTTATGAAAATTAAAATATATTTTTCGCCTAATAATTTGCATATATTTAAATAACTTAATATTTTGTGTTTGAGAAACAATTATTTATTTGAATTCATGTTTTTTTAATTATTTCAATTGCAGCTTCTGTTTGCTTAAAAAATAAATTATTTTATGGTATTATTTGTATTTATCTAATTTCTCAATTTTTTTTTCACTTAAAACAATAACTGATCAATTTCTCTTTTTTAATTTATAATTATTTTCAATTTTTTAAATTTGCTTTCAAATTCTTTTACCCAAACTATTATAAAGATTGTTTGAAAAAAGAAGTTAATTAATATTATTTTTTGTTTATTAATTTTCTTCTTTTGAGTATCTTTTAAAAATTGATTGTCAATTATCTAGCCAAAAAAAATTATTTTAATGTACCTCCACCGCCTTAAATAAAGAAATGGCTATGCACTTTCTGATCCTTCAAATCCGACTGAATTGGATCATATGAATTACAATAAGAACGTCCAATTATTAGTGAGTACGTCATTCTAAACTTGGGATTCAATTCTTTTGGTATTATTTTGTCAATGCAATTTTAAATATTAATTGATTCTTATAAATGTGATCATATTATTGGCACAAGAAGCAGAATTGGGCAAATTAAACAATTTTTTAACTTGATTTGTAGGCGAAAACTTCATTATTATTATTATTCTATTTTTTGGTCTCTTATTTAACCGTTTAAATATTCATTTATATCAATAGTTAATTTTACATTCTTGCCATAATGCAGAGATTTTGTCCAGCAGTTAGGATCCTACATATTTTTTGATTTTTTGTTTCGAAATTTTTTATTTTAATTTAATATTATGTCTTCATTAGGCTTTAAGTAATTTTATTTAAATTATGCAAAATTATCGGTGAAAATTTGTTAAGTTTTGAATGTGTAAAATATTGTATTTATTATAATCTGATATTCTGTTTTCCATAAATTTATTTCATTAAATTTGTTCATGCATTAATTCTTTTTACTCAAAAATCTTTTTTATTATATTTTAAATTTAAAAAAATACTTAACATTTAAAATCAGTTTATTGATAATTTGAACAGATTTAAGTTTTTCAATTAAAGTGACAGAAACAAAATTTAGTAATTTATTTAAATATTTGCATTTTCTTGATTTTTAATAATTAATTTAATTAGGCTACAAAAAACCATGCAGTATGGCGGGTTGCGTTTATTTTCCCATTCCTGACACATTTATTTCACTGAGTTTTTATTTAGTTTTTTTATTATTTGCCATTTTATAATATTGAGAACTATTTGATATTAATTGAGTGATTTTAATTGTATTAGTCAAACGTTACAATCTTTTTTTCTATTATTTGTACTCTTTTCATTTATTAATATATTTATTTATAATTTAGTTCATTTCTCTTTATTTTTTTGACGTAATTTTCTCTTATATTATTGCATTTCGAATATATGTATTTGTTTGATTATTTTTGGATATAAACTATGGTTTAATAAGCCAATTTAGTACTGTAAAAAAGAAAGTTTAAAAAAAATATTTGTTTTAAATTTGTATTTTAAAAATCCAAATTCTGATATGTTCTAAGTCTATCTTTAGGAATTACCGTTGATAGAAAAGTGAATTTCTAAAATTAAAACAAATGCATGATAAATTAATATGAATAAATATTATTTAGAAGATTAGAAAAATTTGACAGAAATATATAAAAACAATTCATAAATTAATTAAAATTATAAAGAGAAAAAAAAAAGAAAACTTGGTTTTATTTCTAAAAAATAAGATTTTTAATCGATTAATTACTTAAAAAGTTAAAAATGATGTGTAAAATTTTAAAATATTTTAAAAGGTTATTAATTAGAAGTTTCAGTATTTTCTTTTTTTTTAATTTTATCCCATAAAAGTACAACCAATTGCTATGTTTATTCGTCAAACATTTATTTTATTGTTGTTTTATGATTATTTTTCTTGTCTCCTTCTCACTTGTAAGTTATGATTTTGCTCTGAATATTGTTACAATTTCGCTTTTTTTACGATTCAATTGCTTTTTTCGATAATGATAATAAAGCTAACAAATTTTGAAATTAAATTAAAACTACGTGAATCTTCTAACTATAAATTTGTAGAAAAATATATGGATTTAATAATTGTTTATTTTTTTAATAAATTTATTTTAATTTATTAATATTACATTTTTTTTTGATTTTTAACAATTCATTTATAGGATATAATAAACCATGCAGTTGGGACAGGTTGCTTCGTATTTGCCCACTGACATTTTCGCGATCTCGAGATACTTAAGTAAAATATTCTTTACTATTTTTTTCCATTTTGTTCCTTTAAATTCAACAAATATGCTTATTTTCTTAATTGTGGATATTGATTTTTTAATATATATATTTATCAATTATTTTACGCTTTTATTTATTTTTTATAATCATTGATAATTTTGTTATTATTAATGAATTCTTTTTTAACGTTTTACTTCAAAAAACCATGTCGAAATCGGTTGATCGGCGTGTTAATCTATTCCGACACACTCATTTCTCTTTGTTTTAATTTAAATTTTTAATTCTTTGCCATTTTATCATTTTGACGATTATTCTTTTTGAGAAATATTTGTTCATATTTATTGATTACTTTTTACACTATCACTGTGAATTTTAGATTATTGTTATTTGAAAATTTTTAAAATTATTATTAATATTCAAAAACATTGCTTTAAATAATTAAATTTAATATGTTTATTGACACTGAGCAGACCTACACTGTGTTACATTAATATAAGGACACCCTATTTTTTTTGTTAGTTTGACCACTTCCCATGGACCGATCGAGTTGAAATTTTAACTGTACGTAGCAATTCTGAAAATATTAAGATTCTAACAGTGACAACACGAAAGGATGTCGGAAAAAAAATTATGGGTTTTTTTCAAAAAAGGGGTGTTACATAAATATAAGGACACTTTTTTCAGAAGGCTGTAACTTTTTGAGTTGAGCATTAAAAAATCTGAAAAAATTCATTTAAGCTTAGTTTTTTGTACTGATCAAAAAAGTCATTTGCAAAATTGATCAGATCAATCCTTTATGGTGAACTGAAAATCATAAAATGGCTTGAAATACGGGAAATTTTATAAAAAAATTCATAGGAGGCTGGAAAAATTTTTCGGAAAAACCATTAAGGCCATCTGAAAGAGAATAAAATTCTCTACAAAATGGACTCTGGATGAGGGCTCTACGCCACGTCTCCGCTGAGGCGCGTTTGGTTAAATATCAACAACCAAAAAAAAAAAGACCAATTTTAAGCCATTTTTACCTTCATTTTTGAGACATCCATATTTAACCAAACGCGCCTCAGTGCAGACTTGCCTTAGAGACATCATCCAAAGGTCATTTTGTAGAGAATTTTGGGCTCTTTCTGTAACTCATATTCATCTTACATGAAAATTTTTTTACTGCACCCTATAAATTTATTTTCAGAATTTACCCAGATTTTCATATTGCTTCATCCGCAAAATTTTTATGTTTAATGAATTTTTTTCTGGCATAAAGCGAATAGAAAATGCTTAAAGGATGTCTGTACGCTATTTTACTTGTTGGTTGCTGACAGTTTGATTCGGTTATACAAGTGTTAGAGGCAATTTAAGCCTTATGGCCTTTAATTTCTCCGGAAAACTTGGAAAACTCAACACAACTCCGCCTAAAAGACAGATTTCTGTCCGCAAAAGAAATAGAAATGTGAAAAAGACTTGCTCTTTCTTATTTAGCTTGTTTTATCGGTTTCTTTTGGATAGTTATTGAGATTTTATTCGCTTTTCACAAGTGTCCTTATATTTATGTAACACCCCTTTTTTGAAAAAAAAAACCCATAAAATTTTTTTCCGACATCCTTTCGTGTTGTCACTGTTAGAATCTTAATATTTTCAGAATTGCTACGTATATTTAAAATTTCAACTCGATCGGTCCATGGGAAGTGGTCAAACTAACAAAAAAAATAGGGTGTCCTTATATTAAATTAACACAGTGTAAATTTAAAGTTTCCAGTATATAATTATTCATAAATTTGTTATTTAATAATATGTAAGTATTAAGTTTTTTTATTGTTATTTTCTTTGATTTGGTCAGCATAATTTATTCCATTTATATTTTTAAAAAATTTTCAAATTTTTTTTTATATTATTAATAGTTCATTAATATTATATGCATTTCAACTCATTAAATATTAATAGTTATTAATTCATCTGCACTTGAAAATATAATTTGTTATTTTTGGCTAATTTTTTGTTTAACTATTTTAACACATTCCAATTTCATTTTTCTGTATTTATTTATTTTTCTTGTCATGCTCTTTGAAGTATTTATCGATTATTGTAAACCATTTTAATTGTTTTTTATTTTTAATCAATTTTTTTTTCAATTTCTATCAAAATGTGCTGAATATTACTTTAATTCATTAATATAATTTCGGATTTGTCAATTCCATTTAAATTTATTTGTTTATTAATTTATAATTGTAAATTTGTCATAATATTTTATTTTTGAGGTCCAAAGCTGATTTAAATAAAAATTAAAATAATTAAATTTAAGAAAAATTAATCATTTTCATAAAAATCAATTTGCTTTATAATTTTTATAAAATATTTTTATAAGAAAATCTTTTATCAAATGTCTAAAAAATTTATTTTAAATGTAAATATATTTTACAATTTATTTGTTTATTTGATAAATTCTTAGTAACAATTATTTCTATTTTTATTGTTTGTAAACAAATTTTACTTTCATTAAACGGGAATAAATATACAAGTTGTATAGAAATTAATAATACTAAATCATATAAAAATTTTATTCTTTTTGTTAAATTTACTAAGTGTAAGAAAAATACAAAAAGAATTAAAAAAATGAAAAAACATTTTTTAAACTTTTAATACACGAGAAAAAATTTGACGAAAATAACAAGAATATATGCTAAAAACATCATAATAAAGAATAACACCATAATGAGCAAATGGCAAAGAAATAAAAGTAA
Source organism: Heterodera schachtii (assembly GCA_023374025.1). Lineage (NCBI taxonomy): Eukaryota > Metazoa > Nematoda > Chromadorea > Rhabditida > Heteroderidae > Heterodera > Heterodera schachtii. The sequence goes on from SIJG01000046.1 coordinate 886,208, forward strand.
AAATAAAATAATTGAACGAGTATTCCGCCGGTGATAGAATGAATCAAAACTACCGATTCATCAACATGTTTCGATTTAGTTTGTTTAACCACTCTTACAATAATTTAAATATAATATGGATTAAGGTTTAGAAATTAAATTAAATTATTCATTATCCTTGAAAGTAAATAAAATGAGAAATTACATACGAAACGAAATGCTGGGAGATTATTCTTAATTTATTAAATGTATAAATCAATCTAATGAATGTCCGAGGTTAATAGTAAAATTTTTAAAGTGATTATGGTGAAAATAAGTATTTTTTTAAATTTAATGCTGTGAAAGATAGGGAAAATATTCCTAAACCATTTGAAATGCGAATTATAAAAATAAAACGAATTATTATAACAAGAGGTCTAATTTAAAGCATTTAATCATATCTATTGTTTTTAAATGTTTATTTTTATTTATAAATTATGGGAAAAAGCTTGAGAAAAGCAGCAGTTTTTTAAAATGTAAATGTAAAAAAACGACAAATCATTTTTAATTTTATTTCGTCTTCAAATATCATTGCTATGACTCGGGTACATTTTTATTATTGGTGTTTGTCAATTTTATAAGATCCTTTTTCAATCATTTAAATCTTGGCAGTGCAAGGTTTTTGTCCAGAATTGACTGCAAGCTAATTCATTAGATCATTTTTCATAACAAATTATAAATTGAAAAAATGTTATTTTATTTTTTAGAGATGGACAAAAAATCCAATATGATAAATAAATTTTAAATTTATTTTTACATTTGTTTTTTGTTTGCTTTTCAATAATTATAATCAAGAAACTCTTAATTAAATATATAATTAAAACTTAGCTTCCTTTGTAAACGTATTCAAATTTTAAAATTGGTGGCTAATTAAGAATTTATTCCATTGAAATTTAATTTTTTGAAATATTCGTCAATATTTTCATTTTAATAATTATAATTAATAAATTTGAGATTAATTTATCTGGAATTTTCTTGGCGATTTTCTTTTCAATCATTTTATATTTAGGTCCACAATTTGAGTTTTATAATTTTTTTTTCTTTGCAAAACAAAATAAGAATTTTATTAAAACAATTTTATAATTTTTTTCATAATTAAAAATAAATAAATTACAAAAAAATGAAATGAAAAAATTCCTTTTATAAAAAATTGGATTTTGTTCCGGAAATGCGTTTAAATTTATTTGTATTATTCATTTTTTTAAGGATTTGCATTTATTTTAGAAGCAATAAGAAGAATAATTAACAATTAAAATGATTTATTAGGTAAAAGCAATTCTTTAATATTTTTGAAAGATATTTTTCGTTCATTTTAAATTTAAATTTTGGGTTTTGTCAATTTTTTAAATGTTGTAATAAGACATTTTGTGTTTTATTTACTTATTATAATTTTTTGATAAATTTTCCTTTCTATAAGATCTTTTTAATTTTTTATTTTTATACAACTTCAAATAAAATAAAATTTTCAATAAAAGAAATTTTTGAAGTAATAATGATGTATTATAATTTATGCGATTTAATAAATCAAGCTAAAACGAATGAAATTAACACAGTTATCTTTATGTAATTATCTTTTTTAAATTACTACCATCCTTTTGAACTGTGGATGATTTTAAATCATTAATTTTTTGATTATTATTTATTTAAAGGTACTTTAAATCACCATTTTTCTTTATTAACTCAAAATCTTTAATGACTTTTCCATTTCTATTGATCTTTTGCCTGAAAATGTGAACATATCGAAAATAATAGGGTCTATTTCGAACCGTGATTTTGGTTTATTGAATTTTTATTAAAAAAAATTTTCTTAAAAAAATTGTTCGGAAACTTATGTTACATACACCCTAAGTAATTAAGCATTAAACAATTCTCAACATTTTTTTCAATTATTTTTCATGTTTATCTGTTGGAACATATTTAAACTATTCGAAATGTCGAAAATTGAAATAAAATAAAATTCAATTCATAATACAAAATAAAATTTAATCTATTTCTTAAAAATATACAATTTTTATTTGCCTAGGCAAATCATAATTAAATTATTTAATTTATTACATACAATCGTATTTGATTGGTTTTATTAAATAATTATTTTTATCTCTTCTTAATTAGCCTTGTTTATAAAGAAAAACATATTTTTTTGCATCTTTTGTTATATATTTATATATTAATATAATTCTTAGTAAATTTTTTATGAAAAAGACTAATTTTCAAATATAATTTTTTATTTAATTCACTCGACGAGTACATGATCAAAAAAAAGGGTGAAAATTGAATCTTATTTTTAGTTTGTCGAATTAAATAACAAAAGATCTTTTTACATTTTTAAATTATTGTTTTTTTTCGATTTTTTGAATGTCTTTATTTTAAATGGTATATATTTAGATCATTTTTTTATTATTAATAGTTATTTTTAATTGCCGTTTAAAAAAGTTATTATTTTTTAAATAAATTTTCAATAAATAGATATTTATTTTGTGAATTTTTAAATAAGTACTTTTTTCATATTTTTAAATTAAATTCCCTTATTCTCTAAATAATTTTGTACTTTATTTCTGTGTATCTCTAAAATACAAAACAATTTTTGAAAATTTTTATAATCTCCCCTGAAATGTAAATTTAAAACTTTTGGTTTTGGTTTTGTCAAATTCAATTATATTTTTATTTATAATTCTAAAATTGCTATAATATTTATTGGGAATTTCAAAAAATAATTAATATTACCTCGCCATTATGTTTTCTGAAGGTCATCTTATTTTAAAAATATGATTATAATTTTATTCAAAATTAAAGGTATAATATTTGTTATTCAATATATTATTATTAATTAAGAAAATCGTATTAATCTGTTACTAATTCACTTTTAATTGGTTGTTTATTCAATTTTGTTATATTAATTAAAGATAATGGAAATTTTCTTTTCAAAAGTTAAAGAAGATTAAATTTGTCAATTTTTTCCAATTTATTTTTGATTTTTTCATATTATTTTATTTGATTAACAGAATGTTGTTTTTTGTAAATTTTAATTTCTTTTTTTTTTTAATATTTTATTGGTGGAATTTTTAATAAATACACATTCCTTTCATGAAATCCGTTCAAAAAAGAAATTTTATTACTTATAAATTGATATTTTTTTAATCATTAATTCAGAACATCTATTTTCTCAGAAAATTTGAAATTAAAAAGATTTTTGTTTTATTTAAGGATTATTTATTTATTAATTATTAATAATTACAATGGTTCTCTTCAGAAAAAGTAGTCTCAAATTTTCAAAAATTTCCCGGCTGCGCCTATCGGCACCGCCGGCCTCCCCCTCCTTGTTCACCTAATTTTTTTAAAAATTTCGCTGTAAATAAAGTGTTAAAAAAGCAAATGCACTTCACGATTTGCTAATTTTCATCAAAATTGTTAAATAATCATAGAAGGCGATAATAAAATTAATATTAATTGATTAAATTGTAAAAAAATAAAAAATTATATTACTTGAAATCATTACGATATAAAAACCAATGAAATATTATGTGAAAATTTAGCAAAATTGAGAATTAAATTAAAAGAGTTAAACTTCGGAATGAATTAAAAAATATATGAAAATAAATACGTATAAAATTTAAATTTAAAATAAAAAAAGCAGATCAAAATACGCAAAAAAAAACACTTAATATTTAAATTGTTAATTGAAGCTTCACTTTCAATTTTCTTTTTAAGCACGAATTTTGGCTTCACTGTGGAAATTCCGATAAATTCTCTATACAAATATTCGTTCAATAGCAAATTGTTATGTAAATTGATGAAAATTTTAATTTTAATTTTAATGTTTAAATTTTTATTATTTTTCTTTATTTATACATGAATCGCTTTTTCTAAATTCTTTCATAATTTATTTATATCTGTTTAATATAAAGCTTTTATAGTTTCTTAACAAACAAAGTTAATTATATAGTGATATAAAGAAAAAGGTTATTTGGCTTAAAAACTTAAATATATTTAATCACAAATAAATTTTAATTTATCTAATAAAAGTGTAAAAAAATTATATTACTAAAGATTATTGGAAAAGAATAATGAAATCAAAAATATATTGTAAAATATATTACCCAAAATTGGAAAATTTAAATTTTAACGAAAAGATTTTATGTAAGGGTTTCAAAATAAGAATAACGAGAGAAAAATTAGGAATGTTAAATACTTATTTATATCTTAATTAGGTTTCTTTAATTTTTTATATAAAATATAGATTTTCAAATATTTATTTTAATTTTTATCGTTTCCAAATTCATGCCATTACCTAGATGGAAGATCAGTTCTTGATCTGTTTCGCTATGTATTTTCATTTAAGTTAACAGGCAAAATTAATTTTTTACACATTTAAATAATTAAAATAAATTTATGGTAGTTTGAATATTTTTTTGACTAATTATGAAAGTTATTTTACTAATATTATATTTTATTAAAAAGCTTTAAATAAAAAATCCTTAAAATTATTTTAAAACCCATTATTTAAATTTCGTTTTCTATTATTTATTTTTTTGAAATATTTATTTTTTTACGCCAGAAAGTGCAGAATTCTATAATATTTTAAAATAATTTATCCAACTTTATATCTGCCCTCATTTTAACTTATAAGAAAGTTATTTTTAATATAGCAACTTATTTTTTCATTTATTATGTTAAATAATTTTAAAGTAAAATAAATTATATTTAATTTCGATGGACATTATTTAGTAGAATTTAATTATTTTGAATCTCTTTCCTTAGTTTTCTCTCTTTCCACATTTTGTCAACTCAAATGTTTTTTTATAAAAATGTTTTATCTTTGCTCTTTTTTTAAATAAAAATTAAAAGTCGTTTAAAATAATACCTGATATTATGATAATGTATTAAATTATTTTACCTTTGCTAATTGCATTTATGAAAGGACAGTAAGAAATTCCATTCAGTGAACTGAAATGATTTTGCAATTGGCAATTGACACAGCGAATCAAATCTACTTAATGTAATTTTGTTTATTATATTAAATAAAAATAAATTAAAAACAATGAAAAACTCACACAAAAAATATCCAAATCTAATTAATAATTTGTTTATTTACTTTTTTATTGCTCGATTTTCAAAAAAAAAAGTTTAGAAATGCGATTAAAATGGGAAGAAGTCCGGCGCTGCCGATAGGCGCCAACGAAAAATGTCCACAAATTTTGGATGAAATTTCCGATGAAAATGGGTTTAAATTCTAATTGAATTATTATAAATTTATTCAGAAGAAAGTTAACTTAGATGTGAACCAGGGCTGGGCCTAACTGGATTTTCAATTACGGAAATACGTAATCCTAATTGCATCCAGCCCTGATGTGAACGAAAACATTGTGAGAAAGTTCGGCCCTGTTGCACATGGCCAAGTCTACAAAGGGATTTTTTTTTCTGAGAATTTCATAATGACAATTTTGACATCGTTTGAAATGTTGGATAAATTTAATAATTTTTTAATTGGATATCTGCTCAAATAATTATACTTATCATCAATCACGATTCTAAATAATGGCATCATAATAGAATAGAATATAAATATATAAAATAAAAATAATTCTGATTATGTCTACTGATGATCAATCACCATATTAAATGATGAATATTATTATTTTAAATATAATTATATATTAAATTTAAAAAAGGATTTTGGATAATTCTACTGATGATCAAAATAAATTTTACTCCATTTATAAGGCTGTGTGATTTACCATTTTTCATTTTCATAATTACTTTACTTAATTAGCGATACCTTTTTATTAAAAATTTATATTAAATTGTTTTACATATTCATTTATTATAAATAGATAATTTAATTTGAAATGTTTTTTCACTTTTTTTTGTCCCTTTTCATATTATATTCATTATTTTTTTTAATTCACATTTCAAATGCAATTCCATCAGTGATTTAATTAATCAGGGTAATTAATTTGTCGAATCTTTTTAATTAGGTTGCGGACAAAATGCTAATTGCGTTTGTGAAAAATGATCAGCAAATGCAAATCAGTGAATTTTCAAAGCAAAAATATGAGGCATACATTGGCATTTTATATTTTATGAAAACGAATTGGGAATGTGACAAAATTGCAGAAGAATTTGAAGAATATGAAAGTACAGAATGGCAAAAATATCGCAAATATTTGGACATTTTGTATGAAAAATAAGGGCTAAAAATGTGAAAATAGGGGCCAAAAAGTTCCGAATTTAGGGGAGTGTAAAATCGAAAATTTTCTTTAAAATGCTAAAATTTTCTCTAAAATGCAAAAATATTATGGCCAAATTATTAATGAGATATATAATTTTAAAATCAAAAATTCTCGTAAATAAATAAATAAATTTTGGAGATGATTTTTTGAGAAATTTCATTTCTTAGGTATATTTATAAAAATTTAGGGTCGATTCTTGTGGGTGTATCTATTGCTAAAATCACTCATATTTGAGGAGGCATTACACATTTGTAAGCCCCAATTTTTTATTTGTATAAAACAAATATTGTCCGATTTTTTAAAAAATCACAAAACAAATTCAATTGCGCGGCTATGACAAAACTTTCCGAACATCCCAAATAACTCAAATTTAGGTGTGAGAAAAATGTTTTATTAAGTAGATTTGGATAAGCTACTCATGATCAATCAAAATTTTTTAAACATTGCATCATTATTTAATATAATAAACATTTTATTAAATAGATTTGAATAATCCTACTCATGATCAATCAAAATTTTTTTAATATTGCATAATTATTTAATATTTTATTAAGTAGATTTGAATAATCCTACTTATGATCAATCAAAATTAAATTCAGTACAAATCGTAAAAATCAGTACATTTTTTATATTTCTGATGCCCATTTAAAATTATGTACAAATCGTAAAAAGCAGTATATTTTTTATATTTCTAATTCCAATTTAAATTCAGTACAAATCGTAAAAATCCGTACCTTTTTTATATTTCTGATGCCCATTTAAAATTCAGTACAAATCGTAAAAATCAGTACATTTTTTATATTTGTAATTCCCATTTAAATTCAGTACAAATCGTAAAAATCCTTACCTTTTTTATATTTCTAATGCCCATTTAAAATTCAGTACAAATCGTAAAAATCAGTACATTTTTTATATTTCTAAGGCCCATTTAAAATTCAGTACAAATCGTAAAAATCAGTACATTTTTGATATTTCTAATTCCCATTTAAAATTCAGTACAAATCGTAAAAAGCAGTATATTTTTTATTTTTTAATTCCCATTTAAAATTCAGTACAAATCGTAAAAATCAGTACATTTTTTATATTTCTAATGCCCATTTAAAATTCAGTACAAATCGTAAAAATCAGTACATTTTTTATATTTGTAATTCCCATTTAAATTCAGTACAAATCGTAAAAATCCTTACCTTTTTTATATTTCTAATGCCCATTTAAAATTCAGTACAAATCGTAAAAATCAGTACATTTTTTATATTTCTAAGGCCCATTTAAAATTCAGTACAAATCGTAAAAATCAGTACATTTTTGATATTTCTAATTCCCATTTAAAATTCAGTACAAATCGTAAAAAGCAGTATATTTTTTATTTTTTAATTCCCATTTAAAATTCAGTACAAATCGTAAAAATCAGTACATTTTTATATTTCTAATGCCAATTTAAAATTCAGTACAAATCGTAAAAATCAGTACATTTTTTATATTTCTAATTGCCATTTAAAATTCAGTACAAATCGTAAAAAGCAGTATATTTTTTATATTTCTAATTCCCATTTAAAATTCAGTACAAATCGTAAAAATCAGTACATTTTTTATATTTCTAATTCCCATTTAAATTCAGTACACATCGTAAAAAACCAGAAAAATTAAATCTGAAAATTCAGTACACTTGGGATTCCTGGCTTGAATAAAAGGCAGTGTAAATTATTCATTAGTAAATAAATTATAAAATTTTCATATTTTGCTGCCTTCACTATTCCATTAAAAAAATAATGAAAATTCTTATAAATAATAATGCCCAAATTTTTAATATTCGTTTTTTATATTAAAAAGAATTGGAATTATTAATTAATTAAATAGTGATAATTAAAAATTTTTTAAAGAAAATAAAATGTTTTATTCATTTGCGTTAACTCTTTTTATTATATTTATTTTTCCTCAGTTTCTAATTCCATTTTCAATTGCAATTCCATCGGTGAGTTAATTAAATTGGGAATAATTTTCAAACACTTTTAATTAATTAGGTTGAGGATAAAATGCTAATTGTAGTTTTGAAAGGTCATCCGAAAGTTGAAATGAGTGAATATTCAATGCAAAAATATTAGTTACATCTTGGCATTATGCATTTTATGCGCGAAAATTGGAAATGTGACAAAATTCGGGAAGAATTTGAAGAATATGAACGGACAGAATGCCAAAAACACCGAAAATATTTGGACATTTTGTACGAATATTTGTACAGTGAATATATTGGAATTCCCACAGTGAAGCCAAAATTTCTGTTTAAACATCGAATTGAAATTGACGGACCAATAATTTACGCGGTGAATTGCCTGGCCAGAATTTCGCAATTTTATTTTTTTTAATTTATGAGACAATGTTGTAAACATAAATTAAATAAATACTTTATTTATTTTGAAACTTTTGAACCAATTTTGTTGAATGAGAGTCGATTGACTTATGAATTTAAATTGGAAAATGAATCAAAAATATCAATTTTGCCAATTAATGAAATGATTTTGCAATTGGCAATTGACACAGGGAATGAATGGCAAACAAAATGGCAAAAAAATTAAAGTTTAGACGGAATAATAAAACATAAATTTGAAGAAAAAATGAAGGAAATGTTCAAAAATTCGGAAGAAAGGGAAAATTATTTTAAAAATGATGACAAACATAATCTAATTATCGTGAATTCAATATTCGATGACAAATGGACATGGGTGAGATTTGGCATTCAATGAAAATTAAATAAATACCCAATTTAGACTAATGATGCTTTATTTTCGGAATTTGTTAAAGGTTTAGCGACAAATTTTGAGAAATTTTTTAAAATGGCTAAAGAACACTTAAATTATTTATGCCGAATAAAAGAGAAAACAAATATTAATTGGGATGATTATGATCATTACATGATCTCCTTAGGGTTATATAAACATGAGAAAATGAAAAAGCATTTGATGCAAAGATATAAAGCCCATCTTGGCGTAGTCTATTTGATGCGAGAGAATTGGCACTGTGAAAAATTGGAAAGGAATTTAAAGAAGACTGCCAAAAATATAGAAAATATTTGGACATTTTATATGAATATTTATTCCGGTTATATGCTGAAGGTTTGTATGTATTCTATATTATTTTAAATTTTTTATTTATTTAAATAATAATGATAATATTTATTAAGCTAAAAATCCGAAAGTGTCGAAACATTTGTCACCATTGGTGAAGCCAATATTTCTTATCAATTCTGATCCGGACAGTTTAATTGAAGTTGTTAAATATTTGAATGCAATTTCGAAATGTTTTTGGAAAAAAAAGTGAAAATGAGTTAGATAAAATCGATAACTTTATTGTGAAGATGGCGTTAAAAAATCAGAAAGAATTGAATTACGAAATTAATGAGGATAAAAGTGATGAAAATTCATCAACTAAAAATGAAATTGCAATTGCCAATCTTCGAAAAGAATTGAGCAAAAAATGGAAAAAAATGTATATAAATACAGAAGAAAATGCCAAGAAAGAAAAGAACATGTTTATATTTAATGATTAGGGATTCTTTTTTTAGGCACAAAAAATCGCGAAATAGGCACCTAAAAAGGCAGAAAAAAATCGCAAAATAGGCACCAAATAGGCACAAAAACCCTCAAATAGGCACTAAAATAGGCTAGTAAAATTTTGTTTAACACTTTTTAGGATGCAAATCACATAAAAACTTAATTAAAACACTTAATTTTGCTTATATTTCAATTGTTTTAAAGTTTTTTCGAATAAAGACAATTTTTAAATCAAAAATTTTTACTAAGAAAAAATAATTATATTTTGGGGATTAATATTTGCGAATTTTTTTTTGAATCTTAGGGGGTGTATTTTCTGAAATTTTTCGGTTCGTTTCTTAGGGGTATATTTTTCATTTTTATTGCATTTTTGTTAAGGATTTTTCTCAAAATCCTGAAAAAGGCGCCAAAAATGGCGAAATAGGCATAAAAATAGGCATTTAGGCATTAAGCACAAAAACGCAGAAATTTTAGGCATTTGCCTAAAAAAAGAATCCCTATTAATGATAATTTCGAACCAAAATTGTTGAATGAAAAGAGATTAAATTATGAAATAAAAAAGAAAAATGAACAAAAATTGTCAATTAATGAAATGATTTACAATATGCAATTGAAATATCGAATGAATGGGAAACAAATGAAAGTTTATATGGAATAATTTTGGGCAAAAATTTACCAAAAATTATGAAGAAAACTTGGAGAAAATGTTTAAGAAAGCGGAACAAAATGCAAAAAAAGACGATCCATGGCGAATCGATTTAATAAATAATGACAACCTTTTTATTATTGCGTATTCAAAATTCGATAAAATTTAGAAAGAAGATGCTTTCTTTTCGGAATTTGTCAAAGGATTAGCGACAAATTTTGAGAAATTTTTTAAGATGGCAAAAGAATATTCAAATTATTTAAGTCGATTGAAGAAAGAGAAAGGAAATATTAATTGGTATGATGGTGAACGCATGGTCACTTTTGGTTTATATGAAATTGAGAAAATGAAAGATTATTTGACTCAAAAATATGAAGGATATCTTGGCATTATTTATTTGATGCGTTTGAATTGGCACTGCGAAAAAATTGGAAAGGAATTTCAAGAGGATCAGCGGGAAAAATGCCAAATGCATCGCGAATATTTACACATTTTATACCAATATTTATTCCGACTTTATGTTGAAGGTTTATGCAATTTTTAGTTTAAATTAATAATTTTGCATTTTTAAGGTAAAAGCGCTGAAATGGCCAATAAATTTCCAGCGGTTAAGCCAATATTTAGGCGTTATTACGGAGATTATCCAATGGTGCTAATGGACGTCGTCAAAACTCTGAATGATATTTCGAAATATTTTTGGAAAAAAGAAGGTAATATCTATTACCTTGAAGTGGTTTTAAAAAATGAGAAGAAGGGAAAGAAAATTTTAAAATTACCAAACGAAATTGAAGACAATCTTCGGCAAGAATTTGAGCATAAAATGGAAGAAATGTATGAAAATACGAAAAAAAATGCCAAGGAAGAAATGGCAAAATTGGAAAATGCAATTGAAAATGCGTCTAATGATGAAGAAAGGCCCAAATTGAGAAAAGAATATGATGAAAAGTTTGGCATTTTCATTTCGTCGCCATTTTCAAAAAAATTTTCTCACAAAACTCTAGATCTTTGTAAATCATTTCCTAATTCCTCTATATTTTTGGCATTGATATCTTAATGAATTATGTATGTAACAAACATTTTATTATTCCATTTTATTGAATTCAGTTTAGAATTAATTCCCTATGTTATAGAAATGAAATGCCCATTTTCTTTGATCATGTTTCTTTCTACTTCCCCAATTTTCAATTATTTTCAATTAGTTTGCAATTTTTCTTTAAATTTTATTTATAAATTTTTAAATTTTTAGACACATATTTTAGGTTGATAACATTTGAAATTTTCATACGGGGGTCCAAAAACCCCGTAATTTCCCGTATTCCGCAATCCGTAATCCGCAATTTTCAAAAATATTTTTGTCAGAATTTTTTTAATTTTTTTTAAATAGTAAATCAATAAAAATCAAAAAACAGATTTCGGGACTCCTTTTCTTTATTTTTTATTTCATCGGAAAATTTTTGAAATTTTAATGATTTTATTTAAAAAATCGATAAATTTTTAAAAAAGCCATTTTTCCTGGAAAATTTTCAATTTTTCATTTCGTGGGGAGGGAATTCCTTCCCATACCCTGACTAAGGTTTTGTGAATTTTAATAAAAGGAGTAAAAAAATAGGATCGAAAAAAGGGATGCCTCTATTTTCTAGGCGAAATACATATGGTGTAGCCTTAACAACAACAAATTAAAAAAAATAAATCTGATTTTTAATTCCTAAATAAATCGAAATACGGGTAGCCAGCCCTTTAAATAGAAAATAGAAAAATTTCTTTTTAAAAAATTAATTTACAAGAAATCGTCTCGAAAAATAATCCAAAAGTCAAATTACGGATCAAAATTACGGAAAAATCCCAAAAACCCGTAACCCTTAATCCGTAATCCGTAACTCCAAAAACCTGTTCCTTAATCCGTAATCCGTAATTGGTGCAGCCCTGTCTGCTACTCACTCACAAACTTAATTTCAGTTTTAACTAATTACTGGTCTCATAAAATTAATTTAAAAATGGTTTTATGCAGGGGTTTCATATGAAATGGGCACTTTCTCAGATGGAACCCAACGGAAAATATTCAAATTTTATTAATTCAATGATAACCTAGAATTGCAACATATGTCGCCGGAAGATTCGCCCATAAATATTCCTCTAAGAATCGACCGAAAATTAAAAAAAAAATCCACCGTTAAGAATTGAAAAATTTTCTCAAAAATTCTTCCCCACTATTTTTTCTTTTCTTGACAAAATTTTTATTTAAAAAACTTTTGCTAAGAGAATTTTTAAAGGAAATGTACCTCATTGGCAACTGAAACCATTTTATTCACTATTTTAGTTAACTATTTCAAGATTTTTCGTCACTAAAAGTTGCGGCCCTACCAATGACTCAAAACAATAATCGTTTTTTGTCTCTAATATTTCTCCATAAAAATTTAATAAATTGAATTTTGAAATTAAAGGGTTTCTAAAATTGGAAAAATAAAACCAAAGCATTTGAGGCAAAAATTTGAGGCTCTTCTTGACATTTTATATTTGATGAAAAAGAATTGGCAATATGAAAAATTGGGAAGAAATTTGAAAAAAACAAACGGACTGCTTGCCAAAAAAAATATCGAAAATATGTGGACATTTTATATGAATATTTATTCCGGTTATATGCTAAAGGTTTGTTTGAGTTTTAAATTAATTTTGAATTTTTATTTCTCAAAATAATAATTATAAAAATTTAAAAAATGTTAAGCTAGGAATCCAAAAGTGACAAAACAAATGCCACCATTGTCGAAGCCAAAATTTATAATATTTAGCAATTATCATAACAGTTTAATTGAAGTTGTCGAAATTTTGAGTGATAATTTGAAATATTTTTGGCAAAAAGCTGAATATGCCACTCATCAAATAAAATTGGTTAATGAGGAAAAATTAAATTTTGAAATTAAAGAGGAGAAAAATAGTCCCAATAAAAGTACAAAGGGAAAAAAATTTAAAAGGACAAAAGGACATTGAAAGTCTTCGGGAAGAATTTATATAAAAAATGGAAAAAATATAATGACAAATCATTATTTTAAATATTGCATTATTATTTAAATAATTTTATTAATTTCTCATACCTTTTTTTTATTAAAAAATAGTTATTATAAATATACACTTTATTACAATTAGAATTGCCAATTGTAAAATTTTTTCATTAATTGGCAAATTTCGTTCATTTTTTAATTTGATTTCATATTTCAGTCTTATATGATTCAGCAATTTTGGTTAATAGTGATAATTCAAAAAGAATTTTATTTAATTTATAATCACATTTTTGTCCCTTGCGAAAATAAAATTGCGAAATTTTTATGAGACAATTCACTGCATAAGTCCTTCAATTTCAAAATATTTGCGATATTTTTGGCTTTCTGTCCGTTCAAATTCTTCAAAATTCTTTCCAATTTTGTCGCATTGCCAATTTTTTTTTCATATAATACACAATGCCAAGGTATGCCTCATATTTTTGCATTGAATATTCACTCAATTGCGTTTCTTGATGACCTTTCATAAATGCAATTAGCATTTTGTCGTCACCCTAATTAAAAATGAAAATATGAAAAATCACACTGCCTTAAGGGAATAAAATTTGACATAAATAATGATCATAATAGTATTATTTGAGGTAGAATTATCCAAAGCCCTTAAGTTTTAATATTTAATAATAATGCAATTTTTAACAATGATGATTGATCATCAGTAGAATTATCCAAATCTATTTTTTACTAATATAATTTATATATTATTATTAAATAATGATGCAATTAATTAATAATTACAACTTTCAATTTATTTACATAAAAGTAAATTTTAAAAAAATACTTTTATTAAGAAATTGACTATTATTTATAAAATAATTAAATTATATTCTTCAATATCTTAAAGTAATTATTAAAATGAAAAATGGAAAATCAAAAAGCCTTATAAACCACGCAAAAATTTGTTTTTAAATAATCATCATCAGTAGAATAACCCAATAGGCGCCTTATTTATTTATTATAATTTGTTTATTATATTAAATAATGATGCTATATTTTAAAAAATTACAGAGAAATATGGAGATTAAAAGATGCAATATTGGGATTGATAATTTGTAGGACAAAATCTATATTTTACTTATATTTTTTATATTTCTCTAAAATGCATTGAATTTAATTATGAATTAATAATGAATACTCATCAAAATGCGCAAATTCGAATCAAAATGTCTAAAAGTTTTCAATATCATTCAATTATATTACGGTGCCATATGAATTGTAATTCGCTCTCATTGTGTTGTATTCAGAAGTAAATCAGTTATTATTTCAGTGTTTATCCAAAAAATGTACAACCGACAAAAAAGTGTAATAATGAAGCAATCGAGCCTAAGCCTAGCCTAAAGCATACCTTATTTTCAAGCTTATAACTCATTATGATTTTGTAATTTTATTATTGCTAATTTTTTAATTCAAAGTAGGGTTAGACGGGTCCGGGTATTTGGCCAAAAACCGGGTCCGGGTATTGCCGGGTCCAGAAAACCGGGTACCGGGCCGGGTACCAGTTTTCAAACCAACCGGGTCCGGGTCCGGGTACCCGGTAAAACCGGGTATTGAAAAATTCATAAAAAATCCATTTTTTCAAAAAAAATTTTCATGAAAATAAATGCTTTTACTTTTAAAAAAGCATGAAAAATATAATATTTTACAAATAAACGCACGCTTTATTAATTGCCCAATTTTTTTTTGTTCTTTAAACCACTTTTTTGCGATGCGCTTTTTCCAAAAAACTTTTCGGGAGCAGTGGGGTGTCCGGCGGTGCCGATAGGCGCCGCCGGGAAAAATTTTGAAAATTTACTTCTGTTTTGTTAACAGATTTTATTCAAAAAATGACTAAATTTTGTGATTTAGCTAATATGTTTACAGAATTTGTACCAAAAAAGTTCACATTCAATAAATATGTATATGGTTAATTCATTCTTATTATTTTTATAAAATTCTATTAAAAAAAGAATAGTTATTAAAAAATTTGGTAATGATAAAATAGCAATTTTCAATAAATTATTTAAAATTTTTTAAAAGAGTTTGGAATGAGGAAGGATTGAACCTGAGAAAGAACGAATAGAATACAAGAAACTGACCACTACGCCACAGGAGAAATTATTAGACTCTTTTTTAAAATAAATATTAATTAAATTTTTTAAAAATTTTCTTTCCTCCTACTTTGGTCAACATTTTGACCCTGACCCCCATTCTTACCAGTGTATTTTCGGACCCGGTTGGACCCGGACCTACCGGGTCGGGTATACCGGGTCCGGGTACCGGGTCCGGGTCTTGAAAAAGCCGGGTATCCGGGTCTGGACCCGGTCGGGTACCCGGACCCGTCTAACCCTAATTCAAAGTAATAATTAGGTGGAGGACAAAAACTGGATTTTATTTTTTAAAATACATCGCATTCAAAGTAATATTACATTTTCAAAAAATTTTATTCTAAATCTCGCAAAAAAAATAAATAAAGTGAAAACAAAGAAAAATTTAAAAGAGAAATTAATATTAAAAATGGACAACCGATTAGGAACAATAAGAAAAGCAGAGAAATTGGGTGCCCTGATGAAACCAAACCAGCAGTGCTTACCCCGCAGCACCCGGTACTGTCCCCCGAATGATTGGATTTTATTAAATTCTCTATTTCGGGGATTTTTTCCATTCGGTCTATTATTTAGGCGAAAAATTGGGGTGTAAGGCCGGATTTGAACCTCCGCTAGTTGGATCCATTGTCTTAGCCACTAGACCACTTCCACCACTGGAGGGTTGACTGTTATTATTAGATGCCGGATTTTTATGTGCTTAAAATCCTGAAATATTAAAATATGTGCTAAAAATGCAGAAATATGTATTAAAACCCAAAAAAATGCCAAAATATATGCTAAATATGTGCCAAACCACGAAATATGTGCCATATGTTTTTATGTGCCAAAATGCCAAAATATGTGTTTTTATGTTTCGGAGAAAATGCTTTTTTTGGGCTTCTCTCGTCATAACTAAGCCGCAGAAAAAATATGTAAAACTGCGATAAATTAATGAGAAACAATAAATATTAAGATATTCTCGACCGTAATTTAAATAATTATTTTATACAAAATAAACCCATAGGAAAAAACAATCAAATCTTAATAATATATATCATAAACATATAATATAATTATAAAAGGGTTTATATTAATATTACTTTATTATTATATATTGGCAATTCAATTAAAAAATTAATTTATGGAGTTAATAATCTAAAAAATTAAATACTGAAAAACATTGAAAAAAATTGAATAGATCTAATAATAAAAAGAAAAATGAATAATGTTTAATGTTTAATTTTAAAAGTAATTTTAAATATAAAAACCCTATTATTTAAATAAACTTTATTTATAAAAATATTTGCCAAAAAAACAACATATTTAAAAAATCACTCCAAAAGATCAAGAATGGAATTTTATATTTTTTCAATTTCAGCGATGAAGGAGAAAGTTTTATTTCTTAAGCAAATTTAACTGCGTCTTTTTTCCATTTAATTTTTGTCCTTTTTTATTAAAATATTTTTTCATTAAACATTTATTTCGTTCGTAAGTGTTTGGAAATTAATTTTTTTTTATTAAATTAAAATAAGAGAATTTTATTAATACAGAATATCCGCCAAATTAATTTGCGATGAAACGAAAAAAACTGAAAAAAGACTATTTTAATACTCCATCAAAAATTTCAATTCACTCCGCATTTTTATTAGCCAATAAATCTTTCATTAAAATAAAAATCGCAAATAATTAAAATAAAGAATTTTTATATATTTTTCGTGCAATTGAAAAGGGGCTATCTAATCCGAATTATGAACGAGAAAATACTAAAATTAATTGCATATAAGATGATATTTAACTTAAAAACAGAACATAAAAAAATATAAAAATAAATTTAAGAGATGAGGATATTGTTTATTAGTTTCATTATTAGTCAAAAAATCATAAAATTACCAAGTAAAAAATTGAAATAATGTTAACTATCTCATTAAAAATTATTTTATTATTTTTACCAACAAAATATTGCGAGAAAATAAAAAAATATATATAATTAAAAAACAGCGCTTCAACGAAACATCGAAGACTAAATTTACAAAGATTTAAGTTTTCGTCAATTTAAACCATAGAAAGAGCTATTGCATTTTGGTAGATGAATTTTTAATAATTTTAATGAAGTTTTTATCAAATAACATATCAAATAGCCCTCTATTAAGGGCTTGTTTTGGCACTGAGAAGATTTCCATTAAACGCTCATCTCTTGGAAAACAGGTCAAACCAAAAAATAAATAAAAAATAAATTTCCATACTTTTGCACCTGACTATCTAAATGCGAGTTTGTTTATGAATAATTCTAACAAATAATACTTTCATAATTTAATTTAAAAAATAAAAATGTGCGAAATAATTTAAAAAAGCATTTTATTTAACAAATAAAAGTTTGATATTTAAATGAATTAATGAATAGGTATGATTTGCCTGAAAAAAAAAATATATATAATTTGTATTAATGGTTTTAAAGAAATATGGTTCTTTTCTGTTCAAATATAACATCCGTTTCTCTTTTTGTCATTCTAAAATCTGCAATTCTCATTTTAATTAAGTAATTCCTCATATTATACTTTAATATTATTAATGAGATGTTGGTTTTTGGTAACTAAATAAAGAATAATATGCAAAAAACAGAAATATCGCGAAAATAGCCGAAGGAATGTTATATTTAACAAAATAAAATAAAATGTTGTGGAAAATTATTATCTCAAAGAAGAGATTTAAAATATAAAATTCGTAAAGAATAAGCTTAAATAAAATTTGCTAAATTATTTAAAAACGTAAAAAAAAATTTCAAATAACTAGCAAATTATTTTATTTATTCTTTAATTAAATATTTTTCTTTTCCAGTCACATTCCATAAAAATTGATACATTAATTCTAATGATTGTTTTGAATTTTATTTTTAAAATTTATCAATTTAAAAACAATTATTTGCTCAAAATGCCGATAAAAGGCATTACTGAAAATAATATAAAATATACAGTTGCAAATTTGAATTTTTGCCTTTTCTACTGCAATTAATGAAAAAATTAAAAGGCTTAAGAAATTAAAGTTAAGAAATATAATATAGTCATGACCAGGAATGGAATGAAAAAAATGTAGGGGAAGGACGAGAAAAATTATTTCTTTATGAATTTCACCAATAAAGGTAAAAAAAATTTCAAATTTTACAAATAAAAAATAAAATAATATATATTTTTCATAGCAATTTTATTTTCTATACTTATAAATAATTTAGTTTTTTAATTGGGTATCGTAAATTAATTATTCAATATAAAAATATAAAATACCAAATAAAATATTATAACAACCAAAGAATATCCCGCAATACAAGGGAGAGGGAGCATAACTAAAAAAGCAAAATTTGTAATTCCCTAAAATTCCTATGTATAGTAGTATCTCACCATATGTTGTTATTTTTGAAAATCATTGTTTTTGGCAATCATTGTTTTTATTGGTTTTATTTTGGGAATATTATATCTTTTTTATTACTTTAATGCTTAAAATTTCTTTGTTTCAATTTGTATCGGGTTTCTAAAATTATTATTTATGGCATTTATTTAATAAAAATTAAATTATTGTTAAAAGACAATAATAAATGAATAGAAATTTAAAAAAATTAATAAAAATATATTTTTATTCATATAAATTTATAAATAATGAATTAGGAATTATGGGTTTAACGCAAATGAATAATAAGTAAATAAAATCAAGGAATTCTTTAACAAAAATTTGCGTGAGTCTTTAAGCTTAAAATTTAAAAATTCAATAAATGAAAAAACGAATTCAAAGTCATTCCAAATAAATTTAAATAGATTAAAAATGACCAATTTGTTTAGGTTTTAAATGAATTCTTCCAAAAAATGCAGAAATAGTTGAATTGGGATTTGGATTAATCTATTTTTGATAAGAATATCGTTAAGATTAACCACTGGGTGAGAGCGCGCATCTTCACCGGCCCTTGCGCGGAGTTGAAAAAAAAACAACTACGATCCCTAAATTTGCAATGTTTTATTCTTCTTAATTTATTTATCTCTTTATTTTTGATAGTCGAATCAATAAGAAGTTAATGAGTGAATACAAATATAATGTAAAATTAAAAAAAATAAAAATATAGAATCAAATAACACACATAAATAAAAAGATTTCTAAATAATTATTAAAAAATGATACGATGAAGCATCTTATAACAGGCAATCATAAAAAAAAGAAATAAATGTTTAAAAAAATTCAATTAAAATCCAATTCTAAAAATCATTAATGTAACCTTTATATTATTTTCGCTTTAATTTTTAATATTTTTTATAAAATGCACAATTAAAAGTCATCTTAATTATTATTTCTTGATATTAAATACATCCTAAAGAAATGTTATTTTAATTATTATTTTTTGTTATTATATAAATCCAAAAGAAATGTGGAGCAAAAATAATTTTCCATGAGAGATTAAGACATTAAAAATAATTTAATTTAATTAATAAAAAACTAATGTATAATATTATTAGTGCTTTTATTAGGAAAATAATTCCAAATTCAGATTTGGTTTAATTTGTACTTTAGTTTTTTCGAAAACAAATTTAAATTCCTTCAAAATATTTTTCAAATTATTATTCATTTAAAATCTTATTTTTTTATATAAAATCTCTGCCTGCAATTTGGTTATTGTGTTTAAATTGATGATATTTATTTTTTATTCTTAATGTTTGTATGACAACTCGCACCGTCGCCATAATTTTATAAATTTTCTAATTAAATTTAAAAATTAAAAATGTTATTTTATTTTATGATGCTCATAATAAATATTAAAAAATTACATGAACTTAAATTGTTTTTATATAAATAAACATTCGAATTTTAGAAAATCTTAATTATGATATTATATTTATTCTTTAAAGTGATAAACAAGCATTTCTTTTAGAATTGATTTTGCAGCTAATTTCATCTAACTTTAATCCTTTCACTACATATAATTTTAAAACAATTTTATTTTGAGCTTCTTATAAATTAATAAATATAAAATGCCCCTTCAAGTCTTAAAAGCAAAACATTGAATGTGTTTTACAATATTTTAATAAAAGCATTTTGAAATTTCCTACTACATAAAGGTAGGAGTGAAACTATCGAAACAAGTTAATCGTCATATCGTCATAATGGACACGAATATTTAAATAAAATAAATTATTTTCTTTTGAAAAAAATATTTTTTGTCAGTTTAAAAAAACGAATTTATTTAAACAGACAATTGTGTTTAATTAAAATATGTGAAAGATTAAATAAATAAAGCTATTAAGGCCTATGTATGCATTCTGAAAAATAACCTTCAAAACTAACCACAAATGAAAAAATGAAAGTTATTTAATTAAAAACAATTATCCATAAAATAGACAATTAAATAAATAATAAAAATCTTCGAAATAAAATATATTAAAATAAAAACCTTAATTAGGATTACTAATTATTATTAATTTTTTTAATTTCTTAAATTATTATTTTTTAATTGTTAACTGATGACAATCTTGGGATTTTTGTTTACTATAATTCCTTTTCTTGTTGTGTTTATTATCAAGATTT
Source organism: Heterodera schachtii (assembly GCA_023374025.1). Taxonomy (NCBI): domain Eukaryota; kingdom Metazoa; phylum Nematoda; class Chromadorea; order Rhabditida; family Heteroderidae; genus Heterodera; species Heterodera schachtii. The sequence continues at coordinate 907,322 of SIJG01000046.1, forward strand.
ATCAAAATAAATTTAAACTCAAGTCAATTAAAGAAAAGAATATAATTTCGTTAAAAGTACGACCAATTTATAATTATAGCTCTGAAAATGATCGATATTTTGCAAATTTTATATGAATATTTGTTTATTAAAAGTACAAATGTAATAATTATTATGATAATAAATTCACATAAATTTTGGGAAAAACGGACTCTCGAAATCACAAATACCCGGTTTGCCACCCACCATGAAGCTAAACGAAATTTTTAATATTTTTACTAACATAAGCAATTAAAAATGTAAAAAATAATTATATATAAAATAAACCAAAATAATTTTTTAATTAGATTAATTAAAATATAAACAAATAAGAAAAAATAAAAAAGAAATATTGACAATTAAAAATAATACGAGTGTTTCTGTATTAATAGAATCGAAATAAAAAACTCCTATAAAGATTCTTAAATGAAGTGATTAAAATAAAGCTATTTTTAATTATAATTTAAGATGTATTTAAATTTTATAAGATGTTATATAATTTCCAGCAAAATAAACTGAATCAAAAAATATTCAGCAGATTTTGAAAAAATACGTTAAATTGTACAACAAATAATTATATTGAAAAATAAATAATAATATAAACATGATTTCAACATCCGAATTGAGCACTTCAGGAGCATAAAAAAATTAAATCTAAAATTGAAAATTGAGCTTGTTACTAAATAATTACATATAAGATTTAGCGATAAATAACAAAATTGATTTTCAAATGCAGATGAATTATAAAAATGAAATTGAAATTCATAAGTATAGATATATTTTTTAAATAATTAATTCTTTTGACATGAATTTCTTAATTCAAAGAAAATATTAAATTATTTGATTTAAAAACATACAGGTTAATTGTTAATTTAATACAATAAGCATAAATTATTTATGATAACATACGAAATGAAATAAATTAAAAGAATAAAAATTTTTTGAAAGAGTTTGGGCTTATCTCATTTTGCCCTTCAATTCTTTCGGACTTCAACTGCGCTTCATGTAAAAAAAGAGATAGCCATTTTAATAATTTTTTCATTGCCAAATATTCCACCAAAAATTTTTGAAAGAGTTGGGAATTATCTCATTAGCCCTTCAATTCTTTCGGACTTCAACTGCGCTTCATGTAAAAAAAGAGATAGCCATTTTAATAATTTTTTCATTGCCAAATATTCCACCAAAAACTTTTTGAAAGAGTTGGGAATTATCTCATTTAGCCCTTCAATTCTTTCGGACTTCAACTGCGCTTCATGTAAAAAAAGAGATAGCCATTTTAATAATTTTTTCATTGCCAAATATTCCACCAAAAATTTTTTGAAAGAGTTTGGGATTATCTCATTTAGCCCTTCAATTCTTTCGGATTTCAACCGCGCTTCATGTAAAAAAGAGATAGCCATTTTAATAATTTTTTCATTGCCAAATATTCCACCAAAAATTTTTTGAAAGAGTTTGGGATTATCTCATTTAGCCCTTCAATTCTTTCGGATTTCAACCGGGCTTCATGTAAAAAAAGAGATAGCCATTTTAATAATTTTTTCATTGCCAAATATTCCACCAAAATTTTTTGAAAGAGTTTGGGATTATCTCATTTAGCCCTTCAATTCTTTCGGATTTCAACCGGGCTTCATGTAAAAAAAGAGATAGCCATTTTAATAATTTTTTCATTGCCAAATATTCCACCAAAAATTTTTTGAAAGAGTTTGGGATTATCTCATTTAGCCCTTCAATTCTTTCGGATTTCAACCTGGGCTTCATGTAAAAAAAGAGATAGCCATTTTAATAATTTTTTCATTGCCAAATATTCCACCAAAAATTTTTTGAAAGAGTTTGGGATTATCTCATTTAGCCCTTCAATTCTTTCGGATTTCAACCTGCGCTTCATGTAAAAAAAGAGATAGCCATTTTAATAATTTTTTCATTGCCAAATATTCCACCAAAAATTTTTTGAAAGAGTTTGGGATTATCTCATTTAGCCCTTCAATTCTTTCGGATTTCAACCGGGCTTCATGTAAAAAAAGAAATAGCCATTTTAATAATTTTTTCATTGCCAAATATTCCACCAAAATTTTTTGAAAGAGTTTGGGATTATCTCATTTAGCCCTTCAATTCTTTCGGATTTCAACCGGGCTTCATGTAAAAAAAGAGATAGCCATTTTAATAATTTTTTCATTGCCAAATATTCCACCAAAAATTTTTTGAAAGAGTTTGGGATTATCTCATTTAGCCCTTCAATTCTTTCAGGATTTCAACCGCGCTTCATGTAAAAAAAGAGATAGCCATTTTAATAATTTTTTCATTGCCAAATATTCCACCAAAAATTTTTTGAAAGAGTTTGGGATTATCTCATTTAGCCCTTCAATTCTTTCAGGATTTCAACTGGGCTTCATGTAAAAAAAGAGATAGCCATTTTAATAATTTTTTCATTGCCAAATATTCCACCAAAAATTTTTTGAAAGAGTTTGGGATTATCTCATTTAGCCCTTCAATTCTTTCGGATTTCAACCGCGCTTCATGTAAAAAAGAGATAGCCATTTTAATAATTTTTTCATTGCCAAATATTCCACCAAAAATTTTTTGAAAGAGTTTGGGATTATCTCATTTAGCCCTTCAATTCTTTCAGGATTTCAACTGGCTTCATGTAAAAAAAGAGATAGCCATTTTAATAATTTTTTCATTGCCAAATATTCCACCAAAAATTTTTTGAAAGAGTTTGGGATTATCTCATTTAGCCCTTCAATTCTTTCAGGATTTCAACTGGGCTTCATGTAAAAAAAGAGATAGCCATTTTAATAATTTTTTCATTGCCAAATATTCCACCAAAAATTTTTTGAAAGAGTTTGGGATTATTCATTTAAAATGGATCTCTTTGGGTTTACATGAAAGCGCGGTTAATCCGGAAAAAAAGTGATAGCATTTAAATTTATAATTGCCCAAAACTCTTTCAAAAATTTTGGTGGAATATTTGACAGTGAAAAAATTATTAAAATGCTACCTATTTTTTTACACGAAGCGCGATGAAGTCCGAGAGAATAGATGGGCTAAATTAAGATAATTCCCAACTCTTTCAAAAAATTTTTGGTGGAATATTTGACAATGAAAAAATTATTAAAATGGCTATCTCTTTTTTTACATGAAGCGCAGTTGAAGTCCGAAAGAATTGAAGGGCTAATGAGATAATTCCCAACTCTTTCAAAAAAAATTTGGTGGAATATTTGACAATGAAAAAATTATTAAAATGGCTATCTCTTTTTTTACATGAAGCGCAGTTGAAGTCCGAAAGAATTGAAGGGCTAAATGAATAATCCCAAACTCTTTCAAAAAAATTTGGTGGAATATTTGACAATGAAAAAATTATTAAAATGGCTATCTCTTTTTTTACATGAAGCGCAGTTGAAGTCCGAAAGAATTGAAGGGCTAATAAGATAATTCCCAACTCTTTCAAAAAGCTTTTTGGTGGAATATTTGGCAATGAAAAAATTATTAAAATGGCTATCTCTTTTTTTACATGAAGCGCAGTTGAAGTCCGAAAGAATTGAAGGGCTAAATGAGATAATCCCAAACTCTTTCAAAAAATTTTGGTGGAATATTTGGCAATGAAAAAATTATTAAAATGGCTATCTCTTTTTTTACATGAAGCGCGGTTGAAATCCGAAAGAATTGAAGGGCTAAATGAGATAATCCCAAACTCTTTCAAAAAATTTTTGGTGGAATATTTGGCAATGAAAAAATTATTAAAATGGCTATCTCTTTTTTTACATGAAGCGCGGTTGAAATCCGAAAGAATTGAAGGGCTAAATGAGATAATCCCAAACTCTTTCAAAAAATTTTTGGTGGAATATTTGGCAATGAAAAAATTATTAAAATGGCTATCTCTTTTTTTACATGAAGCGCAGGTTGAAATCCGAAAGAATTGAAGGGCTAAATGAGATAATCCCAAACTCTTTCAAAAAATTTTGGTGGAATATTTGGCAATGAAAAAATTATTAAAATGGCTATCTCTTTTTTTACATGAAGCGCGGTTGAAACCCGAAAGAATTAAAGGGATAAATGAGATAATCCCAAACTCTTTCAAAAAATTTTTGGTGGAATATTTGGCAATGAAAAAATTATTAAAATGGCAATCTCTTTTTTTACATGAAGCGCGGTTGAAACCCGAAAGAATTAAAGGGATAAATGAGATAATCCCAAACTCTTTCAAAAATTTTTGGTGGAATATTTGGCAATTACAATGTTATGTATTTTCTGTCAATCAACCTGAAATTTTTTTAAAACTTGAGTTAATTTAATTTTAATCTCAGTTTTAATCATTTTAATTATATATTAAAATTAGATACAATAAAATGCAAAATTATTAAAGTAAATAAATGATAAAATTATAAATATATTCTAACTTGCATTAATTAAATTAAAAATAATAATTTGAGATGTAATTAAATTTAAACCGACCAATAAAAGTAAGAAATAATATAAATAATTTTTTATCAAAAATAAATTCTAAAATCATGAAAATGAAAACATCAATTAATATTAAAATTGAGGACACATAACAATTGACTCATTAAATAAAGCTGTTTTTGAAGAGAAATAAAAATTTTTAATTAAAACCTAAAATTCAAATAAAAACTTTTTGAGAATTTATTAACAGTCTTAAATTATTAAATTTTTTATGCCTTTGATTTATTTAAAATTAAAATAAATTAATAAATAAATAAAATTGTGTTTGGACTAATAATAATTAAATTTTAATAATAAATTCAATTTTTCATATTTTCAAAAAAAATTCGCGCCACTTTACAAGAGATTCAAAATGATATACAATTATTTAAATATCAAATTTTAAGTTAAATCACTCTAAATTAATCTATATGACATTGTCAATTTAAAAATAACAATTTATAAATTCAAGAATATTTACATATATTATTTGTTTAAGAAAGTTTAAAATAAATACTTATATATCTATATATTAAGATAAAAAATTTATATATATAATTAAGATAAATCATTTCATTCCGTATGATGTCGTTGAAGAAAATAATTTAAATAGTTCTTATAAAAGAAAAAAATAATGCTGATTAGATTAAAATAAATAATTTTATGTTTTTTAATAAATAACAAATTTTATAATGAAAAGGAAAACAAAAACAACAAAATTAATCTCGACAACAAAAGAATATTTAATTAAACAAACAAATAAAAAATACACTCTTAAATTTAAACAAATAAAAAAATGCTTTAAAAATATTATAGCTGGAAAAAGGACAGTAATGAATTAAACAAATCAATTTTTGAAAGTAATCACATATTAGCATATTTCACAAAATAATTTTTAATTTAGAAAATCAAAAATCTTTAAAAATATGCTTATTTTGCATTTTTTAAATTATTTAATTTAAAATATTTGTTAGAACTATTTGCATTTTTCTTGCTGACATTTTTAAATTTAAAAATTATGAATTTTATTTAATTATTTATTATAGAAAAAAAAGATTTAAAAAATCTGAAAATTAAAAAGGCATCTTCATAATTAAATAAGACTGTTTATTAAATAAATGTTTATTTTAAAAAGAATTATTTAAACAATTATTAATTTAAGTTTTTATAAAAATGATTAAATAAAAAGACTTTTATAAACAATTTAGGTATTTTATTTTATTATTCAAAAATTTAAATATTTGTTTAATGATAAAAATATTTAAATCGCGGTACAGTAAAAAAAAAGCAAGAAAATTAAATAAAACAAAATTGATAATTAAAATTCCTTTAAAATATTTTACGAATTGTTTTTTTTTTGAGTGACACTTTGAAAATATTGGCTTTATATTGAAATTTTATAATTTTTTAATTCGTTACTATTTCCTTCGAGATTTTTATAAGCAACAGGAGAAAATATCAACAAATAAATTATTATGAATTTGCTTATTGTTAATTTTATTTACCCATCTCGTTGCTCATTTCGGCTCATTCTTCTTTTTTGCATGGGCATGTTTATTTGCTTTGTTTTATGTACCATCATTAGTATATTTATCTTAATAAGAATTTGTGTTTGTGGCGTTCATTAAATTTGTTAAGGAATAATTTTTTAAATATTTAAAAAAATTATTTATTTATTATGCCTAATTAATTTATCCCAAGTGACGCGATCTGTGTCTTCAATTGTATATCAAATACGTCATAATTAATTTGTGGTCGTTTTTAACAACCCCTTAAAAAACAAAAGTTATTTTTTAAAACTGTTGACTTTGGGCCAAAATAATACCATTATGAAATGTGTATAAAAAAACTTTTAAAAGTTTTTAAAATATATTTATATTCACTTTTTTTTCTTTTTTTTGAATTTTCTTGATTCTTCGCATTTTTCCTCCATTTTTTCATTTAAAATTTTGAAAATTCTACACGTAATAGGGAAAAAATTGGACAATTAATTGCCTTAATCACCTTTTTAGATTTATTACATTCTATTTAAAAATTCTTGTATAAATGGTTTTCTTTATCAAAAAAAATTATATTTAAAACTTAGTTTTTTCGTTAAAATACAATAATATGTTGTCAAATTTCAATTCATTAAATGAATATTATAAATCAAATAAAATGTGTTTCATTAATAAAATGATATAAATTGACTAGCGTTCACGAATCTGCTCATACCATCATGAAGTAGATGAAATTATAAATTTTACAATCTATAATACCCCAAAATTTATGCAATTGTTATAAGAAAAATATATATATATATATAAATTTAAAAAAATTATAATTAAATCACTTCTTTTCATTAACAAATATTATTATTAAATTTTTGGAAAATTATATAAGGAGAGAAACTTAAAGTTTAGAAACAAAATAAAAAAATAAATATTAGGAAATATCAATACTATATATAAGAAATTAAAAACCTCTATTAAGGAAATTTGTGCTAAAATCCAGATTTATTCATCAAACATTAAAATGATTAATAATTTCAAACAAATAAAAAATTCTTATTCAATATTTTTGTGAATATATTAATACTTTTATAATATTTTTGAAAATAAAGTTATTTTTATGATACTTAAAATTTAAAAAAAAAACAAATAATTATTAAAATTAATGCAAAAATATATTAATCGGTTAAAAAAGTCGTTTTGCTATAATAATTATTTAAAAAATTATAATTATTGAAAACTTTATCAATGAATTAATAATTCTATTAGCATATATCAATATTTTGGGCGTTTATTTCAATTAATATTTTTAAAGAATCAAAATCAATTTTAAACATAGTTAATACAGTCAATTGCATCATTTTAAAAATTCAATATAAAAAAAAAATTTTTTTTTTCTTTATAAATAGACTAAAATAATAGCGTAATCTAACACCTTTTTGAGTGATAAATTAATGACAAAATAATAGAAGAAGAAAAAAACTGAATTTAAACCGAAAAGGTCGAATTTAATGAATTAATATGAAATACCGGTTATGATTTTTATGAGTTGGCAATAATGATAAATATAAAAATTGATTTTAAAAACATTATAAAATCTATGAGGCGTTCAAAAGAAGAAGTCGTGCGATATATTAATTATTTTGAAGATTTTTTATATTTATTTGGTTTTTATTAATTTAATACATTAAATAATTTATAAAAAACTAAGGAAAAATTCATTAAAATAATTTACAAAATAAAATAACAATAATTTTTAAAATTAAAAATCTGTTAAAAATGATCGTGATGAGGCTGTTCCTTTCTTTAATAATTTATAAAGTTTATGCCTAAGATTTAATAAAAGGAAATTATATAAATAAAAAACGCAATTCCATTGCTTGAAATATTTTATTGTGAACATTAAAGCGAACAGATTCGATTCGGCTCGAAAACGAGAGAATTTTAAATAAGCCTTATGGTAATTATTAACAATTAACAATCAAACAAATCAATAATTAAAAAATATTAAATAAACATCACTTTCTTTAAGTGAAAAATAATTGCAAAATTTTAAATAATATTAAATTCGCCATTTAAATAATGAAATTTGGTGGGTGGGTAGAGCACCCCTGGGTTCTTAAGAAAAGTGTTTTTATTTATTTGCGGAATTAGCAAGAGTTATGACGTGCCAAACTTTTTTTAACCAATAAATTAAATAAACATTAACATTGTTTCGTGTTGTTCGGTGGTGCTGAGGTTGTGCTCCTGAATTTTGTTTTTGCCCCCATAGGTTCGAATCCCTCATGTAATTTTATTTTCCTCATTTTATATTTGCCTTTTATGCAAATGAATGGCCAAAGGAATCGATCCCAACACAGCGGAAATTTTTTTTTCATTCCTTTTCAAATGTACAACCCCCAAAACATCCTTACACTCCTCCAAAAATATTTTTCCAAATATAATAATGAAACTCCTATTATTGGCCCTGAAATTAATATTGCGAAAATTTTGCATCTGAAATTGAACGATGTCTCAAACACCACGAAGAAATGGAAAATTTCGAGGACCTAGTTTTTGATGAAAATGCTGATTACGTTGAAATTGAAGGGCAAATTACTTATTCCGATTTTGATTATGAATCGGATGAACAAAATGAACCGGAAAGTCCTTTTGGATCAGGTTGACAAATTAGAAATTATTTAAAGTGAATAATGACCAAAATTCGGAATTCAGAAAAATCGAGTGGATCAAGTTTTTTTTCCATCTCCTGTCAAAAAAATGGCAAGGGACGATTTTGTTAGCTATTCGAAAAAGAAAAATGCCCTTCAATTTTACCGTTCGGCTGAAAAAGGGCATCGTTCATTACCTTCAATGCAAACGAAATTTCGTTTTATAAAATCGGAATCGGACCTGAAAATGCTCCGAAGGTAATGAAGAAAAAAACTAAGTATAAATGTTAATGTCACTCAATATTAAAATTTCACCTGGTGAGTATCGCCTCTACGTCATATTGAATAAAAATGATTAAAATGCCTAAGATTAGATACTAGAAATTGATGCTTTGATTTTCTAAGTTGATTTAAAAAATAATAAGTATTATATTTTTAATAATTTATAATTTAAAAATATTGACCTAAAATTTTATAATTGAAAAAAATTAAAAAAATAATAAAATTTATTTACCAACATAAAATAAAATTTTTTTTAATGATTTAATTATATGGAGCAAACTCAAAATTTTCAATTTATCACTAAAATTGTCGGTTAACAAGTGGCATTTTAACTTTGAAATTTTTCTAATATATTTTTTTATTAACGGATTCTTTTTACAAAAATATGATTTTATACTTAGTTTTAATAAATTTTAAAGAAATTACGAATTTTTTGTTTTATCTTTTAATTATATTAGATTTTTGAACTTATTTCAAATAAAATGCTTTTAACTAAATTTTCAAAGGTAATCTATTTAGTTTTTTTTTTAATTTTCTTGTCGGCATTCGATGTGTCTGTCGACTTTTAAGTTTCATTTCGTCATATAGTAAGAAAATTAAATGCTTTTATATTGAAAATCAATAGTTATTTTTGAATAACTAAGAAGTTTTTAGAATTTTTACAACCTTCATAGTCGGACAAAGGTAAAAATAATGATTAAAATTTCATATTTATTTAACTATTCTCTTTCTCTAAAATTATGGATAGGAATGATGATTGTTAGTTTTAGTTTTCTTTTTAATTATCATTTAATAGAATTTTATATTATTTTTAAGTTCCTAATCTTTTGCTATACCTTATTTTTATTATTAGTATTTATAATTTATTCGTCATTTTTATAAAATATTTTCAACTTTTTCTTCCAATCAGCGACTAATGAATTGAATAAAAACATATATTTTATTTTTTTCAGTAAAATAAATCAAAATTATCAATTTTAAAATTAAATATTTTACTAATACTAATTAATTAATCAAAAGTTGATTAAATAAACTGTGTATATTAAAAATTTAAATGAAATATTTTATAAATATAAAGAGTAGTTGATTTTTAATTTTGTTTTTTATTTAATTTTTAACTCTTTGAAATACCTGATTTGGGTAATTCTTTTTAAGCGAAATTAACAATTCATTTTAAGATTTTGAGTTATTAAAATTCCATTCTGCGAAATAATTTAATTAATTTTATTTAAGACCAATTTTTTTTATTAGTCACCTTTATAGATTCTTAAAATATAAAATAATTTTTAATCTGCTTTATTCTCATCTATTTGTTTTTTACATTTTTGAAAATTGATTTTCTTGTTTTTACATATAGCTTGGCTTTCTCAATTTTAGCTGTAAAATTTAGTCAGTGCGAAAAGCACTTTAAGCTTTTTCGACAATGAATTATGATTTTTTGATTTTTAACTTAATTTTCATTTAATCTTTTCAAGTGTAATATTTCTTGCTTTTCTTAATTAAATTTATTTGTTTTAAATATTTATGGCTTTTTCTTTATGATTATTAAAAATAAATTTCAAGTTTTTTAAATGATTATTAATTATTTCAATGTTTTGCTTTTTTTAATCAATTATATTTTCTTAGAATTAAAAAAATTAATGAACTTTAGCTCAAAAATTATTATAAAATTATTAAAGTAATCGTTATTAAGCTATTTTTAAATAGGACTGTTATTCATTTTTAAATTATTAAATCGTCACAAAACAAAAATATTTGTCAAGAAAATTAAAATAAAATATGTGGAAACATTTTTAAAAATTTTTGGCAACTCGCCACGAAAATTTGATGGAGTCAAAAAAAAAAGTTTTTGATTTTTGTAAAAGAAAGGTCAAAGATGCCAAAATATTGACAAAATCCCAAAATATTAAAATAATCCATGAATTTGCAAAATTATTTTTTTAGATTTCTTTGATTTATATTTCATTAAACAAATTATTTCCGTACGATCGAAAAATTTGAAAACTTACATTTACTTAAGATTTATGTCAATAGACAGCAACCGTAAGTTTTTTGGAATTGGTCTGATTTTTGTTATATTCAAAAATTGTTAAATGGCCTTATTTGTTATCATTTTTTAAATTTATTTTAAAAATATTTTATAAAACTTATTTATTATTAGAGCGAAATAATAGACTTTTTAATATATTTAAATTATATTTGTTCCTATAAATTTCACATAAATATCATTATTAACTTGTTAAAAATTTTGATTCAGGCCTATTATAATAATAAGAAGTTTAAATATATTTTAAATAAAATAAATTTTTGATTTGGTATTTGAAACTATTTTTTTTTTGTCATATTGCATAGCCTTTTAAATTTATGGGTTTCGTTCCAAAATTAATGAATATTTTTATTTTTATTTTGTGTATATTTTTTCTCTTAATCTGCTTCTATTTATTTAATTCTATCGACACGGTAATGAGTTTTATTGTATCGATATAAACTAAATATATTAAATCATAAATATCTTACTAATAATTTTGCTGCATATAATTAAAATAGATTTCAATAAAAAATAATAATTCAGTAATTATATTTTAAAAAAAAAACTTTGTTTAAGTTTAATATCTTTTAATTTTTCCTTTTAAACTTTAAAATATTATTAAATTATAATATTTTATAAATAAAAATTTCAAAATTTAAAAGGACAGAAAATATTTAGTAAGAAAATAAGTATATATTCGCCGCTAAAGTAACATTTTAAAGTTTCTATGATTATTGGTAAAAAAAAATATCGCCCTTTAGCATCAATAGAATGTAATTTTATAAAAACAGAATAATAATAAAATTATTTAAGTGGTTATAATTTCTTTCATAATTATTAATTTTTATGTTCTTAAATAAATTCACCTTTGAAATTTTTTATACCAGAAAACGGCTGCATAAAAATGTTATGAATTACCGAATTAAAATGAGAAAGAAATAATAAATAATGAATAAGCAATAAAAACGCCACATTAAATTATAAAAAATTCATCATTTATATATCAAAAAACCGGGACCGAGAGTTGCCGCGACCAGAAAATTGCCAATATTCAAAAATGTACCCATAAAATTTTGTATTTTCGTTTTGGGGGACGAATTTGAGGAAAATTTTTTAAAATTTTCTTTTTAAGGAGAGATCTTGGAATTTTCTGTTCAAAAATGAGAGGGGGCGGGGTCCGTCGGTGCCGATAGGCGCCGCCGAAAAAATTTTGAAATTTAGAGTGAGATTTGTTAACAGAATTTGTCAAAAAATGACCAAATATTAGGTTACCTATTTTTGGGTTTTTAGGCCGTTTAAAAAAGAAAAAAATATATTTTTAAGTTAAAGTATTTTGTATTAATTAAAATTTTAATTACAAAAATGGTAAAAAAAATATAAAAAATATCTATACTTTTCATACTAAAATATTAACTGATAAATATAAAAGAATTTTCTAATTACGATTGAGAAAACAATTAACAATTCAATTCAAAATTTATTAGAAAGTTAATTAGGACGAAAAATAACCACATTAAATTTATTATTTTTTAAATTATTTAAGAAAAATTTATATTAACAAGATTTGTGCTATCGTCTTATTAAATATTTTTGTTTTGAAATTTATATTATTAATTTCAGTAAAAAATAGTTTTTTACATTGTAAAAATGCATTTCTTTTTTCACAACCTTTAATTAAAATATTAACTTTGTTTGAAATTCTATAATTATTATTTATTTCAAATAGAACATAAAATTTCGGTAAACATATTTACATAGGTCAGGGTCCGAAATTGGCAAAAATCGGAGTTCGGGGCGGAGCAGTGTCAGGGTCCCAATGCTTAAACATTGCTTCCATGAGTTTTCCTGGTCGCTGATCACTAACGAATCTGACATTAGTTTTAGATATTATTAAGTTTACAGAGTTCGGCATTTTGAATTTGTTGAAACCAATGGGGGGAACAAAAGGGATGGAATTTTTAGAAATGTATAGATTTTTGAGGTTTACTGCTAAAGTTCAAAAAAGTTTATTTATTTTTTGGGGTTTAGGGTCTATGAAATTCTTAAAAATAAGACATAATTTTCTCGAAAACTAACGAAACAAAAGCATCTAAAAACATTTTTCATTAATTTAATTTTATAAGATTTTTTTATTGTCTTTTAACTTTTGTCAAAATATTCTTAAAAATAAGTTAAATATTTTTTGTATAGTTATCGATTCTCTCATGCGAACTAAAAGAATAAAGTTGAATTGCAATTTGTTAAATTTATGGATTAATTTTAAGAACAGAAAAATTAAATAATGTTAAAATTATAAAATTCAATTATTTTGTAATTGCAAAATAAATTATATCAAATTTTTAATAGTTAATTCGGTTTTTTGGCAGGGTGTTAGGTTTATTTTCTGGTGCTTATTAGTTATTTGTCTTATAAATTTTGATAAATTCAATTTTTTTTTTTTTTTTTGTATTTTTTAAGGTTTTAAATTAAGAATTCCTTCTATTAAATTTAATTTTATACGAGATATTGGTTTAATAATATCATATTTTTCTTGGGATTTTTGATTTTTGTTAAATTGGTTTTTTTAAATTTTAAGTTTTAAAAGTTTTATAAATAATAATTAATATTCTTTTAAAGATAATTTCCAAATTTAAGATATTATTTAATAAAAAATAAAAAAAACATAAAAATAGTTGAATTTTTTCTCAAAAATTTTGATTTAATAAGTAATAATAATTTAATATATATGTTTTTTCTTTAAACTATTCTTGTTTTTTTATTCTTTTTTTATTCATTATGTATTTTCCATAATGTTAAACTCGCAGTGTGCTCTCTTGCTACGTGCAAGCATTCGCTCCACTTAGCTTTTTTTAAATAATTAATCATATTTGTTTGATTAAATATTTCTTAGGCTTATATAAATTATATTTCGTTATTTTCATTTTCGATAGGATTTTATTAGTAAAAATTAAATTTAATAATATACTTAAATGAAATTATTAAAATTTTTTAATTATTAATTGATTATCTATTAGTCAGTTTTTTTTAATTAGAGATAAAGTTTGGTCTAAACAAATTTTGAAAGTATATTTTACATTTTATAAATAAAAATTAAAAAAAGATAAAAAACATAAAACTTTTGCATAAATGAAAGTAAAAATATTGAGAGACAAAAATCCAAACTATTTAAATAAATATTGATTTTTTTGCCAAAATTTCTATAATAAAAATGCATTAAATAACGACCATATATTTTTTAATATACAAATAAATTGGTTTTTTCAATAACTAGAACTTTTCAATATTGTTCAAAATTTGGAGTATAAAATATAAGTATTTTATTTGAAATTTGATTAAATCAAGCGAAAAAATCATTTTAAATTAATTGGTTTCTTTTAATTTTTTAATAATGGTTAATGGCAAATAATTTTCAACCTCTATAATTTAAATTAGTTTAATCTATAACGAATTTTAATAGTTAATCGAAATTTAATTTAATTTAATTCCATCCATTAAAAATGCAAATTTATGCCTTTTATTTTAAATGTTTTCAATTCTTTTCAAAGTTGTTTTTTTATTTTCAATTGATTTGAAAATAATAATTTTATTCATACAAAGATAACTTTTAAAAAATTGAATTGAAATTTGTATATACCTATAGACGAGATAGCCAACCAATGAATACACAAATAATACATACATAATAGCAAAAAAATAATAATGAAAAAACTTATGAAGTATATGAATAAATTAACAAAGAATCAAAAAGTAAATGAAAAAATTGTCATTATTTTAAAGAATTTTCAAGTTTTAGACAATTTAAAAAAAAAACACATTTAAAAAAATAATAAAAAATGGCTCGCTATGACCGATAAATTTTCAAGTGTCAGATACGTTGCAATAGAAAATTTTTAATTTATAAAATTTTAATTAAAAATAACCACAACAAATTAAATAAAATACTTTATAAAAAGAGCAGGGGTATTTGGGTCTAAAAAGATTAAGAATTATTTAAATTATATTACGCGTTTAAATTTTTGAAAAACTTTGATTATAAATAAATACAGAAATTTAGTTTTAGGTTCTAAAAAAAAACCCCAAAATAGGTGCAAAAATGGAAAAATAGATGCCAAAAAAATTCCAAATATAGGGTGTAAAATTACAAAATTATATTCAATAGGCAAAAAATGAAGCCAAAATCAATATTGATTTGTGAAAATTCGTTAAAATCGGGTTTTCAAATTGTTTGTAAATTTATTAATATTAAGAAAAGCTCATAATTTTTAAAATTCATTAAATTTTTAAAGAAATAAATAATTAAGCATTTCTGCAGATTTTAAATATTATGGAAAGTTCATTTTAATAAATAAATAATTAAACTAAACTTGATAAATTAATTTAAAGATAAATTCAAATTTAAATTAAATACAATTAGTTTCATTTATTTGATACAAACTAAATTTTAAAAAATGAATAAAATAAATTTAATAGAGAAAGCATTCAAAAAGTTATAAAAAATTAACATTATATAATTTAATAATTGAAAATGTAAAAATTTTAATTGAAATTTATTTGAAAAATAGCATAAAAAGCCAAAAAACGAATATTTGCGTATAGAAAGGATGCGCGAACTGTCATGTCAAGTTGCTGCAAACGTACATGATTAAATAAATATTCTCTATAATGTGAATTTAAGAAAATCAAAAAATAAAATAATTTAAGTGTTTTAAACAAAAAAGATAGTAATTAAATTAAATTAGTTTTAGAGGATAATTATTTATTTCGGGTATTGAAAAATTAAACATCATGTAAGAAAACAAAATGGTAATTCAAATTAAGCATTTTTTGGAAAAAATTTCATTAATTGGAATTCTAAATTGTTATTTTGTATTAAATTTATTTACCTATTTAGAATATGGAAAAATTGAAAAACTTTAAGGAAAATATTTCTGCTCTACATTGACATTAAATAATCCTATTTCCAAGAAATGATACCAGAAAATGAGAAAAATAAATAATATACAATTCAATTGAATATTTACAAAAATTTTAAAGTCTATAAATATGTGGTGAGTCGAAGTTAAAAAATCAATGATAATAATATTTAACTTTTTTAAATTTTAATCTCACATGAGTTAAATAACATTTATAAATGGGCATTTTAGTAGTGATATTACTGGAAGAAAAAAAGATAAATTACAATTAACCTTTTACAATAATGATTATTGACTTGTTTTTTATGCAGAGTATAACACTTTAATAAAAATTTAAAAATATATACAAAATTTTCTTCAATTAATTAATAATTACATTTAATTTATAAGTAGATTCTCATAAATTTCAAAAAATTGAAAAGACTAAATGGAATATTGAAGTCGTATAACATAAATTAAGAATGATGAAAATGCATTGGATATACAAATAATTAAATTACAAACAATGATTCACCTATTATTAGATTGTATTATTAGTAAATACGTCATAAAAGCAAATAAACAACTTTTGCCGTCGGAACAGTGGGTTTTAGGAAGTGCTGAATGAATCATCAAGATTGAAAATTTTGTGGAAAATCAAACGCTTAATTTATTTAATTATTATTAAAAATAATTTATTAAATTTAGTTACAAATAATCCTAAAAATTATAAAATAATAAAAATCGAAAAATAAAAAGAAGAGTTGTTGAACATTCGAAAAATTTATTGACTTTAAAAAATACGGTTTATGTGTAGACATATAATTATTTTATAATGAAGTCGAAAAATGAAATAGATTAAATTATACGATTTTTTCTTAATCCAACTTTAAAAATTTTATTAGAATATTAAATCAGTTTGTTATTTAAATAAAATCATTATTCTGTAAAATATAATTCATTTTAAATGCTGATGAGATCCGAATAATCCGCCAATAGAATCGGCGCGGGATTTATATTTAATAAATGAATAGATACATCAGAAAACTCGTTAAACATTTGAGATTTTTATTTTTATTTAAAGATTTTTCAACATTAAATAATAAAAAAATTTAAAATCTTAGCAAGAGAATTTTAATAAAGCAAAAATATTTTCATATTAATAAGAACAGAAAAATCGCATTAAAAAAGAATCCAAAAAAAAATCATTGGAAATATTTCATATTATTAAATAAACAATTCAACTTAAAGAAATGCATAACAAAAGAATTAATTAAAAAAAAAAATTTTATTTTTTATTTTTTTCTGGTTTTTATTTAAATTATTATTAGTTATCTAATTCTGGAAATACACGTGATTGGAAAGCCATTTGGCGGATACATCAAATCGACAACTAATTATTAAAATTTATTAAAACCAAAAGGAAATTTAAAAAATATAATTTATCCAATTTGTAATTGCTCTTAAAATTAATAATGAAAGTGACAATGATTAGCTTATCAGTTTTAATGTAGTTTACATCAATAGTAATGCATATTAGAGACCGGACGGGATCGGGATCCCGCGGGATTTCTTCGGGATCCCGCGGGATTAAATTCGGGATCCCGACCTCGGGATCCGTCCCGAACGATTTTTTAAATTCATCGGGATTGATTGGGATCGGGATTTCATCGGGATCCCGAACCGGGATCCCTCCCGACCATTTTACCAATCCCGCGGGATCCCGCGGGATTGAAGTCATGATAATTTTTTGAAAAATCTCCATTTTTAATTAATATCATGAATTTTAAATTAAAAAATATTGTCATTTGCTAATTTTTCTTAAAAAATCCGTAAAAATCCCAAAAATTTCCACAGGTCTCCAAAATTCCAATAAAATTTTAAAGTTTAACGTAAAAGTTGGCCGTTTTGTGACTTTTATTTTTTTCAAAAGAGAATTATCAAAAACTTTTTAATTCCTAAAATATTATTTTAAAATTTTTAGGTAATATTATGACACAACAATTTCTAAGAATTTTGTGCAAAAAAATTAGATTAGAAATTGTTGTTTACGTATTTTTCCTTCGGTGCATATTTGCAGGGCCGGACTCTAAAATCCTTATTTTCTTGAAAATTTTGCTCAAAATCGCTAAAAAATTTTCGTTTTTTTGGACAAAATCTGTTAACAAATCGCATCCAAAATTACAAAAATTTTTCCCGGCGGCGCCTATCGGCACCGCCGGCCTCCACCTTGTTCCCTAAAGTTTTCGAAAAAATCTCAGCAAAAAAATCATAAAAATCTGATTTTTTGGCTCTGATGCACTTAACGATTTGCTAATTTTCCTCAAATTGTTAAAACTGATCATAGGAGGCGAAAATATAAAAATTTATATTAATTAAATTGTAAAAAATAATTTAAAGCTATGTTGTTAAATGTTCTAATTTTTGGTCCTAAAATCTGATTTTTTAGGCATGATATTCGAATTTTGAAAATTTTCTAAAAACCTGATATAATTCCCATTCCTATTTTTCTTCAATGGAATTGATCAATTATAAATATTAGATAAACATTATAACAAAACTTGACAAAAAACGTAAAAAAAATTGAGTTTTTTTCAAATCCCGATAATCCCGCGGGATCCCGAAAAAAAATCTTCGGGATTGATCGGGATCGGGATTCGGTCGGGATCCCGAGTCGGGATCCGTCCCGATCGTTTTTACGAAATGTTCGGGATTGATCGGGATCGGGATTCAGTCGGGATCCCGACTCGGGATCCCTCCGACCCCAGTTGTCCGGTCTCTAATGCATATACATATTATAACCTAATTAATTGAATTACAAAATAATGTTTGCTAAAAAACATGAAAACGAATAATTAAGAATATCTATTAAATAATTGCTTATCTGTAAAAAAAGATGAATGAGTAAATTTTTTATTTATATTTTCAAATAATAATTATCAATTTATGATTTTTTACATTTAAATAAAATATATATTGATTAATTATTATTAAACGATTTCGTTGACATTATTTTGTCGTCATTTATAAATATTCTAATGACAAATAATTGCTTTTTAATAATATTTATTCATAATTCTTTTCTTATTTTTTGATTATTACCTTAAAAATTGTATAAAATTTATGTACAGTGGTGGAAAAAAGTCTTGATTCAAAGTGATAAAATTTGTAAAATTTAAATTTTGCTTGTTTAACTCGACTTATTATTTTTCTTTTTGTATAATTATTACCCTCAATTTATGCGAAAATTCCCCGATTTTCAGTGGTGTCTCGATAACCATTTAGGAGTGATCTGAACAAGTCAGTGTAATAGACTTTTTGATCAGATCAAAAGTTTGTAAGTAGGAATTATTTCAAAATTTTGGGTAAGCTGTGAAATAGTTTTTCAAGTCGGAGTTAAGACTTTTTTCCGACCTTTTTTTGAGTCAAGTCTGATCAGGCGACTTATTCACAAGAATGATAAAGCGGATTTAAATTATTTTTGGTGTATAAAGGGCCCATCTATTGGAGTAAAATAAATATTAAAAAATTTTACCAGAAACAAATAATAAAAACAAGAATATTGCAATCATAAATTAAGATAAAAATTGATGAACAAAAATCCCGTTGAATAATCATCAAAAAACATAAGAAATTAATTTGTGCTGACGAAATAACAAAAATGTCTTCATTTTTTCCAATTTGAGTTAATTATTTTTAATTATATTAAATAATTGTTATTTTTAATAAGATCAATGAAACCCTGAATGAAACAATTGTGCATGAATCCTTGTAATTTATTAAAATTTAAACAGTTTTAATAAATTGCTTTAAATTTAACAAAGTGCAGATAAAATATAATTAAATTAATTCATTAAAAAAAGAATTCAACAAATATTTATATATTAAATGGGAACTGAATTATTTTAGAAATTTATAAAAGGTTTATATTTAGGAAATATTATTTTAATTTTTATTTATTAAATTATTTTAATAAAATATTTTAAAACATAATAGCAAGAATCAATTAGTAATTTAGAAAAATATCGATTAAAATCTCAAATAAATATTTAAATAAAAAATAAGGTTCGATTAACAAAAAGTCAATATAAATTATTTAAATAATTGCATGAAAAGCATATAAATTTTTGTTTCTCTGATAAATGATTCGAATTAAACAAACCTAATTAATGATTTTTATAATAGTATTCAACAAAATAATTGTATATTTAATAATTTTATTAATTAAATTAATTAAATTTTTTGTGAATTATATTTAATGTTTTTACATCTAATTCTTGTATTTCTGCTATCTGTTGATTTTAAAATAAATATATAATTATGCAAAAGCTAATTATTATTGTTTTCATATACTTTGATAAAAGCTTCAAAAAACCTTAATTATTTCAAACATTAAACAAATATGTGATAAAAACAGACAAAATTTATTAAAAACATATTTTTATAAGCATTATAATTTAAAAAAAATTAATTAAATTAAAATATCACTTATAAAAATTTTTTTTATTAATAATTTAAATTATTTGAAAATATTTTTGTACGACAAAAGATCAAAGAAAATTAAACATAATTCTAAAAAGTAATAAATCAAATGCAATTATTAATAAATGAAAACAAAAAAATAAATGAAATCACTAAAGCAACACCAAAAGGTCGATTGTCGTTTTCTCTCATCATGGGAGTAAAAAATAAAAAGGAATAATTGTTTGACTCTAAGCTAAAAAAATTTTTACATAAATAATAACAGAAATTTTTGCATTACTAATAAATACAATTAAAACTTCATATGAATAAACTTCTCAAATTTATTAATTTTATCTACTTATGTCAGGGTTTCTATCTGTCCTGATTTATCAGATTTCTTCTGATTTTTAACATATTAATAATTTTAATTAGTAATGATTATTTAAATAACGAAAAATAAATTCTAATTTAAAAAATATATTAACGAATAAATAAATAAAAACATTTTGAAAAACCCCTAAATTAGAAAAATAAAAATATTATAAAAAAATTTAAAAAAAAAATTATAAATAAAAATTTAAAGTCACTTACGAATTTCTATTGACCAAAAATGATATGTCGTCATGAAATTATTTAATAACTAGGGCTTATATATTTTTAGGCTCTAAAAACTGCCAAAATTGGTAAGCTTTAGGCTCCAAAAACCTCAAAAATAGGCATTAAAAAATAAAAATACAAATACAAAACAATTAAAAAAGTTAAAAATTACGCCAAATTATTATTTGGATAAATTAAATTTTGCGAAAGCATATATTAATAATTGAATTCAAAAAATGAAAAATGTTGAGACGAAAGACTGTTCCATTGAGAATTAATATTAACAAGAAAAATTTTTTGGCAAAATTTAAATTTTAGCGAGAAAAATTCCAGAAAATAATAATCTTAGAGAGTGAGAAAAAAATTTACGTCAACAAACATTGCACTTATTTTTTGATTATCATTTTGCTAGCAAAATTTATTTTAAAAAATGAGCCTTTTTTGAGAAGTTCACATATTTATTAAGCATTTTTTGTTCAGTTTTTGTCATTTTTAGATAAATAAATAGTAAAAAAACAAGTGTTTCTTAAAAGTTTTAAGAATTTGAAATAAAACAAATCAATCTACAAAAAGCGAATAAAAAGGAAAATTAAAGTTTCAATTTTAAAACAACTTATCGAGAAACTTTTGGTCTAAGCTTGGTATGTTAATTTTAATTGAAAATTCAGTAATTATAAAATTGATAAATCAATCAAAACAAATTAGTAATATTATCAAAAAAATTTGTTTGTTTTTTATTGCGCTTCATGTACAATTATTTATTTTAGCAATAAATCAAACAATATTTAATCATAATAAATTATAATAAAAAAAGATAAAAAAATTAACAATAATTACATTCTTATCAATAAATATAACAAATGAAACTAATTTGTAATTAAAAGCAATTTATCCTTATTAGTTTCTCATTTTATGATGTTTTTTATACAAACTATCAATAAAATGATTTTGAATTTTATTTATTTCGTTTTTTTGAATTTAAAATAAAAAAAAAAGATATTCTGATGAAAAAGAATTAATGCATGGTAGCAAGATTTAAAAATTTCAAAAAGAGATTATTTTCGATACTTTAAATAAACATATTAAAATTAAAGAATAATAAATGAAAGACATTTGGAAACTGCCGAAAGCTAACAAGTGAATTAAAAATGTACAAGCCTAAAAAATAATTTATGTAATAAAAAAACTTTTGAGAAAAATTTTTTATTCAAAAAATACGAATGCATAAAATTTAAAAAATAATAATAATTTTGCATACCTAAAGAAATGAATAATAACTAAAAAATATTGCTAAAAGAAATAGAAATTAATTATTTTCCAAATAATATCCCTCATCATTATTGATAAATACGCATTATTTATTTTATTGAAAACAAAATTAAATATTAACAAATATACATATTACTTCACTAATTTTGGAATATCATTTTTAAATTATTTGCTGATTACGAAAAAATTTTCGAATGAAATTTTACCTTCTTGGTTTTTATCTAAATAAAAATTTACTGATTTTCAAGATCTCAAAAAATTTATCAAAATTTTTTAAGTAATGATGCACTTTAATTATAATAAAAAAACAAAAATAAATTATTATTTAATAATGCCCAAATAATACATTCATAAAAACTAGAGATCGGATCGGTCGGTTTTTTTTTCGGTTTTTTTCGGTATTTTTCGGTATTCGGTTTCGGTTTTTGACCGAAAAAAACCGACCGAGAAATTTTTTGAGTTTTTCGGTTTTTTTTTGGTTCGGTTTTTTTCGGTTTTTATACCGAAACCGACCGACCGAAATATTCAGAAAACCGAAAAAACCGACCGACTTTTATCAAAAATCAGTTGGCCATTTTCTTAACAAAATTCATTAAAAATTCTTAAAATTTCTCCCGGCGGCGCCTATCGGCACCGCCGGCCCCCCAAAAACCTATCTTTTCTTAAAAAAATAAGCCCAAAATCTCAAAATTTGTTATTTTTAGACAAAATCAGTTAAAAAATAGCATTAAAATTATTTTAAAAAATTTGAACCCCTTTCTTCATTGCACATGCGCAGAAAAATATGCAAAAGAATATAATTTATATCCATTTTTATAACATATTAGGTTATTAATTTTCAAAAAAGATAATATTGTCCATTTTCTTTCGTTATATATTTTTTCTATTGAAAGCGGATTTTTTTCTTTGTACAAAGATACGATTATTGTTTAAAGAGCATTTTACTTATTTAAATAGATGACATTTTCATAATTAATTTTTTTTTACATTTTTTATAAATATTTTTTGTGTTTTTGATTTTTTATTTTGAGTCAATCCTGAGTTGAACGTAACTTAACCCGGTTGACTAACCCTCAGCTGCGGGTAACTTTTCAACCCGCACCTAATAACAGTTCATAGAATTAAATTAGGTATTGAAAGAGTTATGAATAGAAAATTCAATCATCTCTATTTGTAAGGTAATTTCATCATAGTGATACTAAAAGTTTTGTATTAGTTACTATTTGTCACTATTTTGGACTTTTTTAACTATTTTGGCACTTTTTCTCACTATTTAAAAAAATGTTTTTTGGCTTCTTTTTTTCAATTTTTCAAAATTATTACACCATTCGATAGAGCTTCAATAGCTTTACAATTTAGTTCAGAGGTGATATTTAGCCTTTTCTGTTAATAAAAATGTTTTATTGCTTTTTTGGAAAAAATATAAAAATTCAAAAAAAAAGCGAAACCGAAACGATATACCGAAAATTTTTCTTCGGTTTTTTTCGAATTTTTAACCGAAACCGACCGACCGAGAAATTTTTGAGTTTTTCGGTTTTTTTTCGGTTTCGGTTTTTTTCGGTTTTTAACCGAAACCGACCGACCGACCCTCTTGTCCGGTCTTTAGAAAAGATACATCAATGTCCCAAAAGAACATGAAATAAAAAATGTGCACAAAGTAATATTTTAAAAGTGGATTAAAATATGTGTAATATTTGTTTAAAAATTAACTATAGAAAATTATATTGATATGTACATTATGTTTATACCATCATAATAAGCTACATTAATAAAACAAGCATTTTATAAAAATCGATTCTAAACCATAAATTGGCGTGAAGTTATACGTCAACAAGCTAATTATTATAAATTAACTCTATCGCAAATAATTATAACGAAGCCATTGAAAAATTGTCAACATGTTAGGGGGTTTTTCGCGTTGCTATTTTATTATTAAAAAAAATTTATTCTGAAACAACCAATTAATGATCAAAACATCTCAATTAAAATATTTTATTGATTTTTTTAATTTTTAAAAATGCAAAAATGTTGGACTATCGATTAACTATTAAAAGTTTTTTATCATTAATTCTTATGATGTCTACGTTGTATATTTGCATTATTATGTAATAATTTCTTATTTAAAGAATATTTTAAAATTTAATTGTATTTCTATATAATTATTTAAAATTTTCTTAAATTGAAAAGTATATTTTTAATTTTTCTTGGTGAGGCGACATTGCAATTGTAATTGTGTCAAGTACTACTACAATTTATTTTTGTTAAAATGTATTAATTTATATTATTTAATTTCATATTTTAAAACAAGAATTGTTTTAATGTTCTTATGTTTTTTTTAATTAAAAAATGCGTTTTAGAAGGTTTATAGTTTTATTTAAAAACACATTTCAAAATGAATTCATTATTAATTATTTAATAAATTCTTTATAAAAAATATTATAATTTAAGTTAATATAAAAAAATTAGAACCTTATTCATTAACTAAATGCACAATGAGGTACACTTTGAAAATATATATAATTTAAATAAACTTAATATTATTATCTAATATTACATTAAAATTAATCAAAAGAGCAAATCTAATATTAAAGACAAAATAAAATTATTGCTTGTTCTTTCTACAGTATCAATAATGTTAACTTAAAAACAACCACATTTAGCAAATAAAATTTATTTAAATTAAAACCAAAACTATTAAATTGTCAAAATATAAAGCTTATCTTACACCCAAATAAATAATTGCTATATAAAAAAACCGAAATAATTAAGACACATTTTTTCATAAATATAAATTTTTTTAAAGTTGTTTAAAATATTGTAACTCATCAACATTCTTCTTTTTTGGTTTAAATTTAAACATTTTATTTAATAAAAGCTAAAAGAAATTTACAATTATTATTTTATATACTAGTAATATATGATAAAGACTAAAAGATACTTTTACCAGATCATTGCGACTAAGCCAAATTACAACACATTTAATAAATAATACTCTGTAAAAAAACTTCAACCAAAAATTAATTTAAAAATTATACTAATTAAATATATGTTAAATCATTTTATAAAATAACATGAACAAGTAATCAATGAAATAGAAGGACGCTTCGCCATGGGTATATAATAAAAATATTTTATTTTGAAATCTTAATATTAGCATTCAATTAAAAAAGATAATTTATTTAACGAGCACAATGATCTAAAATGATAATAAATGCCTTTTAAATATGCTCTGTCTTAAAATTATAAAGCATGTAATTTTTCTTTATTTTAACAACTTCCACTAAAATTCATGTAAGCATAGTTTTTCATGCTAATCAAAAAAAGTCCATTGCACCATCATGATCAGATCACTTCTTCATGGTGATCTGAAAACCTCAAAATGGCTTGGAATCAAGAAAATTTCCGAGAAAAAATTCCTAGGGGGTTGGGAAAATTTTTTCACGGAGGATAGAAATAAAACATTTTGGCTACCTTAATCACAGTACTTTTAGCTGTTCGAAATTGATTTTTTTGAAGAAAAGTCTTTCAAAATGTCATAAAAAACAAAGCATTCACATAATGAAAAAATATAAATATTCAATTGCATGCATAAAAGAATATTAAAATAAGAGGGTTTAATAATATACTTTTTATGTAAAAAATAATTTAAAACAAAATATTACATAATTAATATTAAATGTAAATTAACATAGAAAAGAAAATAAGCAAAAAATAACAATAGAAAATTACTCAAAAAGTTCCTAATGAAAATAAGACATAAACGCAAACCAATACGAGAATAAAGCCTTGGCACAGATTGTGTAAATTAAATAATAAAATTAAAAAAATTTTTTCTTATTTTAAACTGCATTTAATTTAACAAAGAAAAAATAAGCAAAAAAATATATAAAATTACACAAAAAGGTCCTAATGAAATTAATCCATTGATTAATTAATAAAAGAAACAAAAGTAAAGGAAATGAATATTAAAGAAAAATTGTTAAATTAAATGACAATAAACATACATTAAACCAGAAAAAATCCTCTTCTTTTTATAAATAAAATTGTCAGTTTTCTTTACTTTTGATATTTTCGAATTTTTCATGTAAAATTCAGAAAAACTCACAATTATGTACCAAAATAAGTAAATAAAAAATCTTTATGTTTCTTGACAAAAAATTCGTAGAAAGCATGAAATAGAACAGAAAATGCCGTAAAATCTAACTTTTTAGAAAATATTTAGATATTTTAATTATTAAAAAAAATTTCCTTAAAAATCTTAAATTGA
The DNA here is from genome assembly GCA_023374025.1 of Heterodera schachtii. NCBI lineage: Eukaryota > Metazoa > Nematoda > Chromadorea > Rhabditida > Heteroderidae > Heterodera > Heterodera schachtii. The sequence goes on from SIJG01000046.1 coordinate 933,718, forward strand.
GAAAGTGTAAAATTTCTTGTTTTTCTCAAATATTTGCTTCATATTTCAAACTTTTTCAATATTTCGTAAATATTTTTGGCACTTTTTTTTATTTATTTCAAAAAAATATTAATTTACAAATTTTGCTTTTTATAGAGAATAAATTTAAAAAAAAATAAATAAATAAACTAATCTATTTTAAAAATAAAACAAAAAAAAGCATTAAAATGTTTTTAATTAAATTAAATATTATTAGAAAATCAAAGAAAATATTAATTAAAAAAATATTAAAATTACTGCGTTTTAAATATTTGTTCGAATGTTTATAAGCATTAATAAAAATAAATAAAACAAATTTTCCAAGCTTATTGAAGAAGAATCATAGAATATAATTGATTAAAGTTTATGTGCTGGCACAAAATGTTAAATTTAAACATTAAACTTTTTTTTTTGCAATTATTTGATTAAAATTAAAGAGAAAGGTTAAAATAAATAAATATCAAGTTAATCAATTAATATTTAATATATAATTTAAGTTTGAGAGTTTTTAATTATGATATTTAACTCAATAAATATGGATGAATATAATAAAATTAATTGGTTTTTATTTATTTAAAACAAAAAAATAAAATGAATTTTTATAATTAATTTAAAAAATTAAAAAAAAATTAATTTGGCAAATATTAAAAATTATGGAAAAATTTGATCAAACACAAATATATATTATACAATTTCACGAGAGCTTAAACAAAGCCGGCTTCTTAAATAAATATTTACAATAATTAAAGAAGGAAAATGTTTAAATATTTCTTAAATTAAATAAATTAAAATTAGAAAAAATATAAAAAATATTTATATGAATCTAATAAAGAATATGAAAATATAATACTTTCATTAAAAATATAACCCATTTATTTTTATTTTTTCTTTTTTTATAATTAATTTTCATTTTGTTTTGAAATTTCCTTTTTTTATTAATTTGTTTTAGAAAAAATCCTAAATCCAAATTAGTAACCAAAACTAGATCAAAGAAATATCAAAAAGAAAAACAAAAAAACATATCAGAAAAAGTAAAAAACAAAACTTAAAACATCATTCGAAAAAAAGTGATTTACATCTCTGAAAAATGATTTATATTTTCTAATATATTATATTATAAGAATTTGTGTTTATTAAAATACAAAATTAATTTAATAAAATTATTAAATAAACTTTAGTATAAAGAATTATATTTTATAAGATTCAGTATCCATTTAAAATCCGCTATTAGGCCTTAAGCGAGCCTTATAAAACATGATTTATTCAGTTCTATAATTTTCCTGGTTTAAAAAATAATCAAAGCAAATAAAAAATTTTTTCGTTTTTATAAATTTTAAGTAAAATTGATATTTTTGCATTTTCTCCATTCAAATAAAAATGAATTAAATGTTTATATTCGGAAAATAATATATTGCGGCAGCTTTCTCGTGCAATTAAAGCTATGTTCTTTCATTGGCTGAGGAAAAAGTAATTAAATTCATCAATTAATTGTACATATCTGATTATTTCTAATATTGTTTCTCATATATTTTATTAAATAAAAAATTTAATCTTTTAATTATATATTCATTTTCCTTTGTTGAATGTGAATAAAATTTGCTTCATTAATATTTGTGATTTTTATATTATTAATTTAAATTTATTTTTTTCCTTTAAAACATTCTATTAGATAGGTAAAATTGTTATAAAATTTGAAATAAATAGCTCTTCTAATGAAGAGATAAATAAATTTTTTTATTAATCAATGAAAAATTAATAAAATCAAACATTATAAAATAATTAATAAAATATTTACATAAAAATCACAAAATTTTCACTGCACTTGCAAATTTTTTAGGTGGAATATTTGTCATGGAAAAAATTATTAAAATGTCTAACTCTTTTTTTTACACGAAGCTCTGGTGAAGTCCGAAATAAGAGAAGGGATACATGAGATAATTCTCTGCACTTGCAAATTTTTTAGGTGGAATATTTGTCATGGAAAAAATTATTAAAATGTCTAACTCTTTTTTTACACGAAGCTCTGGTGAAGTCCGAAATAAGAGAAGGGATACATGAGATAATTCTCTGCACTTGCAAATTTTTTAGGTGGAATATTTGTCATGGAAAAAATTATTAAAATGTCTAACTTTTTTTTTTACACGAGCTCTGGTGAAGTCCGAAATAAGAGAAGGGATACATGAGATAATTCTCTGCACTTGCAAATTTTTTAGGTGGAATATTTGTCATGGAAAAAATTATTAAAATGTCTAACTCTTTTTTTACACGAAGCTCTGGTGAAGTCCGAAATAAGAGAAGGGATACATGAGATAATTCTCTGCACTTGCAAATTTTTTAGGTGGAATATTTGTCATGGAAAAAATTATTAAAATGTCTAACTCTTTTTTTACACGAAGCTCTGGTGAAGTCCGAAATAAGAGAAGGGATACATGAGATAATTCTCTGCACTTGCAAATTTTTTAGGTGGAATATTTGTCATGGAAAAAATTATTAAAATGTCTAACTTTTTTTTTTACACGAGCTCTGGTGAAGTCCGAAATAAGAGAAGGGATACATGAGATAATTCTCTGCACTTGCAAATTTTTTAGGTGGAATATTTGTCATGGAAAAAATTATTAAAATGTCTAACTTTTTTTTTTACACGAGCTCTGGTGAAGTCCGAAATAAGAGAAGGGATACATGAGATAATTCTCTGCACTTGCAAATTTTTTAGGTGGAATATTTGTCATGGAAAAAATTATTAAAATGTCTAACTCTTTTTTTTACACGAAGCTCTGGTGAAGTCCGAAATAAGAGAAGGGATACATGAGATAATTCTCTGCACTTGCAAATTTTTTAGGTGGAATATTTGTCATGGAAAAAATTATTAAAATGTCTAACTCTTTTTTTACACGAAGCTCTGGTGAAGTCCGAAATAAGAGAAGGGATACATGAGATAATTCTCTGCACTTGCAAATTTTTTAGGTGGAATATTTGTCATGGAAAAAATTATTAAAATGTCTAACTCTTTTTTTACACGAAGCTCTGGTGAAGTCCGAAATAAGAGAAGGGATACATGAGATAATTCTCTGCACTTGCAAATTTTTTAGGTGGAATATTTGTCATGGAAAAAATTATTAAAATGTCTAACTCTTTTTTTACACGAAGCTCTGGTGAAGTCCGAAATAAGAGAAGGGATACATGAGATAATTCTCTGCACTTGCAAATTTTTTAGGTGGAATATTTGTCATGGAAAAAATTATTAAAATGTCTAACTTTTTTTTTACACGAGCTCTGGTGAAGTCCGAAATAAGAGAAGGGATACATGAGATAATTCTCTGCACTTGCAAATTTTTTAGGTGGAATATTTGTCATGGAAAAAATTATTAAAATGTCTAACTCTTTTTTTTACACGAGCTCTGGTGAAGTCCGAAATAAGAGAAGGGATACATGAGATAATTCTCTGCACTTGCAAATTTTTTAGGTGGAATATTTGTCATGGAAAAAATTATTAAAATGTCTAACTCTTTTTTTTACACGAAGCTCTGGTGAAGTCCGAAATAAGAGAAGGGATACATGAGATAATTCTCTGCACTTGCAAATTTTTTAGGTGGAATATTTGTCATGGAAAAAATTATTAAAATGTCTAACTCTTTTTTTACACGAAGCTCTGGTGAAGTCCGAAATAAGAGAAGGGATACATGAGATAATTCTCTGCACTTGCAAATTTTTTAGGTGGAATATTTGTCATGGAAAAAATTATTAAAATGTCTAACTCTTTTTTTACACGAAGCTCTGGTGAAGTCCGAAATAAGAGAAGGGATACATGAGATAATTCTCTGCACTTGCAAATTTTTTAGGTGGAATATTTGTCATGGAAAAAATTATTAAAATGTCTAACTCTTTTTTTTACACGAAGCTCTGGTGAAGTCCGAAATAAGAGAAGGGATACATGAGATAATTCTCTGCACTTGCAAATTTTTTAGGTGGAATATTTGTCATGGAAAAAATTATTAAAATGTCTAACTCTTTTTTTTACACGAAGCTCTGGTGAAGTCCGAAATAAGAGAAGGGATACATGAGATAATTCTCTGCACTTGCAAATTTTTTAGGTGGAATATTTGTCATGGAAAAAATTATTAAAATGTCTAACTCTTTTTTTTACACGAAGCTCTGGTGAAGTCCGAAATAAGAGAAGGGATACATGAGATAATTCTCTGCACTTGCAAATTTTTTAGGTGGAATATTTGTCATGGAAAAAATTATTAAAATGTCTAACTCTTTTTTTACACGAAGCTCTGGTGAAGTCCGAAATAAGAGAAGGGATACATGAGATAATTCTCTGCACTTGCAAATTTTTTAGGTGGAATATTTGTCATGGAAAAAATTATTAAAATGTCTAACTCTTTTTTTTACACGAAGCTCTGGTGAAGTCCGAAATAAGAGAAGGGATACATGAGATAATTCTCTGCACTTGCAAATTTTTTAGGTGGAATATTTGTCATGGAAAAAATTATTAAAATGTCTAACTCTTTTTTTACACGAAGCTCTGGTGAAGTCCGAAATAAGAGAAGGGATACATGAGATAATTCTCTGCACTTGCAAATTTTTTAGGTGGAATATTTGTCATGGAAAAAATTATTAAAATGTCTAACTCTTTTTTTACACGAAGCTCTGGTGAAGTCCGAAATAAGAGAAGGGATACATGAGATAATTCTCTGCACTTGCAAATTTTTTAGGTGGAATATTTGTCATGGAAAAAATTATTAAAATGTCTAACTCTTTTTTTACACGAAGCTCTGGTGAAGTCCGAAATAAGAGAAGGGATACATGAGATAATTCTCTGCACTTGCAAATTTTTTAGGTGGAATATTTGTCATGGAAAAAATTATTAAAATGTCTAACTCTTTTTTTTACACGAAGCTCTGGTGAAGTCCGAAATAAGAGAAGGGATACATGAGATAATTCTCTGCACTTGCAAATTTTTTAGGTGGAATATTTGTCATGGAAAAAATTATTAAAATGTCTAACTCTTTTTTTTACACGAAGCTCTGGTGAAGTCCGAAATAAGAGAAGGGATACATGAGATAATTCTCTGCACTTGCAAATTTTTTAGGTGGAATATTTGTCATGGAAAAAATTATTAAAATGTCTAACTCTTTTTTTTACACGAAGCTCTGGTGAAGTCCGAAATAAGAGAAGGGATACATGAGATAATTCTCTGCACTTGCAAATTTTTTAGGTGGAATATTTGTCATGGAAAAAATTATTAAAATGTCTAACTCTTTTTTTACACGAAGCTCTGGTGAAGTCCGAAATAAGAGAAGGGATACATGAGATAATTCTCTGCACTTGCAAATTTTTTAGGTGGAATATTTGTCATGGAAAAAATTATTAAAATGTCTAACTCTTTTTTTTACACGAAGCTCTGGTGAAGTCCGAAATAAGAGAAGGGATACATGAGATAATTCTCTGCACTTGCAAATTTTTTAGGTGGAATATTTGTCATGGAAAAAATTATTAAAATGTCTAACTCTTTTTTTTACACGAAGCTCTGGTGAAGTCCGAAATAAGAGAAGGGATACATGAGATAATTCTCTGCACTTGCAAATTTTTTAGGTGGAATATTTGTCATGGAAAAAATTATTAAAATGTCTAACTCTTTTTTTTACACGAAGCTCTGGTGAAGTCCGAAATAAGAGAAGGGATACATGAGATAATTCTCTGCACTTGCAAATTTTTTAGGTGGAATATTTGTCATGGAAAAAATTATTAAAATTTCTCCCGGCGGCGCCTATCGGCACCGCCGGCCCCCCAAAAACCTATCTTTTCTTAAAAAAATAAGCCCAAAATCTCAAAATTTGTTATTTTTAGACAAAATCAGTTAAAAAATAGCATTAAAATTATTTTAAAAAATTTGAACCCCTTTCTTCATTGCACATGCGCAGAAAAATATAGCAAAGAATAGAATTAGATCCATTTTTATAACATATTAGGTTATTAATTTTCAATTCAAAAAGATACTATTGTCCATTTTCTTTCGTTATATATTTTTCCTATTGAAAGCGGATTTTTTTCTTTGTACAAAGATACGATTATTGTTTTAAAGAGCATTTTACTTATTTTATAGATGACATTTTCATAATTAAGTTTGTTTTTACATTTTTATCAATATTGTTTCGTGTCTTTGATTTTTTATTTTGAGTCAATCCTGAGTTGAACGTACTTAACAGTAACCCGGTTGACTAAACCCTCCGCCCCCCCTGCGGTAAACTTTTCAACCCGCACCTAATAACAGTGCATAGAATTAATTAGGTATTGAAAGAGTTATGATAGAAAAT
>SIJG01000046.1:941536-1136359 GCA_023374025.1 Heterodera schachtii
TCTCATGTATCCCTTCTCTTATTTCGAATTCACCAGAGCTTCGTGTAAAAAAAAGAGTTAGACATTTTAATAATTTTTTCAATGACAATATTCCACCTAAAAATTTTGCAAGTGCAGAGAATCATCTCATGTATCCCTTCTTTTATTTCGGACTTCACCAGAGCTTCGTGTAAAAAAAGAGTTAGACATTTTAATAATTTTTTAATGACAAATATTCCACCTAAAAAATTTGCAAGTGCAGAGAATCATCTCATGTATCCCTTCTCTTATTTCGGACTTCACCAGAGTTTCGTGTAAAAAAAAGAGTTAGACATTTTTATAATTTTTTCCATGACAAATATTCCACCTAAAAAATTTGCAACTGCAGAGAATTATCTCATGTATCCCTTCTCTTATTTCGGACTTCACCAGAGCTTCGTGTAAAAAAAGAGTTAGACATTTTAATAATTTTTTCCATGACAAATATTCCACCTAAAAAATTTGCAAGTGCAGAGAATTATCTCATGTATCCCTTCTCTTATTTCGGACTTCACCAGAGCTTCGTGTAAAAAAAGAGTTAGACATAATTTTTTCCATGACAAATATACCACCTAAAAAATTTGCAAGTGCAGAGAATCATCTCATGTATCCCTTCTCTTATTTCGGACTTCACCAGAGCTTCGTGTAAAAAAAGAGTTAGACATTTTAATAATTTTTTCCATGACAAATATTCCACCTAAAAAATTTGCAAGTGCAGAGAATTATCTCATGTATCCCTTCTCTTATTTCGGACTTCACCAGAGCTTCGTGTAAAAAAAGAGTTAGACATTTTAATAATTTTTTCCATGACAAATATTCAACCTAAAAAATTTGCAAATGCAGAGAATTATCTCATGTATCCCTTCTCTTATTTCGAACTTCACCAGAGCTTCGTGTAAAAAAAGAGTTAGACATTTTAATAATTTTTTCAATGACAATATTCCACCTAAAAAATTTTGCAAGTGCAGAGAATCATCTCATGTATCCCTTCTTTTATTTCGGACTTCACCAGAGCTTCGTGTAAAAAAAAGAGTTAGACATTTTAATAATTTTTTAATGACAAATATTCCACCTAAAAAATTTTGCAAGTGCAGAGAATCATCTCATGTATCCCTTCTCTTATTTCGGACTTCACCAGAGTTTCGTGTAAAAAAAGAGTAAGACATTTTTATAATTTTTTCCATGACAAATATTCCACCTAAAAAATTTGCAAGTGCAGAGAATTATCTCATGTATCCCTTCTCTTATTTCGGACTTCACCAGAGCTTCGTGTAAAAAAAGAGTTAGACATTTTAATAATTTTTTCCATGACAAATATTCCACCTAAAAAATTTGCAAGTGCAGAGAATTATCTCATGTATCCCTTCTCTTATTTCGGACTTCACCAGAGCTTCGTGTAAAAAAAGAGTTAGACATAATTTTTTCCATGACAAATATACCACCTAAAAAATTTGCAAGTGCAGAGAATCATCTCATGTATCCCTTCTCTTATTTCGGACTTCACCAGAGCTTCGTGTAAAAAAAGAGTTAGACATTTTAATAATTTTTTCATTGACAAATATTCCACCTAAAAAATTTGCAAGTGCAGAGAATTATCTCATGTATCCCTTCTCTTATTTCGGACTTCACCAGAGCTTCGTGTAAAAAAAGAGTTAGACATTTTAATAATTTTTTCCATGACAAATATTCCACCTAAAAAATTTGCAAGTGCAGAGAATTATCTCATGTATCCCTTCTCTTATTTCGGACTTCACCAGAGCTTCGTGTAAAAAAAAGAGTTAGACATAATTTTTTCCATGACAAATATACCACCTAAAAAATTTGCAAGTGCAGAGAATTATCTCATGTATCCCTTCTCTTATTTCGGACTTCACCAGAGCTTCGTGTAAAAAAAGAATTAGACATTTTAATAATTTTTTCCATGACAAATATTCCACTTAAAAAATTTGCAACTGCAGAGAATTATCTCATGTATCCCTTCTCTTATTTCGGACTTCACCAGAGCTTCGTGTAAAAAAAAGAGTTAGACATTTTAATAATTTTTTCCATTACAAATATTTCACCTAAAAAATTTGCAAGTGCAGAGAATTATCTCATGTATCCTTTCTCTTATTTCGGACTTCACCAGAGCTTCGTGTAAAAAAAAGAGTTAGACATTTTAATAATTTTTTCCATGACAAATATTCCACCTAAAAAATTTGCAAGTGCAGAGAATTATCTCATGTATCCCTTCTCTTATTTCGGACTTCACCAGAGCTTCGTGTAAAAAAAGAGTTAGACATTTTAATAATTTTTTCCATGACAAATATTCCACCTAAAAAATTTGCAAGTGCAGAGAATTATCTCATGTATCCCTTCTCTTATTTCGGACTTCACCAGAGCTTCGTGTAAAAAAAAGAGTTAGACATTTTAATAATTTTTTCCATGACAAATATTCCACCTAAAAAATTTGCAAGTGCAGAGAATTATCTCATGTATCCCTTCTCTTATTTCGGACTTCACCAGAGCTTCGTGTAAAAAAAAGAGTTAGACATTTTAATAATTTTTTCCATGACAAATATTCCACCTAAAAAATTTGCAAGTGCAGAGAATTATCTCATGTATCCCTTCTCTTATTTCGGACTTCACCAGAGCTTCGTGTAAAAAAAGAGTTAGACATTTTAATAATTTTTTCCATGACAATATTCCACCTAAAAAATTTGCAAGTGCAGAGAATTATCTCATGTATCCCTTCTCTTATTTCGGACTTCACCAGAGCTTCGTGTAAAAAAAAGAGTTAGACATTTTAATAATTTTTTCATGACAAATATTCCACCTAAAAAATTTTGCAAGTGCAGAGAATTATCTCATGTATCCCTTCTCTTATTTCGGACTTCACCAGAGCTTCGTGTAAAAAAAGAGTTAGACATTTTTATAATTTTTTCCATGACAAATATTCCACCTAAAAAATTTGCAAGTGCAGAGAATTATCTCATGTATCCCTTCTCTTATTTCGGACTTCACCAGAGCTTCGTGTAAAAAAAGAGTTAGACATTTTAATAATTTTTTCCATGACAAATATTCCACCTAAAAAATTTGCAAGTGCAGAGAATTATCTCATGTATCCCTTCTCTTATTTCGGACTTCACCAGAGCTTCGTGTAAAAAAAAGAGAGACATAATTTTTTCCATGACAAATATACCACCTAAAAAATTTGCAAGTGCAGAGAATTATCTCATGTATCCCTTCTCTTATTTCGGACTTCACCAGAGCTTCGTGTAAAAAAAGAGTTAGACATTTTAATAATTTTTTCATTGACAAATATTCCACCTAAAAAATTTGCAAGTGCAGAGAATTATCTCATGTATCCCTTCTTTGTAATGGATTGAAGCGAACAAATTAAAGTGAATTGGTGAGTGTATTTTGGCCATAACACCGCACACTCGACTACGGCGGCCAGTAGGTGGGGCGAGACTACGGGCTACGGAAGAAATCCGCGCGTGATCCGCAGGCGGTTGACTGATTGGCGGGGGCCCTTCGGGCCCCCGCAGTCAACCGCCTGTTTCGCTCGTCAGACTGCTTCCTCCGCCCTCCGTCTTGCCCCACTACTTGCTCCGTCTTCGCATGCTCGCTAAGGCGGGCGCTGCGCGCCCTCAGAAATGGATTCCTGGCAATTACATTGCATTTTTGTGAGTTTTAAGGCTTTGGACGGTTCAGTCCCACAGCCATTTGGCCACTTCAGTCCCGGACCCATAACTCAGCCCAAAATGGTTTCCGCCAAAAAATTCTTTCAGATTCGTGCATTAAAGACCGAGAGGCGTCGAATGATATATCATTCGTCCAATTCGGTGAGGTACTAGTATTCTTCAATTTTACCGTTTTTGGGAATAAATCCATATTTCTCCATTTTTGTGTTATTAGTCCATATTTCGACCATTTTTGGCAAATTTTCACTATAAAAATGCAAAAAAAGCGAAAAATACACCCCAAAAGATGGACTTTTTGGAAATTTTTAAAAATTACAGCCCAAAAAATCCGAAAAATTTGACTTTTCGTCGTCATTTTTAATAAATATTTTTGCCATTTTTGTGAACCTTTCATTTTTTTTAAATGAGAATTTTTTTTTGAAATTTTGACAAACTTGGAAATATTTTTTTACGATGGACGACAATAAAATTTGCATTTTTATGTTTTAAATCCATTTTTTGGTTGTTTGCTTTTTAGTCCATATTTCGGGCTTTTTTAGTCGATATTTTATGTCCATATTTGCCTTTTTATAGTCCATATAATTTACAACCCTAATAATGACTGAAATTAAATTTTTCTCACAAAGCAGAGCCGGATTAATTCTCCCAGATATAATCAAGTTTTTTGTTATTTAGCAAAAATTTTTGATTTGAATAAAATTTTTAGGAAAAAATTATTAAAAAAAAAATCGGAATCGTAATCGGAATCGCAATTAATCGGATTTTGGGCCATAATCGTAATCGGTTTTAAAACCGTATCGGATTTTTGGCCATAATCGGAATCGGCGATTTAATCGGAATCGGATTTTGTCTGGCTCGGCACATCCCTGATGTATAATACAATAAACATATTATTGAAAAAATTCTAAAAAATTTTATGTTCTTTATATAAATTTTAAGCCTAATGAAGACCTAATATTAAATTTTAAAAAAAAGTTTTCGAAGCAAAAAAAAAACAAAAAAAAATATGAAATATCCCAATTGGGCAACAACAGTTCTAATTTGGCAAGAATGAAAAATTAACTATTAATACAAATGAATATTTAAACGGTTAAATAAGTTATATGACTTATAAAGAATTACAAAATAAAAATTTTATAATCATAAAAAGTGTTTTTGATTTTTTTAAATAATTTTTATAACAAATTATCAATAAAAAAATAATAAATAAGTGATATATATACATAATCTTTTTAATTAACGGACAATACTAATTATTTAAATTTCTAATATTATTTATTCGTAAAAAAAAATTGGGAATTTTATGTAAGAAAAATCGCGAAATATGTAAATAAAATATGAATAAAAAAGTGCTAAAATATGTATGAAAATGTACTAAAATCCCCATTATTTACTAAATACGTAAATAAAAATTTTAAATAGTTTTTTTTTGCAAAAAAAATACAGCAGCTAATTTAATAGAAAAATTATAATTAAAAATAGCCTACAGAAAATGCGCAAAATGTGAGCTGAACAAGATAATTTTTTATGGAAAAGAAATTAAAAAAAGCGAAAACTTAATTATTAAATATTAAAGTTAAAAAAATGAATGAAAGGATTAACAGCATGTAATTTAATTTTAGAGATTTTAATAAAAAAATTTATAAAGAGAATTTAAATATAATATACAATTATAAATATAAATGGACGTAATGAATTGAAAAGTATTTAATTAATTTTGTTAAAATAAGTAATTCATGATATCGATGATTGTAAAGCGTATAAAATTAATTAATTATTAATGGAGCAACACTAATAATGCATTGCTAAATTATTTATTATTTAAAATAAATGTAAGCAATAAAATAGGAAGATATAATTAAATTTACAAAACAGAAAATTAAATTAATTTTTTTGATTTATTTAAATTTTAAAGTTTTAAATTTGATTATTTCATTTAAAAATTTTATTGCTGTTGTGTATTAAGGCTCCGGTCGTTCCAAGTCAATAAATGCATTAAAATTTTTCTTTATTATTTAAAACAATTTAATTGATGTATATTGAATTTTTATACCACTAAATCATTAACTAAATTTAAAAATTCATCTTTGAATTGAAATTGATTTTAAAAGGCAATAAAATATATTTTCATCGTTTTAACTTTTTATGATTATAAAATTTTTATTTTGTAATTCTTTATAAGTCATATAACTTATTTAACCGTTTAAATATTCATTTGTATTAATAGTTAATTTTTCATTCTTGCCAAATTAGAACTGTTGTTGCCCAATTGGGATATTTCATATTTTTTTTTGTTTTTTTTTTGCTTCGAAAACTTTTTTTTAAAATTTAAAAAATTCTCATTTAAAAAAAATGAAAGGTTCACAAAAATGGCAAAAATATTTATTAAAAATGACGACGAAAAGTCAAATTTTTCGGATTTTTTGGGCTGTAATTTTTAAAAATTTCCAAAAAGTCCATCTTTTGGGGTGTATTTTTCGCTTTTTTTGCATTTTTATAGTGAAAATTTGCCAAAAATGGTCGAAATATGGACTAATAACACAAAAATGGAGAAATATGGATTTATTCCCAAAAACGGTAAAATTGAAGAATACTAGTACCTCACCGAATTGGACGAATGATATATCATTCGACGCCTCTCGGTCTTTAATGCACGAATCTGAAAGAATTTTTTGGCGGAAACCATTTTGGGCTGAGTTATGGGTCCGGGACTGAAGTGGCCAAATGGCTGTGGGACTGAACCGTCCAAAGCCTTAAAACTCACAAAAATGCAATCCCTTCTCTTATTTCGGACTTCACCAGAGCTTCGTGTAAAAAAAGAGTTAGACATTTTAATAATTTTTTCCATGACAAATATTCCACCTAAAAAATTTGCAAGTGCAGAGAATTATCTCATGTATCCCTTCTCTTATTTCGGACTTCACCAGAGCTTCGTGTAAAAAAAAGAGTTAGACATAATTTTTTCCATGACAAATATACCACCTAAAAAATTTGCAAGTGCAGAGAATTATCTCATGTATCCCTTCTCTTATTTCGGACTTCACCAGAGCTTCGTGTAAAAAAAGAATTAGACATTTTAATAATTTTTTCCATGACAAATATTCCACTTAAAAAATTTGCAAGTGCAGAGAATTATCTCATGTATCCCTTCTCTTATTTCGGACTTCACCAGAGCTTCGTGTAAAAAAAAGAGTTAGACATTTTAATAATTTTTTCCATTACAAATATTTCACCTAAAAAATTTGCAAGTGCAGAGAATTATCTCATGTATCCTTTCTCTTATTTCGGACTTCACCAGAGCTTCGTGTAAAAAAAAGAGTTAGACATTTTAATAATTTTTTCCATGACAAATATTCAACCTAAAAAATTTGCAAATGCAGAGAATTATCTCATGTATCCCTTCTCTTATTTCGGACTTCACCAGAGCTTCGTGTAAAAAAAAGAGTTAGACATTTTAATAATTTTTTCAATGACAAATATTCCACCTAAAAAATTTTGCAAGTGCAGAGAATCATCTCATGTATCCCTTCTCTTATTTCGGACTTCACCAGAGCTTCGTGTAAAAAAAAGAGTTAGACATTTTTTATCTCATGTATCCCTTCTCTTATTTCGGACTTCACCAGAGCTTCGTGTAAAAAAAAAGAGTTAGACATTTTAATAATTTTTTCCATGACAAATATTCAACCTAAAAAATTTGCAAATGCAGAGAATTATCTCATGTATCCCTTCTCTTATTTCGAACTTCACCAGAGCTTCGTGTAAAAAAAAGAGTTAGACATTTTAATAATTTTTTCAATGACAATATTCCACCTAAAAAATTTTGCAAGTGCAGAGAATCATCTCATGTATCCCTTCTTTTATTTCGGACTTCACCAGAGCTTCGTGTAAAAAAAAGAGTTAGACATTTTAATAATTTTTTAATGACAAATATTCCACCTAAAAAATTTTGCAAGTGCAGAGAATCATCTCATGTATCCCTTCTCTTATTTCGGACTTCACCAGAGTTTCGTGTAAAAAAAAGAGTTAGACATTTTTATAATTTTTTCCATGACAAATATTCCACCTAAAAAATTTGCAAGTGCAGAGAATTATCTCATGTATCCCTTCTCTTATTTCGGACTTCACCAGAGCTTCGTGTAAAAAAAGAGTTAGACATTTTAATAATTTTTTCCATGACAAATATTCCACCTAAAAAATTTGCAAGTGCAGAGAATTATCTCATGTATCCCTTCTCTTATTTCGGACTTCACCAGAGCTTCGTGTAAAAAAAAGAGAGACATAATTTTTTCCATGACAAATATACCACCTAAAAAATTTGCAAGTGCAGAGAATTATCTCATGTATCCCTTCTCTTATTTCGGACTTCACCAGAGCTTCGTGTAAAAAAAGAGTTAGACATTTTAATAATTTTTTCATTGACAAATATTCCACCTAAAAAATTTGCAAGTGCAGAGAATTATCTCATGTATCCCTTCTTTGTAATGGATTGAAGCGAACAAATTAAAGTGAATTGGTGAGTGTATTTTGGCCATAACACCGCACACTCGACTACGGCGGCCAGTAGGTGGGGCGAGACTACGGGCTACGGAAGAAATCCGCGCGTGATCCGCAGGCGGTTGACTGATTGGCGGGGGCCCTTCGGGCCCCCGCAGTCAACCGCCTGTTTCGCTCGTCAGACTGCTTCCTCCGCCCTCCGTCTTGCCCCACTACTTGCTCCGTCTTCGCATGCTCGCTAAGGCGGGCGCTGCGCGCCCTCAGAAATGGATTCCTGGCAATTACATTGCATTTTTGTGAGTTTTAAGGTTTTGGACGGTTCAGTCCCACAGCCATTTGGCCACTTCAGTCCCGGACCCATAACTCAGCCCAAAATGGTTTCCGCCAAAAAATTCTTTCAGATTCGTGCATTAAAGACCGAGAGGCGTCGAATGATATATCATTCGTCCAATTCGGTGAGGTACTAGTATTCTTCAATTTTACCGTTTTTGGGAATAAATCCATATTTCTCCATTTTTGTGTTATTAGTCCATATTTCGACCATTTTTGGCAAATTTTCACTATAAAAATGCAAAAAAAAGCGAAAAATACACCCCAAAAGATGGACTTTTTGGAAATTTTTAAAAATTACAGCCCAAAAAATCCGAAAAATTTGACTTTTCGTCGTCATTTTTAATAAATATTTTTGCCATTTTTGTGAACCTTTCATTTTTTTTAAATGAGAATTTTTTTTTGAAATTTTGACAAACTTGGAAATATTTTTTTACGATGGACGACAATAAAATTTGCATTTTTATGTTTTAAATCCATTTTTTGGTTGTTTGCTTTTTAGTCCATATTTCGGGCTTTTTTAGTCCATATTTTATGTCCATATTTGCCTTTTTATAGTCCATATAATTTACAACCCTAATAATGACTGAAATTAAATTTTTCTCACAAAGCAGAGCCGGATTAATTCTCCCAGATATAATCAAGTTTTTTGTTATTTAGCAAAAATTTTTGATTTGAATAAAATTTTTAGGAAAAAATTATTAAAAAAAAAATCGGAATCGTAATCGGAATCGCAATTAATCGGATTTTGGGCCATAATCGTAATCGGTTTTAAAACCGTATCGGATTTTTGGCCATAATCGGAATCGGCGATTTAATCGGAATCGGATTTTGTCTGGCTCGGCACATCCCTGATGTATAATACAATAAACATATTATTGAAAAAATTCTAAAAAATTTTATGTTCTTTATATAAATTTTAAGCCTAATGAAGACCTAATATTAAATTTTAAAAAAAAGTTTTCGAAGCAAAAAAAAAACAAAAAAAAATATGAAATATCCCAATTGGGCAACAACAGTTCTAATTTGGCAAGAATGAAAAATTAACTATTAATACAAATGAATATTTAAACGGTTAAATAAGTTATATGACTTATAAAGAATTACAAAATAAAAATTTTATAATCATAAAAAGTGTTTTTGATTTTTTTAAATAATTTTTATAACAAATTATCAATAAAAAAATAATAAATAAGTGATATATATACATAATCTTTTTAATTAACGGACAATACTAATTATTTAAATTTCTAATATTATTTATTCGTAAAAAAAAATTGGGAATTTTATGTAAGAAAAATCGCGAAATATGTAAATAAAATATGAATAAAAAAGTGCTAAAATATGTATGAAAATGTACTAAAATCCCCATTATTTACTAAATACGTAAATAAAAATTTTAAATAGTTTTTTTTTGCAAAAAAAATACAGCAGCTAATTTAATAGAAAAATTATAATTAAAAATAGCCTACAGAAAATGCGCAAAATGTGAGCTGAACAAGATAATTTTTTATGGAAAAGAAATTAAAAAAAGCGAAAACTTAATTATTAAATATTAAAGTTAAAAAAATGAATGAAAGGATTAACAGCATGTAATTTAATTTTAGAGATTTTAATAAAAAAATTTATAAAGAGAATTTAAATATAATATACAATTATAAATATAAATGGACGTAATGAATTGAAAAGTATTTAATTAATTTTGTTAAAATAAGTAATTCATGATATCGATGATTGTAAAGCGTATAAAATTAATTAATTATTAATGGAGCAACACTAATAATGCATTGCTAAATTATTTATTATTTAAAATAAATGTAAGCAATAAAATAGGAAGATATAATTAAATTTACAAAACAGAAAATTAAATTAATTTTTTTGATTTATTTAAATTTTAAAGTTTTAAATTTGATTATTTCATTTAAAAATTTTATTGCTGTTGTGTATTAAGGCTCCGGTCGTTCCAAGTCAATAAATGCATTAAAATTTTTCTTTATTATTTAAAACAATTTAATTGATGTATATTGAATTTTTATACCACTAAATCATTAACTAAATTTAAAAATTCATCTTTGAATTGAAATTGATTTTAAAAGGCAATAAAATATATTTTCATCGTTTTAACTTTTTATGATTATAAAATTTTTATTTTGTAATTCTTTATAAGTCATATAACTTATTTAACCGTTTAAATATTCATTTGTATTAATAGTTAATTTTTCATTCTTGCCAAATTAGAACTGTTGTTGCCCAATTGGGATATTTCATATTTTTTTTTGTTTTTTTTTTGCTTCGAAAACTTTTTTTTAAAATTTAAAAAATTCTCATTTAAAAAAAATGAAAGGTTCACAAAAATGGCAAAAATATTTATTAAAAATGACGACGAAAAGTCAAATTTTTCGGATTTTTTGGGCTGTAATTTTTAAAAATTTCCAAAAAGTCCATCTTTTGGGGTGTATTTTTCGCTTTTTTTGCATTTTTATAGTGAAAATTTGCCAAAAATGGTCGAAATATGGCATTACAAAGAAGGGATACATGAGATAATTCTCTGCACTTGCAAATTTTTTAGGTGGAATATTTGTCAATGAAAAAATTATTAAAATGTCTAACTCTTTTTTTACACGAAGCTCTGGTGAAGTCCGAAATAAGAGAAGGGATACATGAGATAATTCTCTGCACTTGCAAATTTTTTAGGTGGTATATTTGTCATGGAAAAAATTATGTCTAACTCTTTTTTTTACACGAAGCTCTGGTGAAGTCCGAAATAAGAGAAGGGATACATGAGATAATTCTCTGCACTTGCAAATTTTTTAGGTGGAATATTTGTCATGGAAAAAATTATTAAAATGTCTAACTCTTTTTTTACACGAAGCTCTGGTGAAGTCCGAAATAAGAGAAGGGATACATGAGATAATTCTCTGCACTTGCAAATTTTTTAGGTGGAATATTTGTCATGGAAAAAATTATAAAAATGTCTAACTCTTTTTTTTACACGAAACTCTGGTGAAGTCCGAAATAAGAGAAGGGATACATGAGATAAAAAATGTCTAACTCTTTTTTTTACACGAAGCTCTGGTGAAGTCCGAAATAAGAGAAGGGATACATGAGATGATTCTCTGCACTTGCAAAATTTTTTAGGTGGAATATTTGTCATTGAAAAAATTATTAAAATGTCTAACTCTTTTTTTTACACGAAGCTCTGGTGAAGTCCGAAATAAGAGAAGGGATACATGAGATAATTCTCTGCATTTGCAAATTTTTTAGGTTGAATATTTGTCATGGAAAAAATTATTAAAAATGTCTAACTCTTTTTTTACACGAAGCTCTGGTGAAGTCCGAAATAAGAGAAAGGATACATGAGATAATTCTCTGCACTTGCAAATTTTTTAGGTGAAATATTTGTAATGGAAAAAATTATTAAAATGTCTAACTCTTTTTTTTACACGAAGCTCTGGTGAAGTCCGAAATAAGAGAAGGGATACATGAGATAATTCTCTGCAGTTGCAAATTTTTTAAGTGGAATATTTGTCATGGAAAAAATTATTAAAATGTCTAATTCTTTTTTTTACACGAAGCTCTGGTGAAGTCCGAAATAAGAGAAGGGATACATGAGATGATTCTCTGCACTTGCAAAATTTTTTAGGTGGAATATTTGTCATTGAAAAAATTATTAAAATGTCTAACTCTTTTTTTTACACGAAGCTCTGGTGAAGTCCGAAATAAGAGAAGGGATACATGAGATGATTCTCTGCACTTGCAAATTTTTTAGGTGGAATATTTGTCATTGAAAAAATTATTAAAATGTCTAATTCTTTTTTTTACATGAAGCTCTGGTGAAGTCCGAAATAAGAGAAGGGATACATGAGATGATTCTCTGCACTTGCAAAATTTTTTAGGTGGAATATTTGTCATTGAAAAAATTATTAAAATGTCTAACTCTTTTTTTTACACGAAGCTCGGGTGAAGTCCGAAATAAGAGAAGAGATACATGAGATGATTCTCTGCACTTGCAAAATTTTTTAGGTGGAATATTTGTCATTGAAAAAATTATTAAAATGTCTAACTCTTTTTTTTACACGAAGCTCTGGTGAAGTCCGAAATAAGAGAAGGGATACATGAGATAATTCTCTGCATTTGCAAATTTTTTAGGTGGAATATTTGTCATGGAAAAAATTATGTCTAACTCTTTTTTTTACACGAAGCTCTGGTGAAGTCCGAAATAAGAGAAGGGATACATGAGATAATTCTCTGCACTTGCAAATTTTTTAGGTGGAATATTTGTCATGGAAAAAATTATTAAAATGTCTAACTCTTTTTTTTACACGAAGCTCTGGTGAAGTCCGAAATAAGAGAAGGGATACATGAGATGATTCTCTGCACTTGCAAAATTTTTTAGGTGGAATATTTGTCATTGAAAAAATTATTAAAATGTCTAACTCTTTTTTTTACACGAAGCTCTGGTGAAGTCCGAAATAAGAGAAGGGATACATGAGATGATTCTCTGCACTTGCAAAATTTTTTAGGTGGAATATTTGTCATTGAAAAAATTATTAAAATGTCTAACTCTTTTTTTTACACGAAGCTCTGGTGAAGTCCGAAATAAGAGAAGGGATACATGAGATAATTCTCTGCATTTGCAAATTTTTTAGGTGGAATATTTGTCATGGAAAAAATTATTAAAATGTCTAACTCTTTTTTTTACACGAAGCTCTGGTGAAGTCTTAAATAAGAGAAGGGATACATGAGATAATTCTCTGCACTTGCAAATTTTTTAGGTGGAATATTTGTCAATGAAAAAATTATTAAAATGTCTAATTCTTTTTTTTACATGAAGCTCTGGTGAAGTCCGAAATAAGAAAAGGGATACATGAGATAATTCTCTGCACTTGCAAAATTTTTTAGGTGGAATATTTGTCATGGAAAAAATTATTAAAATGTCTAACTCTTTTTTTTACACGAAGCTCTGGTGAAGTCCGAAATAAGAGAAGGGATACATGAGATGATTCTCTGCACTTGCAAAATTTTTTAGGTGGAATATTTGTCATTGAAAAAATTATTAAAATGTCTAACTCTTTTTTTTACACGAAGCTCTGGTGAAGTCCGAAATAAGAGAAGGGATACATGAGATAATTCTCTGCATTTGCAAATTTTT
This sequence comes from Heterodera schachtii, assembly GCA_023374025.1. Lineage (NCBI taxonomy): Eukaryota > Metazoa > Nematoda > Chromadorea > Rhabditida > Heteroderidae > Heterodera > Heterodera schachtii. The sequence goes on from SIJG01000046.1 coordinate 955,217, forward strand.
TAGGTGGAATATTTGTCATGGAAAAAATTATGTCTAACTCTTTTTTTTACACGAAGCTCTGGTGAAGTCCGAAATAAGAGAAGGGATACATGAGATAATTCTCTGCACTTGCAAATTTTTTAGGTGGAATATTTGTCATGGAAAAAATTATTTAAATGTCTAACTCTTTTTTTTACACGAAGCTCTGGTGAAGTCCGAAATAAGAGAAGGGATACATGAGATGATTCTCTGCACTTGCAAAATTTTTTAGGTGGAATATTTGTCATTGAAAAAATTATTAAAATGTCTAACTCTTTTTTTTACACGAAGCTCTGGTGAAGTCCGAAATAAAAGAAGGGATACATGAGATGATTCTCTGCACTTGCAAAATTTTTTAGGTGGAATATTTGTCATTGAAAAAATTATTAAAATGTCTAACTCTTTTTTTTACACGAAGCTCTGGTGAAGTCCGAAATAAGAGAAGGGATACATGAGATAATTCTCTGCATTTGCAAATTTTTTAGGTGGAATATTTGTCATGGAAAAAATTATTAAAATGTCTAACTCTTTTTTTTTACACGAAGCTTTGGTGAAGTCTTAAATAAGAGAAGGGATACATGAGATAATTCTCTGCACTTGCAAATTTTTTAGGTGGAATATTTGTCAATGAAAAAATTATTAAAATGTCTAATTCTTTTTTTTTACATGAAGCTCTGGTGAAGTCCGAAATAAGAGAAGGGATACATGAGATGATTCTCTGCACTTGCAAAATTTTTTAGGTGGAATATTTGTCATTGAAAAAATTATTAAAATGTCTAACTCTTTTTTTTACACGAAGCTCTGGTGAAGTCCGAAATAAGAGAAGGGATACATGAGATGATTCTCTGCACTTGCAAAATTTTTTAGGTGGAATATTTGTCATTGAAAAAATTATTAAAATGTCTAACTCTTTTTTTACACGAAGCTCTGGTGAAGTCCGAAATAAGAGAAGGGATACATGAGATAATTCTCTGCATTTGCAAATTTTTTAGGTGGAATATTTGTCATGGAAAAAATTTAATGTCTAACTCTTTTTTTTACACGAAGCTCTGGTGAAGTCCGAAATAAGAGAAGGGATACATGAGATAATTCTCTGCACTTGCAAATTTTTTAGGTGGAATATTTGTCATGGAAAAAATTATTAAAATGTCTAACTCTTTTTTTTACACGAAGCTCTGGTGAAGTCCGAAATAAGAGAAGGGATACATGAGATGATTCTCTGCACTTGCAAATTTTTTAGGTGGAATATTTGTCATTGAAAAAATTATTAAAATGTCTAACTCTTTTTTTTACACGAAGCTCTGGTGAAGTCCGAAATAAAAGAAGGGATACATGAGATGATTCTCTGCACTTGCAAATTTTTTAGGTGGAATATTTGTCATTGAAAAAATTATTAAAATGTCTAACTCTTTTTTTTACACGAAGCTCTGGTGAAGTCCGAAATAAGAGAAGGGATACATGAGATAATTCTCTGCATTTGCAAATTTTTTAGGTTGAATATTTGTCATTGAAAAAATTATTAAAATAGTCTAACTCTTTTTTTTACACGAAGCTCTGGTGAAGTCCGAAATAAGAGAAGGGATACATGAGATAATTCTCTGCACTTGCAAATTTTTTAGGTGGAATATTTGTCATTGAAAAAATTATTAAAATGTCTAACTCTTTTTTTTACACGAAGCTCTGGTGAAGTCCGAAATAAGAGAAGGGATACATGAGATAATTCTCTGCACTTGCAAATTTTTTAGGTGGAATATTTGTCATGGAAAAAATTATTAAAATATCTAACTCTTTTTTTACACGAAGCTCTGGTGAAGTCCGAAATAAGAGAAGGGATACATGAGATAATTCTCTGCACTTGCAAATTTTTTAGGTGGAATATTTGTCATTGAAAAAATTATTAAAATGTCTAACTCTTTTTTTTACACGAAGCTCTGGTGAAGTCCGAAATAAGAGAAGGGATACATGAGATAATTCTCTGCACTTGCAAATTTTTTAGGTGGAATATTTGTCCTGGAAAAAATTATTAAAATGTCTAACTCTTTTTTTTACACGAAGCTCTGGTGAAGTCCGAAATAAGAGAAGGGATACAACAGATAATTCTCTGCACTTGCAAATTTTTTAGGTGGAATATTTGTCATGGAAAAAATTATTAAAATGTCTAACTCTTTTTTTACACGAAGCTCTGGTGAAGTCCGAAATAAGAGAAGGGATACATGAGATAATTCTCTGCACTTGCAAATTTTTTAGGTGGAATATTTGTCATTGAAAAAATTATTAAAATGTCTAACTCTTTTTTTTACACGAAGCTCTGGTGAAGTCCGAAATAAGAGAAGGGATACATGAGATAATTCTCTGCACTTGCAAATTTTTTAGGTGGAATATTTGTCATGGAAAAAATTATTAAAATGTCTAACTCTTTTTTTTACACGAAGCTCTGGTGAAGTCCGAAATAAGAGAAGGGATACATGAGATAATTCTCTGCACTTGCAAATTTTTTAGGTGGAATATTTGTCATGGAAAAAATTATTAAAATGTCTAACTCTTTTTTTTACACGAAGCTCTGGTGAAGTCCGAAATAAGAGAAGGGATACATGAGATAATTCTCTGCACTTGCAAATTTTTTAGGTGGAATATTTGTCGTGGAAAAAATTATTAAAATGTCTAACTCTTTTTTTTACACGAAGCTCTGGTGAAGTCCGAAATAAGAGAAAGGATACATGAGATAATTCTCTGCACTTGCAAATTTTTTAGGTGGAATATTTGTCATGGAAAAAATTATTAAAATGTCTAACTCTTTTTTTTACACGAAGCTCTGGTGAAGTCCGAAATAAGAGAAGGGATACATGAGATAATTCTCTGCACTTGCAAATTTTTTAGGTGGAATATTTGTCATGGAAAAAATTATTAAAATGTCTAACTCTTTTTTTTACACGAAGCTCTGGTGAAGTCCGAAATAAGAGAAGGGATACATGAGATAATTCTCTGCACTTGCAAATTTTTTAGGTGGAATATTTGTCATGGAAAAATTATTAAAATGTCTAACTCTTTTTTTTACACGAAGCTCTGGTGAAGTCCGAAATAAGAGAAGGGATACATGAGATAATTCTCTGCACTTGCAAATTTTTTAGGTGGAATATTTGTCATGGAAAAAATTATTAAAATGTCTAACTCTTTTTTTACACGAAGCTCTGGTGAAGTCCGAAATAAGAGAAGGGATACATGAGATAATTCTCTGCACTTGCAAATTTTTTAGGTGGAATATTTGTCATGGAAAAAATTATTAAAATGTCTAACTCTTTTTTTTACACGAAGCTCTGGTGAAGTCCGAAATAAGAGAAGGGATACATGAGATAATTCTCTGCACTTGCAAATTTTTTAGGTGGAATATTTGTCATGGAAAAAATTATTAAAATGTCTAACTCTTTTTTTTACACGAAGCTCTGGTGAAGTCCGAAATAAGAGAAGGGATACATGAGATAATTCTCTGCACTTGCAAATTTTTTAGGTGGAATATTTGTCATGGAAAAAATTATTAAAATGTCTAACTCTTTTTTTTACACGAAGCTCTGGTGAAGTCCGAAATAAGAGAAGGGATACATGAGATAATTCTCTGCACTTGCAAATTTTTTAGGTGGAATATTTGTCATGGAAAAAATTATTAAAATGTCTAACTCTTTTTTTTACACGAAGCTCTGGTGAAGTCCGAAATAAGAGAAGGGATACATGAGATAATTCTCTGCACTTGCAAATTTTTTAGGTGGAATATTTGTCATGGAAAAAATTATTAAAATGTCTAACTCTTTTTTTACACGAAGCTCTGGTGAAGTCCGAAATAAGAGAAGGGATACATGAGATAATTCTCTGCACTTGCAAATTTTTTAGGTGGAATATTTGTCATGGAAAAAATTATTAAAATGTCTAACGCTTTTTATTACACGAAGCTCTGGTGAAGTCCGAAATAAAAGAAGGGATACATGAGATAATTCTCTGCACTTGCAAATTTTTTAGGTGGAATATTAGTCATGGAAAAAATTATTAAAATGTCTAACTCTTTTTTTTTACATATTGTAAAAAAATTAACACAGGAAAAGCTCACTTATAACAAAAATACTTAATTTTGAAGTGCTCAAAAAATAATAAAATTATTTGACCTCTTTCAATTTCCGCTTAAAATTTAAAATTGGGAAAAAATAATTTATTTGCCATTCAATAATAAAATTTTCAATCTATAAAATGCTTTTTAAATGAAAATTTTCGATTAAGTTTAAAATTTTTTATGAATTTTTATCCTACATACGATTGGGCATGTCTCCGCTTCGGAGCGGATACACCCGCATATGATTTGCACAAGGGAAGGGGTGTCATATGTGACGGCATCATACGTAGAAAAGGGAGTTAATTGAAACGCGCATATGATAAATCATAGGAAAAGTCGTACGCCGCGTATGACGGCGTCGCAGATACGATATCATATCGGCGATATGATACCATGACACAATTGAAACTCGCCTATGACACTCTGACACGTCATATCATATGCTGCATATGATTTTTGAGGTGATTTAATTGAAACAGAAATTTTGCGTATGATATGACACCGTGTCATAGAGTCATATCGCAGATATGACCCGAATTGAAATAGGCCCCAGGTGAATGTCTAAAGGAATAATATTATTAATAAAAGCATTTGAATGGTGGGCAATTATAAAAATTTGGAGGAAAGGAAAATTTTTTTTTAATTAAATTAAGATTTATTTTAAAAATGAAGGCATTTATTGCTTCTGTGGCTTGGTGGTTAATCTCTTGGATTCAATTCGTTATTTGCTCATTTGTCAGGTTCAATTCCTTCGCATAGCACTTCTTTTTTTTAGCATTTATTTTAAATTTTTGTTGGAAATTGCCATTTTATTATTAAGTAAATAAAGCTTAAAAGTTTATTAATTAAAAAAAAAATTATTTTTGTTTTTATAGAATTTTAAAAGAAATTTCTTAATTTTTTACTATTCCCATAAGAAATTTTGAAAATTTGGACATTTTTGGTAGAAATTCTGTAAATATATTGGCTAAAATAACAAAATTTGGTCATTTTTTTAATAAAATCTGTTAACAAATCAGAAGTAATTTTCAAAAATTTTCCCGGCAATGCCTATCGGCACCCCGGACCCCCTGTCCTTGAAAAGTTTTTTTTGGAAAAATCGAACCGCAAAAATTTTAATAGCAATAAAAAATTGGACAAGAAATATTTAGCATTTATTACAGAAAAAAATTTCTGTTAAAGAATAATTTTGAAGGAAATAAAAATTTATAATCATAGACAGTGTCTTACTCCATGAGAATAAAAAGAAAAGAAGTCTCTAAGTAAAATTCAACAAATGAAAAATGCAATATTTGTAAATAAAAATAATAATTTACTTTATAAATTTGAATTTGTTTTTTTTTTATTAAATATACTTGAAAAATTCATTTTGTTATTTTGGCTACATCTTTTGGTTCTCACTTTTATTTACTTTCTATTAATCTAAATAAAGAATATGGTTAAAAACTTTAAAAAAGTAAAGGTCAGCAAACAAATCATTTATTATTTTGAAATTTTATTAATATTTTTCAACTTATTTGTATAGAGTTAAATTAAGAGAAAAATATTTTATATTAACATTTATTTTCTAATAATATAAAAATTAGAAATTTATTTTTATTAGTATTTAAAAAAAATGATATTTTGTTTCTTTGTAAGTTTAGACCAAAAAATGATATAAATATTTTTTAAATAAATAGAAAAATATTCAAAATATCTATCATTTTATTATTTATTTAATATAAATTAAATAATTTTACAATAATTTTTTATTATTATTCCCTTGTTGTCTGAAAGAGCTCCTTTTCTACTTGTTGTTTGGACCTTTTAAATTTAATTTTTATTTTCTTTAGTTCTTTTTCAAAATTATAGAAATTATTTTTGATTATTATGCATAATTTATTTATTTTGTTTTATTTTATGAAAATTAAATTTATAAAGATTCTTTTGTCTTAATCTCTTGTTGAAGGCTGATTAATGTTCCGAGTCATCAGTTGCTGTATAATATCTTGAAATTACAATTAAGACAATTTTTGAATGCAAATTGTTTTTTACTTTAATTTTTAATTAACGCTTAATAATTAATTTATGTATGATGTTATAATTGTATTTTTATTGTTTTTGTTGTTTTCGGTTAGTATATAGGTTTATTTTTGGTGTAAAATGCAGATAATAAAACCAGTTATCCAATAAACATAAAAGCTATTTTACAAACCTGAATAAATATAATCAAAAAAACATTTAACATAATATCTTGTAAAAACTCACTTTGTTGTCTCTTCATCTTATTTTAACATTAAAAAAATAACTGATTTTTTATATTCGTCTTTAAATAATTATATATTGATTAAGGTTGATTATTTAAATTTTACTGATCATAATAAGATAATGTTTTTATGGAAATGAATTAAAAAAAGCGAAACTTAATTATTAAATATAAAAGTTAGAAAAATGAATTAAATCATTAACAGCATGCAATTTAATTCTAGAGCTTTTAATAGGAAAATTTATAAAGAAAATTTTAAATATAATATACAATTTTATAAATGGACATAATGAATTGGAATAATTTAATTAATTCTATTTATTATTTAAAATAAATGTAAGCAATAAAATAGGAGATATAAATAAATTAACAAAATAGAAAATAGAATTAATTTTTCTGTCGGGTTTATTTAAGTTTTAATGCTTTATTCATATTTCATAACAAAGTTTATAATTTTAATATTTATTTGTTAATGTGGATTTGTGTAAAAGTTAACTTTTTTTTTTACTTTGATTATTTCACCCAATTTAAATAATTATTATATTATAAAATAAATCCACCGGAAAAATAATCAAATATCAATAAAATTAACCATTGACCCATATGGATTTAATTAACTAAAAATTAGGATCTATATTATAGATTGAAACGGTTAAATATAACTATATCATTTATATCTTTGACTATTTTATATTTAAATTTTAAAATAGCTATTTTAATTTTCAATTTACTATTAATGTTTACAAGAATTAAAGTAGATGTTTTTAAAAAAAATTTGTAAAGAGATTTATTAGTAATTAGAAGATTGGACATGTCGATCTTAATTATAATTTTCTTGAGAAAATCGAAATACCCAGTTAAAATAAGATTTAAATTTTCATTTTTTTTAATATATTGACTTAAAAATAATTTTATAGAAATTTATATTTAAATCATAGAAAATAAATTTTTAATATTCTTAATTAAGAATTCATTCATACTAAATATAACTTTTATTAATTTTATAATATTCGTTCATTCTCGAAAATTTGTAAATTTATTTTTATTTAAGATCACTTTTAATTTAGTTATCTTTTGTTTTAAATAAATATTTTACTCAAAATAAATATGATTATCACATGCTTCGTGCAATGATTCAGCAATGGCTCAACAACTTAATCCATATTAAAGATAAATAATATTTTGAATAAATATTAATTTTAAAAATAAAATTTTTTTAATTTGTTATTATATAGAACAATTTTTTTTGCTTGTTTCTTTACTTTTTAATTATAAAATCTTACTCATCTTTTAAAAAACTTTATACCCCTGGTATTGTTTTTATAATAAAATTATATTATTGTTTTTTCCTTATTTTCATACAAATTTTTTTAGTAAATTAATTTTTTTAGCCTTTAATTCATATTTACATATTAAATAATCCATCTTATTATTCAAAAAATAATCGTTTACTAATTGATTTATTTGCCTTAAGTATTGCAATTTTATTTTTTTATTTCTTTTTGTAAATATTTCTTTGTTTGGGATCCAGAACAGATGTACATTATTTTTCTATTTTTTGGTTATCCATGTGATTTGAAAGTTTATTTTAATAATTTTTAAATCTAATTTATTTATTTTAATCTATTTTTCTCATTATGCTAAAAAAAATTCTAGTTTTTCTTAGAATTTAATCAGTTATTTATTTTATTCTTTAATAGTATAAATTTATCCTGTGAATATTTTGAAATATTTTTTTGAGAGAGGATATAAAATATATATAAGAATAAAGAATAAAACATCTTTTCATCAGAGTTGTCAGTAATTAAAGTTTTTTGGATTTTTATATACTATTAAATTAATCTTTCAGACTTCACTAAAATTTAATATTCATGTTTTTTTATAAATTTCATATTAAAAAATTATTTCTTTTGTTTTTTACGTCAAATTTTGTATATTTTCGTGGAGCTAACTTAAATGTAAAATCGCTTTCTCAAATAATATTAAAATGAATGTTATAAACGAAAAAAATAATAAAAAAATTCTTTTAACATTTAATAAAATTATTATTATTATACTGTAATATTTTTATGTAGAAAAAACTTGTACAAATTAAAAAGAACGATTTATATAAAAGTTTTATATGTATTAAGATGAAATATTTTTGATTAATGGTAAAAAAGATTTATTTTGATAGTTTATTAAAATTATTTTACATAAATATAAATCAATCTATTTAAAAATAAATTGTAAAACAAAGTGAACAAAGAAACACACAATTATTTTACAACATAGCTAATGACTGCGATTAGTCATATACCAATGATGTAAAAAATCATACAATAAACTGTTGTTAAATAGAGTCATAAAAATAAAAACTTTTATAAATGTCAAAAAGACGAAAACCTCGACGAAGTTAGAAAGCAGAATTGTAAACAAGTGAATTTAAATAATCTATAATTCTACAAAAAATAATGATTAGAAATTAAATATAATTATTAATTTATAATATGGGACTATCAATCCTAAAAGAGTTTCATAATTTGTAAAATATAAGGGACAATATATCATTAAAAAAAGAAATTAAATAAACAACATAAAATAAAATTCAGAAATTATAATTTTAAAATTATCATTTTGAATATATAAATTTGTGGATGATTTTCGGTATAATTTTAGCCGAAGAAACATGTCTGTATATATGTAATGAGAAAAGTGATAAAAACTTTTATTTAAATTTTTTTTATATATATTTTGAATCATCAAAACAACATTCAATTATGCAAATTAAAATACAAAAAATCAATTATTATTCTGAGCAAATTTATTATTTAACAATCTTTTTTTGTTTTAAATAACATTTAAATTATTTTTTAATCGCTAATTAAAAATGATGATTAAGAGTTTTTAATTGTTTTTAAATGTATCGTTATTTTTTATAGTTTCTCTTCAAATTTACCTTTATTTTAAAAGAAAAGTGTAATTTGTTTTGCATGGATTTTATAATTCAATATTTTTTTTATTATATAAATAAATTATAATATTTATGAATGAAAATATGTAACAAAATTATAAAATGACATAATATTTAAAAATATAAAATATTAAATGACATAATATTTATAAATAGAATTAATAAAAATTTAATTTTTCAAATGATAAACAAAGCTTAATAACCTAACCATAATTAATCACTTATAAACAAAAAAATATTTGATTTAAATTTTTATACTTAAATAAAGATTTTATAACAAAATGTATAAATGATGATATAATTAAAACATTACTTTATTCAGTTTATTTGACTGATTTCTATTTTACTTATTTTCTTAAATATTATTAATATATTCAAATTTTTTATTAAAAAATTTCATATTTATTATCCTTCGTGAAGCTACTACACTTTAAGTAAATTCAATTAATTAAATATTTATATTCGAAAAATAATATTATATAGCAACTTTCTTAAATACCAAAATGATATATATCTATGTTGATTAATTATTAATGAATTTGTCTTCAAATAATTACCCATAACTTTGCTTAAAACAAGTAACTTTTTAATTATTGGTACCAGGGATAGGCCAAATTGAAAAATAAAAAGCGAAATGCGAAAAGCGAAATATGCAAATTTAAATATATCTCATAAATATTTTTAAACTATGATTCATATTTTATAGTATGATAATAAAAAATCATTTTCAGTAATATTAAATAATTACAAAGATTGTTCTTGTTTTAATTTATTGGTTTTCTTATTTTTATCATTTCAATATGGTGAATTTACTTAACTGTAAAAAATGTAAAAACATAATATATATATGCTATTTTTTAAGTTTTTTTTTTAAATATTAAAGTTAAACTTTAAATATGAAAAAAATGTATATTATTAATAATTTAAATACTTTAATCACTTTGCAAATAGTTTCGTTTTTTTCTTTGGCATATTCTTTAATGTTGAAATTTACGTAAATTCATTTGAAATTTTTAGTTAGTAAAGAAGAAGGATCGATGTTATTTGACAAAAATTAAAAATTATTTGTTCTAAAAATTTAAACCAAGAGCCTGTCTTTTCATTATATTATAATTTCGTTATGATTTTTGTCATACAAACTTAAAAAATGAAAATATTTAGAATCTTTAAACAAGAATAATACGATGAATAAAAATTTTTAAATTAAATTTTTTTATAATTTATATTTTCTCAATATGACATTTCTTAAATTTAGTTATACACATTTATTTAAAATGTTAATATTATTTGGGTTTTTAAATATTCACATTCTCATTACCATCCTGTTCAAATTTAAATTTATTTCTATTTTATTCAAATATATTAATAAAAAAATTATTTATTAATTATCATAATGTGCAGTTTAACTTCATAAAAATGTAATTATTTTACTTTTCATCATTTTTTTTTTATTTTTATATATTATGATACATTAAATTATAAAAACTTGATGATTAATATAATACAAAAATTTTTCCTTTAAATATGTTTTTCAGTTTAAGAAGAGAAAATAATTTTTATATTGTTTTTATTTTTCTTTATTTATATAACACTCATCGTGGCTATAACAGGAATGAACAACAATAGTTTAAAATCTCTATATTATATAATACTCAACTTTATGGTACTATTTTAATATATTGTGTGCAAACTCATTATCATCTGAGATTAATGATTGTCAATCGTTCCTATTTGAGAAAATTTTCTTTTGTAATTAAATTGTTAAATAAATTCATATTCTCTATTTGTGATTACTATTTTGTATTAAATGATTAATTTAAATAAAATTATTTTAAGTTTTTATTCTTTTCATTACTCATGAATTTAATTATTATTTAGATATTTTCTGCTCCCTTGCCACCACATAAAGTATTGCTTACTCATTTTATCTTCATTATTAAAATTTATTTTATTATTATTTTATAAATTTTTTAAATAAATCATTTTATTTTAAATGTTTACCATGTTTTTCTTTAATAATATTTTTAGATTTTTCAATTTTATTTTGTTGTCATAATTTTTTTATATTATATAGTAAAATAAAAAGCGAAATGCGAAAAGCGAAATATGCAAATTTAAATATATCTCATAGATATTTTAAACTATGATTCATATTTTATATTATGATAATAAAAAATCATTTTCAGTAATATTAAATAATTACAAAGATCAATTGTTTTGTTTTAGTTTTTCATTTATTAATCTATTCTATATAATTAGAAAAGTATATTTATCACCAGTTAAAATAAATTTAAATAATTTTAGTGCTTTAACAAATTTTACTAACTTAAAAAAATAATTTACCTTACAAATTTATGATATTTCTTACTTATAATTGAACTGTGAAATCGCTATTTAATATAAAAGTTAATTTAAAAATTTTATTCCAAAGAAAATTATTTCGTGTTTCACTTCCATCTGGTTAACCTCAAAATTTATTCACAAACAAAACTAATTTAGTCACTCAATTTTTTCAAAAAAATTTATTTTTTACAATATTTCAATGTTTGTACGGGATTCATTAAAAAATTCGTTTCATTTTTATCTATCGTAACTGTTTTATAATTCTTGACTTTTCATATTTCGTTTAAAAAAGTTAATCAGCAAAAATGCCGAATTATCCGAAAAATATTAAAAAATTACAAGTATTTTTAGAAATTCAACAAAACTTTAACCTGATGCAAAAATCTAAAAAAAACTATTCAAGAAAAGCAATTGAAATCTATCATTTACATTAAAGTAGAGACTATATAATATAAAAAAATTATGACAACAAAATAAAATTGAAAAATCTAAAAATATTATTAAAGAAAAACATGGTAAACATTTAAAATAAAATGATTTATTTAAAAAATTTATAAAATAATAATAAAATAAATTTTAATAATGAAGATAAAATGAGTAAGCAATACTTTATGTGGTGGCAAGGGAGCAGAAAATATCTAAATAATAATTAAATTCATGAGTAATGAAAAGAATAAAAACTTAAAATAATTTTATTTAAATTAATCATTTAATACAAAATAGTAATCACAAATAGAGAATATGAATTTATTTAACAATTTAATTACAAAAGAAAATTTTCTCAAATAGGAACGATTGACAATCATTAATCTCAGATGATAATGAGTTTGCACACAATATATTAAAATAGTACCATAAAGTTGAGTATTATATAATATAGAGATTTTAAACTATTGTTGTTCATTCCTGTTATAGCCACGATGAGTGTTATATAAATAAAGAAAAATAAAAACAATAAAAATTATTTTGCTCTTCTTAAACTGAAAAACATATTTAAGGAAAAATTTTTGTATTATATTAATCAGATACAATTTCTATTTGATGGAATAAATTAAGTGAAGAAATGAATTAATTAGAATTTATGAAAATAAAACATATGAAGAAATGTCATTTCGACCTTTATAACAATAAAGAATTTTTAATCAAAGAACTCAAAATAAATTAAATTCATAATGAAAAAAAACTATTTATGCAAAATGATTTAAGAATTTAAATTATTGGAAAAAATAATAAAGAAAATAAATTAAAAAAGAATATAAAGTTTTTACAAAATCTATATGGCTTAATGATTTATTAACATTGAAATTATTATTTTTTCTTAAGCGTATAGTAAAAAAATCTTGATTTTCTTAATTTTATGATTTGTATTGCATTTATTTTCTTCCTATATTTCTTTTTTTTACAAAAAATAAAGTTTTTCTGAAGAATTATTTATTAATAAAAAAACAATTTGCAAAAAAAAGTGCCATGGCTACAGTAACTTTTCTTTCTAGCTCACAACATTTTTTGTAATTTAATTTAAACAAGTCTAAAAAAATAACAAAAATTACTTCAATTTATAAAAGTCAAAAGCATTATTTAAATTTTCTAATTTTCTTTTAATCATGTCAGATCTAATATACATAATCAGCAGAAGCAGTGGATTTAAAATATATTGGAAAGTTAATTCCAACGCTTTCATTTAATTAAATATTCAATTTAAAATAATTAAACAATTAAATTTACTTAATATAATGAATTTAAAGACAAAAAATTTGATTTAAATTAACTTCAACTTTTTAAGTAAGCAAAATTAAAAATAATAAACTTTTAGGCATGCATTAATTTAATTACAAGACTAAAATCGTAATTAAATTAAATACAATTATTTAATAATTGAGTTGATAATTAATTATAAAAAATTAAGCTGTAAAAATAAAAAAAAATGATATCTCATGAAAAACTTCAACAAAAAGAAAGCCTTAAACATCAATAATTTTTCTATTCTTAAATTTACGAAAATATTGGGATAAAAACGAAAAAAACAAAATTAACTCTTTACTGTCATTATTCGATTTTCTAGAAGATAAAATGCATCTATACAATAAGAACTAATAATATACATTTTTTTCATATTTATAGTTTAACTTTAATATTTAAAAAAAACCTTAAAAAATAGCATATATATATTATGTTTTTTACATCTTTTACAGCTAAGTAAATTCACCATATTGAAATGATAAAAATAAGAAATCCAATAAATTAAAACAAGAACAATTGAGTATGGGATATGTTGGATTTTATGAACAGGAACCTCAATACCGTGTCGAGAAGAGTATTAAATTATATAGAAACATATAAATGAGAAAAATATATTCAACGAAATAATATAAAAACACTAATATTATTAATTTCGGAATGCAAACCATAAATTTAAAAGACTATGAAATATGACATTATGATATATAAAATAAATTACAAGAACCAAATTAAAAATAACTTTATTTAAGAAATTATATTTAAAAAAAAATTAAACTGATAAAAGCAACGTTAATTTAAAAAAATAAATCAAATAAATAATTTACAAACTTCTCAAACAAAAATATTTATAATTTAAACTTCTCAAACAAAAAAATTAAAGTTAAATTATATAAAATGCAAAAATGCATCAATAGAGAAGAATAATTTTGATTTAATTCAAGAAAAAATAAATAAAATATACATTTAAGAAAAAATTTTACCTAAAATTCCACAAATATTTAAATAATTAAATAATAACGCCTTATTGTATATGAAATAATCATTTTATTTAATAATTGTAGAAATGAAGCATTAACATTGCAATTTTAATTAATTTCAAATATGAAATCATGTAAATTTATTATTAAATGAATTCTCAAAATACTGAAAAACAATCTACTTTATAAAATAAACAAAAATATTATGTTTATATGATTAGTTAAAAATTATTATCAATTACTATTGTATTGATTTTAGAAACCGTAAACTAGCAATATTTATTATTTAAAATCACTATTAATTCCAATTTATTTTTATGGTCCTATATTCTTGTATACATTTTCAATAATCTCAAATTTAATTATTTCAATATTAAATATAGTCACTTAAATTGAAAATATACTTTTATAGTTTCAATTTTGAATATTGTGAGAGACTAATGTAAACAGTTAAATAAAATGCCATTTTTTCCAATTTCAATAAACTTATCAAAGCATTCAAAAAATAATTATTATTTATAAAAAGGATCGTTTCTATAGCTGGTAATCAGTTAAAATAAGAAACATTAATAAATATTTTTTGTCTATAAATTTAATTTCATTAAAGAAACTGTGAAAAAACATAAACCTGAGAAGTGCAGGCGCAATTTGACTAGGCGATAATATTAATGAAAAAAAATTAACAACCCAAAGCCACAAAAAAAAATTCCAAAAAATATGAATTTTTTAAATTTAATGAACCATTTAAGATTTTTTAAATTTTTTCAATAAATTAAATTAATAATGATTAATTAATTAGTGCATGCATTTTAAATAAAATTATAATTACTAAAAAAATAAGCGAATATTTCTTATATTAAAAAAAAAGTTAAGCGATCGAAAATCTTTTATTTTATAAATTAGTTTATTAAACATAAATTCGGTGCTAGGTCGATCCACAAAAAAAACTCAGTGTGGGCGATCCACAAAAAAACTCAGTGACCGATTGGTCATTTTCCGGAAGCCTATCGCACCACTTTCGGGGCACCAATTGCCTGATCCGGAACCCGGACCGGCCCGTTTAAGAACAATTTTTTGTTCATTTTTTCAAGGATAACTCTCAGGCCAAGTCCGGTTCTTGATCCATTCACTTGGAACCCGTTATGGGTCGGGCACATCTGCCTGAGGACTCTCAGCCTCGCCCCCGATCCTGTCGATGGCTAACCCAAGCTAAGCTTGCCGGTACCAGCGGCTTTTTTGTACAGCCCAGTTAGCTCTAAAAAACGGTATCAATGGTGTCCGGCTGTGTCTACTACAAATGGAGAAAATTGGCGATTAAATTTTGTTTATTTTTTCAATTTTGAATGGATCAGTTCTCGCCAATTTTCTCCATTTGTAGTAGACACAGCCGGACGCCATTGATACCATTTTGTAGAGCTCATCGAGCTGTACAAAAAAGCCGCTGGTACCGGCACGCTTAGTTTGGGTTGGACATCGCCAGGGTCGGGAAAAGGCTGAGGGCCCTCAGGCAGATGTGCCCGACCCATAACGGGTTCCAAGTGAATAGATCAAGAACCGGACTCGGCCTGAGAGATATCCTTGAAAAAATGAACAAAAAATTGTTCTTAAACGGGCCGGTCCGGGTTCCGGATCAGGCACTTTTGATGCCCCGAAAGTGGTGCGATAGGCTTCCGGAAAATGACCAATCGATCACTGAGTTTTTTTGTGGATCGTCCACACTGAGTTTTTTTGTGGATCGGCTCAGCACGCATAAATTCTATTTACAATAATTCGAAAATTTCAGGTAATCAGATGACAAAAATGATCTTTTTTTTTTACATATTCTCTTTTTAAATTTTTCATGTTTTTTCACCTTTTAATTTTTTATGAATTTTAAGATGTTCATTTTGAACAAACGATAATAAATATTCAGCCAGATCTGATAGGGTATTGCAAGTTAGTTTACTAAATAAATTTACATTATTTTGTTTTTTATTTGTAAATTTTTATTATTTTTAAGTATCTTATTTGTAAAATTAATTTAAAAATTTTTATAGGTTTTTAAAAATAAATAAATGCAATTTTTAAAACGAAATAGAAAATTTCAGCAAGAAAAACAACGAATTATTAAATTATTTAAAAAATTAATTAAAAACAAAAAAGACTCGAATCAACTAAATTGATTCATTTATGTCAAAATATTTGTAACAAATGCTAATAATTTCATATAGCTAATGAAAAATGTCAACTAAAATTGATATTTTTAAATTAGTTATTGTTTCAACCATTCATAAGCGATAAAACAAATGGGTGTCATGCCAGTTCGTACAATGGCGTTTCGTACAATTTCAAATGGGAATGGCCATAACTTTTTTGTTCGTCAGTTGATTTCTTCAAAATTGGTATCATTCGAAAGCTCTACGTGTTTAGAAGCTATCATTAAGCAGAAGCTAAGCGATTAATCATTTTCGTAGACCTTTCGAATGATAAACCTGGAAAATTAATTTCTTTATAAGTTGCACATAAATCAAGCAAAAGATAGTTATTAAAATAATGCTATTCAATGTCCTCTATTAATCTGCAAAATTGCGAAAAATTTTGTTAAGGTTCAAAATAGTACGGCCAGAAAAATTTAAAAAACCAGATTTTCCAACTTTTTTGCTCAAACTTTTTTTAAGCTTAACAAAATTTTTTGAAATTTTGCAGGCTAATAGAGCATCGAAAGAGCTCTCGAATGATATCAAAAAAGTTGGATTTGGATAACAAATAAAAAAGTTATAGTGGAAAAATGTGCGCTCGTACTAAAACGGCCCGTACTAAACTGACCCGGTCCGTCAATGTATAACTTAATTATATGTGAAATATGTATTGTATTTAACAATTATAATTGGAAATTTTTAATTATTCCATAAGATTTAAAAATTGATTAAAACGAAAAAATATAAACAAAATAATTAATCTTGTAAATAGAGAGCAAATAACACTTAATATAGAATATAATATATAATTAGTGCATGAATATTTATGGGAGTTCAAATAAATATTTTGAGATGCTCCACATCTAACAGAATTCGAAACAAAAAAAAACGACAATTTTATTTATATATTTTTGTACATTTGTGAAAATTTTTTCAAGTCAGATTTAAGTAATTTAAGAACTTAGTAATAGCATGCATTATTAAAAACCTTAAAACAGATAGTTAATAAAAATGACAAAAAATTATTTTTTTTAAATTCAAATAAGTGGAATAAACACCAATAGATATTTTTGAAAGTTAAACAAAAAAATTATTAATTGCAAAGTAATAAAAAAAATAACGACTTTATCTAATACATTTCGAATCACAAAATTATTATGATTGATCAATTTGTTAGCATTAAAAAGTACAAATTATTATATTTATATAAAATTGTATTACAACACAAATTTTTAGATGCTTGTATCGAAAAAATGATAAATTTAATTACAGGGCAAATAATGCGAAATGAAAATCATTTCCTGTTAAGCTTTAATATCGGATTTATGCAAAGTTTGTAAATAGGCTAATAAAATTAAAATCGAAAATAATAATAAAATTTATTTAAAAAAATAAATAATTATTTACACATATTTTAATAAAAAAAATTTAAAAAATTTATCCTTGAGAGCATTTTTCTTCGTTTCTTCATTATTAAGTCAAAAGACCAAGATTATATAAACATATGTTTATATGAATTATTTAAATGATAATAATAGAAATAATTTAACTATATTAATGCTAAATAAATTTTAATTTCTCTGAAAAAGCTAGTTTAATTCAACAATAAAACAACTATTGTCTTTTTATTAATAAATGATTCAAAAAATTTATACAATAATACAAGTTAAACAAAATTATATTTCTTGAAAGTCCAAAATAGTAAAGTTATGAAACTTCTATTGTATATAATAATGACGTATTTTAAGAAAGAAATCTCAGCACCTATTCAAAATAAGTTCCTTCATAAAAATCGGCTCAAAATCTCAAAAATTGGTCGTTTTTTGTCGGAAATCTGTTAACAAATTGCAGTGAAATTTTCAAAAATTTTCCCGGCGGCGCCTACCGGCACCACCGGACACCCCCCGATCCCCCAAAAAGTTTTTTTTGAAAAAGCACGCCACGAAAAAAAACATTTTTATTGATGTTCATTTTGAATAAAATTTTCCAAAATGTTATTTTTGACCCCAAATAATGATTTTTTGTCGGCCAAATGCAGATTTTGAAAATTTTCAGTTGCAAGCCCTGGTTTTTACACTAAACAATGTTTTAAGTCGATTTTTCATGTTTTTATTGCGTTTCCTTCACGCTAGAATTAGTTTTAGAAAAAATCTTATTTTTGGGGTCCGAATCTTAGTTTTTGAGCCATTTTGTCTTATTTGAAAAAAAAAAAACTTGGCCGCCCTGGTTTTACAACACAGATCTTTTTGTGATATAATGCTTTAACAAAATAATAAGCATATAAATTTAAAAGTGAATATGTTATTAAATTCAAATTTTTCTGATTTTGTCTAAAAAATTGATTTTATTCTTTTCATTTCACAAAAAAAAAAAAATTTATTTTATATTAGTTTTTTGGAAAGGTATTTATCAATATTTGTAAATACCTTAGTATTTTACGAATTCTACATGTAAAAAATTAACAAATTCTTTAACAAAAATGCAATAAAATTTATTTTTTTGACGCTATCATATTTTTTACCATTTACGCAAAAAATCTTTCTCAAAACTTTTATTTGTTCAATATTAACAAAGTTTTTTTTCCTCCATTTTTAGCAGTTTTACGAAGTTGATATAGCATAATGTTTGCAAATATATGAGATACTAAATGTGCTGATTTTCGTGAAAAAAATTCGTAAAAATTTTCTTTAATTTTTTTGTGTGCTTTTCAATATAAGGTACTTCATTCAATAAATAATTTAAAATTCAATATTAAATTCATAGAAAAAATATTCCAAAAAATTTTTTAAATAAATTTTTTAATTAAACTGTAGATTAAAATATTAATGAATGCTCTATTTTAAAAAATACATCATATTTCTAGTGCATTAAACTTGAGTAATACCAATTAATCAATAAGCAGGAAACGGATTTATAGATGCCAAAAAACCATGAAAAGTAATAAAAAAGAAAAGTCTAATAAAATAAAATTGAAAATAAGTAATAACAACAATAATAATTATAAAATCAAAGTATCGTTAATTAATTACTAAATCGCATTTTAATAGTTTGACCGGTACACAAATAAACGACATGATGAACTTGAAAAGTATACATTCTAGGCAATAATTCCAAAAATTTAATCTCAAAATTTTTCATATAAAAACAAAAATTATATAAAAATAAACAAAATAATTATTAAAAATTAAATTCTTTAAAGTTTTAATTTAAAAAATAAATAATTTATATATTTTTACGCGGCTGAAAAGCACTAGTTAAATCCAATTTAGGAAAGATAGAAAATTTAGAAAAAATAGTAAGTTTTAATGCAAATAAAATAAATTTAATAATGAACTCGAAAGCAAAACCCGAAAAAAATAATTAAAAGAAAAATTTTTTTTTATTCAACAAATGATTAAATTATTACATATTTATCTTGATTTTATTAGCTAAACAATAGAATCAAATGATACTGTATAAATATTAAAATAATTTTTACAGCCTAATTAATCTTTTACTAAAAGATAGAAAAACAAAAATAATAAAAAATGAGATTAAAATGACCAGGATTAATAACAAAAGATAAATAAATTTAAAACCTTTTAACAAATTAAATTGGAATCATTTTTAAAATTTAATATAAAAAAGTCAAAATGAGTGGTGCTTACCCCCTCAAAATTTCATCAGAAATTATGGAGTAGCGGTACCGTAAAAGAAGAAAGTTAAATCAGAAATGTTTATACAGGAAATTTATTCGAATAATTTTTTAACCTAAAAAATTTAGATTTAATTAAAAACTAAAAAATAATAGTTAATCATCATAATAAATATTTTTAAATAATTGGTTAATTTCTGAACATTAAAAATTAATTTTATATTCAAGTATTTTAAAAAATTCATTCAATAAGATAATAAACTCATTTAAAAAATTTCAAAAAATGAGGAATATAAAATTGCTATTTATTGGCTTTTTTATTAATTATTTTAAAAAGATTTTTATTGAAGTTATAATTTGCTTAATAAAATTATTAAAAAATTTCCAAAAAAATCAATTTATTTTATTTATTTTTTCGTACTTTAATTAACATGAAAAGTTTTTTAAAATTTGATTGCATTTGATTTAAATTTACCTAATTATGAATTTTATCTATAAAGTTTAAAAACTTATACATTTAAAAATAAAATTATTTATATATATATTTTTTCAAATATTCATTAAATTTATAAGTCATCACTTTTTAAAATATTGATAATCAATAACTAATTTTTAGGAGTTACTATAGTCTACCACTAACAAAAGGTTTTGAACCTCTTTATTCAATTTTTTGTGGTTGGTAGCTACAGTACAGCCTCATTTTTTAATTATGGTTGCCATTCACCAGGTGAATTTAAATATTGAGACAATAAAAAATAGACATCAAACGATTCATCATAATTAAATTTAATGAGAAATTGAAAATAATCAAATAAAAATTTATTAGAAATAAAATGTGATAAAAAAATTTGTATTTATTTGTAAAAATGATAAAGCAAATTAAATTTGAAAGGTTTTATACAATTCAGTCACATAAAATATTATATTTAGAAAATTTATTTTTGTTTATTGAAAATTTATTTAAACAATATGCTTTAAAAACGGAATATAAACTATAATTTAAGTAAAAATACATTAAATCAGTAAAATAATATTAATAAAAAATACTGAAACATTTTGAGAATTAAATCTTTAGGAATAAATGACTGAAGAAAAAAAAGAAAAATTATTTATTAAAGAATTTCATCAATTGAAGTAACAAAATATTTAAAATTATAACTTTGAATTTTTATTTGAAAATAATTATATAAATTGTTTAAATATTTAATTAAATAAGCGGATGTTTTAGTCCGCATTTTGATAAAGTCTAAAGATGAAGGCAATCAAATAAGATAAAACAAATGGCAAGGTGTGAGATCTATTATTTTTGATAAAAATTAAAGCTTAAATAAAATTAGTTAAAATTAATTAAAAAAAGAAAATACCTATACATTTTTAAAACATTACTAGAATAAAATGAAATTTGCATGATTTTTTCTAATTTTTTAACTCTATTCGGCAAGAGAAAATTATAAAAAAGAAAAAAAAATTAATTCATAATTTTGGAACAGAATATTGTAAAAAACAGTGAAAATTAAAATCCAAAAGGAAAAAAAGGCAATCTAAATTTAAACAAATATTTGAACAATAATTTGTTAATATTATTAATTCTAATTTAAAAAACTAATGATATTTTAAAAAATTTCAGTAAATTATAATTTAAAAATTTAAAAACCAAAGAGAAGGACTTGTTTTATTTTGCAAATTTTTAAGAAAAATTATTATTTTTATATATTATTTTTGAATGTTTCCTAATTTATAATAAGCTAATGAAAAGTATAAATGAAAGTAACAGTAATTTACATAAAAGCTATTATAGGCTTTTACAACGTGAACAACGAACACCTTCTCTTGTACAAGATTGAAAATATAATAGGAAAAATAATTTCAAAGCATAATTTAATTCAAATTAAAATTATAAAATAATTTAATTTAAAGGAGAAATAATTTAAACTCAACATTCAAAAATAAATATACTTATTAAACAACAAAAACGAAGTAGGAAGTGTTAAAGACAAAAATAAAAAAAGTAACTAAAACCGAAAAAATTTAAAGGAAATATGGTTTATTTATTAAATCGCCATTAATTTAAATAGGATAAAAAAAAGTAAAAAATGTTTGTTATATGAAAAATTCACAATTAGTTACCTTAACCAAAATATAGAAGACAAAAAAAAATTGTTCAAAAAATATTAGATATAATTATAATTATTTGGTATTGAAAATCAATTGTAAATATTTTTTTTATTATTATAAATAAAAAACTACAAATTAATATTAAACGAATAGACCAGGGTATTTCAAAATCCGCAGTTAACATTATTTTGAAAAGATTTAGAAACGAGCATCCTTACAGATGCTAAAGCCTCAAATCAAATTCTGCATTAATTCGACATTGGATTTGAGGGTTCCCTTAAGATTTATGTCAAAATTAAGCAAATACCCAATTAAAAAAAAATCAAAAAAAAATCAATAATTTGCAAAAAAACTATTATCGAGGTAAAATAAAAATATTAATAAAAAAAGAGGTTAATTAATTTATATACATTTTTAAAAAGAAAAAAACTTATCTAAATATCAGTTACCATATTATTACATTGATAATAGATTATAAGTTTTTGGTACAATCTCTGTAAACATATTGGCCTAAATCACACAATTTAATTTGCACGAAATTAATTTAAACATTTTCAATAAAAAAATAATATTATTTTATATAAAAATAAATGTTGATAAAGTTTAATCCATTTAAAGAAATAAAAACGAGCCAAAAATCAAATACAGAAAATTGGATATTAATTACAAGAAAATATAATCAAATAACAAGGAATAAGAAAATTGAAAATTGCAATGAAAATACTAATTAAATATTAAATAAAATAAATGTTGTCAGAAAAGCATTTAGATTTTTATTATACAAAAAAGAAAATTCACAGCTCAGCAGCCTGCTGGAAGAACGGTCCGAGTCCTAATTAATTGGAATTATAAAAAATAAATAAAATGATTTTTGGCATAGTTTACCAACATCAAATAATTTATTAATGAAAATTAATAGAATTTTAATTTTAATAAATTAAAAAATTCAAAAAATATCAATGCTTTTGTGCTAAGAATGCTATTCCTACATGTGCAAATTTTCGGCTGTTCCGGTACTATATAAACCGGTATAATTATTTTTAAAAACCAGTACCGGTACTACCAAAAAAACTGTAATTACCACCGGTACCGGTACCAGTACCGCTCTACTCTATTTTCAAACAATAAATAATAGAAATTAATAGATAATCATGTTTTATATTCTTGCTTACTATGCATTATCTTTTGTTTTTTGTGCATCCATATTTATGTTTATTATATTTTTTAATTTTAAATTTCTATTGCTTATATTCATCTTCATTTGGCACCACGATATATTATTTTTAGTCCATGGTTTATTAAATTCAATTTAATTTATTTGTTTTAACTTTTGCTTTTTTATGTTCAAAAATAAATAAATAATGGCAAAGATTTTTTTTTTGTGAATTTTTCTCATAAATTGAACCATAACTTTTTTATCATCCCATTTTTAAGCAGTTCATGGAAAATAATAAACAATATTTATCTAAATTTTAATGAATTTTTTTTATTAGTTAAATAATTCCAAAATTAGTTATCTTTTAAGAATTGATTTTATTTTATTGCTTTTTTATGCATATTTTTCAAGTTCACTCATTCACTCATTTTGATATTTATAATTATTATTTTTATTTCTTTAATCTGAAATAGGGCTTAATGCCTATTCTCATACCCGTGCAAATTTATCATTATTTGTTATTTTATTTTCAATGAATATTTTATTATTAAAATTATTTAAGTTAGTTTATTATGGTTTAATTTTATCAATTTTAATTCGAATATTTTGCTTTTATTTCTTTGCTGATTTATGCTTATTTTTGGAAAAAATCCTAAAAATAAACAATTTAATTAAAATTTTTAATACAAAATGCTTAACGGACGACAGTCATTTTCAACTCACAAAATCGAGTGTTCAGTGCTAACTTAGTCCAACCCCTCACATTCTTTAATTAATACAAAAAATATATTAATTGAAGAAAATAAAGTGAAAAACTAATTCACATAGGTCAAATTTTGCAGTTTTATTGGATTTATCTATTTGATTTTTTTGTCTTTCTTTGATAGTACTACAATTTATAACAAATTGAATAAATACGCCATAAAAATAAGATTGAACTTTATTTACTTTAGGATTTTTGATTGATAATATTTCAACTTTCTGTTAAATATATTTTTGGAAAACTATTTCATTAATAAAAACAAAAGCATAAATATAAAAATATTTTTGAAACTTTAAAATGGTGACTTTACAGAATGCTTATAATGCAATTTAACTTTTTTACTAATATTTTTATGTAAATATATTCTTTTACTTTTCTTTATATAATAAAGTTAATTTTTGTGTTACTTTTATTCTTTGCAAATTTATAATTTATTTATCTTTTTTTTAATCATTTTTTGGTTCATATTTATTAATATAGATTTGAATTCTTCTGATTTGCTATCATGAGGTCGAAATCTAATAGAAGTATAGTTTCAGCCGCATCGTTCATTATAACGGAATTTTTTTATACTCGGTAGTTAAACTTATTTTTAACTATTTGATACTATTATAAGTTCATTTTTAAATTTTTTATAAAACAAATTATTAAACTATTTAAAGTCATTATAAGGTTTATCTAAATAATTTCATAATTAAGTTTTATTTACAGTTTGTTTGTGTTTTCCATTATTTTATTAATTTATAATAATTTTTTATTGGTAACTTTAATTTTTTTTATTTTCTATTTTTTACTGGTGCTAAAATTTTAAATTTAAATTATTATTATATTTTTATTTGAACTAATTTAAGATCTATAAAAACAACGGACAAAACGGAATTCTGCCCTTTTTTCTGGCCTTATAATTCCATCAGTGGCAGCTTCTTGCGCACACTCGCGATCATCAATTGGAAAACTCGGACTTTCGCCGATTTTCAGCAAATGTTTCAAAATTCTTTGCTGCGACTTCCGCCAATTCCTCCCCGGCCTTCGGCGAAAAAATTGTCCCCAATTTTCCGAATGCTTTCTGTCCTTTCACATCGTCGGTGTTCCGCGTTGGGCATTTGCCTTTCCAACTCCATTCAGGCTTTGACTTTTCCTTCGTAAATTGACCGGCGAGTATAACGAACACGGCAATAATCGCACTCAAAAACATTTCGGGATTTCTGCTGGATTTTCCTTTTCTTTTCCTCCTTTTACACTGCAATTTGTCGATGACGCATTGCGCTGTTGGTTGGACGCTTTGCGTTTAGGTCCAGCTTCCATGTTCGTTCGTTGTGCCGGTGGTTGATTAAACAACTTCAAATCGTTCAGTTTCTTCTCACCTTCTGAATTTTTCCGACAATCGGCGCCTTTTTTCACAAAATTTTGATGTGGTGGCGATTTTGGTGCACCTTTAAATTGCTTCCGCTCAAAGGGCAACCTACACTGGCGAGAAATGTGTCCCGATTTGTTGCAGTTGTAGCACACAATTCGGTTTGTCTTTGGCATGATGAACTTTTGCGGCTCAACCGTCATTTTCCGCTGAAAATTTGGCTGGTGCTCTTTTCCAGTTTCAGCCGATTTCGTTGCTTTTTGTACTGCCTCTGCTCGTACTGCAAGAGCAACAAAGCTGTCGAAGCTAATGCCCGGACGACGCGCCAATTCCAATCCCACCGAAATTTCGGAGTTTTCCATTGCACGAATTAGGTGCTTGGTTGCAAAATCATCGACGAAATTTGACGGCAAACCTGGATAAGCACATTCAACAACTCCATGAAGTCGTTCGGCGAATTGGTCCAAAGATTCGTCCGGTTGTCGCTTCACTCCAGCCCACAATTCATTGAATGCACGTATTTCGGAGCAATCCCATTCACTCAAAATCTCTTCCATTCCGCGGCAAATTTCGTTGAAATTTTTCGGCCGATGGTTCATCACGGCGTCAAAAGATTTAGAAACGAGCATCCTTACAGATGCTAAAGCCTCAAATCAAATTCTGCATTAATTCGACATTGGATTTGAGGGTTCCCTTAAGATTTATGTCAAAATTAAGCAAATACCCAATTAAAAAAAAATCAAAAAAAATCAATAATTTGCAAAAAAACTATTATCGAGGTAAAATAAAAATATTAATAAAAAAAAGAGGTTAATTAATTTATATACATTTTTAAAAAGAAAAAAACTTATCTAAATATCAGTTACCATATTATTACATTGATAATAGATTATAAGTTTTTGGTACAATCTCTGTAAACATATTGGCCTAAATCACACAATTTAATTTGCACGAAATTAATTTAAACATTTTCAATAAAAAAATAATATTATTTTATATAAAAATAAATGTTGATAAAGTTTAATCCATTTAAAGAAATAAAAACGAGCCAAAAATCAAATACAGAAAATTGGATATTAATTACAAGAAAATATAATCAAATAACAAGGAATAAGAAAATTGAAAATTGCAATGAAAATACTAATTAAATATTAAATAAAATAAATGTTGTCAGAAAAGCATTTAGATTTTTATTATACAAAAAAGAAAATTCACAGCTCAGCAGCCTGCTGGAAGAACGGTCCGAGTCCTAATTAATTGGAATTATAAAAAATAAATAAAATGATTTTTGGCATAGTTTACCAACATCAAATAATTTATTAATGAAAATTAATAGAATTTTAATTTTAATAAATTAAAAAATTCAAAAAATATCAATGCTTTTGTGCTAAGAATGCTATTCCTACATGTGCAAATTTTCGGCTGTTCCGGTACTATATAAACCGGTATAATTATTTTTAAAAACCAGTACCGGTACTACCAAAAAAACTGTAATTACCACCGGTACCGGTACCAGTACCGCTCTACTCTATTTTCAAACAATAAATAATAGAAATTAATAGATAATCATGTTTTATATTCTTGCTTACTATGCATTATCTTTTGTTTTTTGTGCATCCATATTTATGTTTATTATATTTTTTAATTTTAAATTTCTATTGCTTATATTCATCTTCATTTGGCACCACGATATATTATTTTTAGTCCATGGTTTATTAAATTCAATTTAATTTATTTGTTTTAACTTTTGCTTTTTTATGTTCAAAAATAAATAAATAATGGCAAAGATTTTTTTTTTGTGAATTTTTCTCATAAATTGAACCATAACTTTTTTATCATCCCATTTTTAAGCAGTTCATGGAAAATAATAAACAATATTTATCTAAATTTTAATGAATTTTTTTTATTAGTTAAATAATTCCAAAATTAGTTATCTTTTAAGAATTGATTTTATTTTATTGCTTTTTTATGCATATTTTTCAAGTTCACTCATTCACTCATTTTGATATTTATAATTATTATTTTTATTTCTTTAATCTGAAATAGGGCTTAATGCCTATTCTCATACCCGTGCAAATTTATCATTATTTGTTATTTTATTTTCAATGAATATTTTATTATTAAAATTATTTAAGTTAGTTTATTATGGTTTAATTTTATCAATTTTAATTCGAATATTTTGCTTTTATTTCTTTGCTGATTTATGCTTATTTTTGGAAAAAATCCTAAAAATAAACAATTTAATTAAAATTTTTAATACAAAATGCTTAACGGACGACAGTCATTTTCAACTCACAAAATCGAGTGTTCAGTGCTAACTTAGTCCAACCCCTCACATTCTTTAATTAATACAAAAAATATATTAATTGAAGAAAATAAAGTGAAAAACTAATTCACATAGGTCAAATTTTGCAGTTTTATTGGATTTATCTATTTGATTTTTTTGTCTTTCTTTGATAGTACTACAATTTATAACAAATTGAATAAATACGCCATAAAAATAAGATTGAACTTTATTTACTTTAGGATTTTTGATTGATAATATTTCAACTTTCTGTTAAATATATTTTTGGAAAACTATTTCATTAATAAAAACAAAAGCATAAATATAAAAATATTTTTGAAACTTTAAAATGGTGACTTTACAGAATGCTTATAATGCAATTTAACTTTTTTACTAATATTTTTATGTAAATATATTCTTTTACTTTTCTTTATATAATAAAGTTAATTTTTGTGTTACTTTTATTCTTTGCAAATTTATAATTTATTTATCTTTTTTTAATCATTTTTTGGTTCATATTTATTAATATAGATTTGAATTCTTCTGATTTGCTATCATGAGGTCGAAATCTAATAGAAGTATAGTTTCAGCCGCATCCCGTTCATTATAACGGAATTTTTTTATACTCGGTAGTTAAACTTATTTTTAACTATTTGATACTATTATAAGTTCATTTTTAAATTTTTTATAAAACAAATTATTAAACTATTTAAAGTCATTATAAGGTTTATCTAAATAATTTCATAATTAAGTTTTATTTACAGTTTGTTTGTGTTTTCCATTATTTTATTAATTTATAATAATTTTTTATTGGTAACTTTAATTTTTTTTATTTTCTATTTTTTACTGGTGCTAAAATTTTAAATTTAAATTATTATTATATTTTTATTTGAACTAATTTAAGATCTATAAAAACAACGGACAAAACGGAATTCTGCCCTTTTTTCTGGCCTTATAATTCCATCAGTGGCAGCTTCTTGCGCACACTCGCGATCATCAATTGGAAAACTCGGACTTTCGCCGATTTTCAGCAAATGTTTCAAAATTCTTTGCTGCGACTTCCGCCAATTCCTCCCCGGCCTTCGGCGAAAAAATTGTCCCCAATTTTCCGAATGCTTTCTGTCCTTTCACATCGTCGGTGTTCCGCGTTGGGCATTTGCCTTTCCAACTCCATTCAGGCTTTGACTTTTCCTTCGTAAATTGACCGGCGAGTATAACGAACACGGCAATAATCGCACTCAAAAACATTTCGGGATTTCTGCTGGATTTTCCTTTTCTTTTCCTCCTTTTACACTGCAATTTGTCGATGACGCATTGCGCTGTTGGTTGGACGCTTTGCGTTTAGGTCCAGCTTCCATGTTCGTTCGTTGTGCCGGTGGTTGATTAAACAACTTCAAATCGTTCAGTTTCTTCTCACCTTCTGAATTTTTCCGACAATCGGCGCCTTTTTTCACAAAATTTTGATGTGGTGGCGATTTTGGTGCACCTTTAAATTGCTTCCGCTCAAAGGGCAACCTACACTGGCGAGAAATGTGTCCCGATTTGTTGCAGTTGTAGCACACAATTCGGTTTGTCTTTGGCATGATGAACTTTTGCGGCTCAACCGTCATTTTCCGCTGAAAATTTGGCTGGTGCTCTTTTCCAGTTTCAGCCGATTTCGTTGCTTTTTGTACTGCCTCTGCTCGTACTGCAAGAGCAACAAAGCTGTCGAAGCTAATGCCCGGACGACGCGCCAATTCCAATCCCACCGAAATTTCGGAGTTTTCCATTGCACGAATTAGGTGCTTGGTTGCAAAATCGTCGACGAAATTTGACGGCAAACCTGGATAAGCACATTCAACAACTCCATGAAGTCGTTCGGCGAATTGGTCCAAAGATTCGTCCGGTTGTCGCTTCACTCCAGCCCACAATTCATTGAATGCACGTATTTCGGAGCAATCCCATTCACTCAAAATCTCTTCCATTCCGCGGCAAATTTCGTTGAAATTTTTCGGCCGATGGTTCATCACGGCGTCAAATGCGCGTTCAGACTTTCCACTGATTTTGCTTTCCAACGCTGAAATTCGGCGACTTTCCGGCCATTCTTCAGTTGCCGACGAAAATTTTTTGAAAAATTTCCGTATTTGGCTGGGTCCTTCCGTTCCATTCAGCTCGGGGAGTCGTTCCATTGTGAGAACAAATTCCAACGCGCCAATTTGCTGTCCTTGTTTTTGCGGCTGTTCCATACAATTTCCTTTGTCCGATGTTTTGTTTTGGCGAAGTTGCTGCATGTCGAAATGGGATTTAATTTTCCCGTTTTTACAGTCAGTTTTGTCGACGGATTTGATTTACCGAACTGACAATTGCGTGATTTGTTTCACGTTTTTCCTTTTCCGAAGTTGCAATTTTGAAGTGGAGAAGGGATTTGCTTTTCCCGCTTTCGATAAATCCGCCTTTTGTTCTCCTCGAATCGTTTCCCGGGTTTTTGTTGACACTTTTTGTCGACAGTCCGTTGAAAGCTGGGGATTTGTTTCCCGTTTTTCAGAAAGTGTAGAAAATGTCGCGATAGCTGTCCACGGTCGGTTGATTCGGCTCGTCTCTTATTGGGATTTTGTTTTCCCTTTTTCCGATTTATCCACACTTGTCGGAATCGCAGTAGAAAATAGTTTTGCATTTTATATTGGCCAAAATAATTTAAAGAAAGAGTATTACCTCCGTGGAGAAAAAATCTTAGAAAGTAATTATGTTCGAGATTTATGGATTTTAAAAGATCCCAATTCAAATTTGAATTTTCGCGTCAATACATTGTGGGGAGGGAAGCTTGCTGGGGGTAGAGTCGTAAAAACAGATAGCGTTGTGTTGTCGGGGGCTTTAATAATGTTGTTGTTGCACAGCACACGGCAAATGACAACAGCCCAAAGCACACAATATGGAAGACCAAACGGCATATTTGCAGGTTTGTTGTGTACTTTGGTTCAAAAAGTGCGTTTTTGACGCTCAAAAATTTTAAATTTTTCTTTCGCTGTGAATGCGCAATTTTTATTTTTATTAAAAATCATCAAATTTTTATTGATTTCAGGTGTTGATGCTGGTTCTTTGTAGATTCGCCATCTGTGAATGCGGCGCCGTGAGACGAAAGGGAGGCCAAGCAGGCGGTGAAAGGAGCAGCCGCGGGCGACCAAACAATGGCGGCGCGGGAACAAGCGGCGGACGAGGCGGAGCAGGACAGAAACGAGGAGGGGGGCAAAATGCGGGTCGCGGTGGTGGAAAAGGAAATGGACGCGGTGGTGGCGGCGGCGGGAGGGGAGGGCGGGTGCCGCAGCAGCCACAGGAGGCTGATGAGGAAGAGGTGGGGACAAGGATGAGAAATCAAATCTCATCAATTTGAATTGAAATTTTTTTTTACAATGTGCCGTATTTTTTCCATAAAAAAATCGTTTTATGATTCTGGTTAATTTGGTAATCGGGGAGGGACGGGGGGGGGGGGATTACCAAGGGTGCTGATCACGAATCAAAGGGTATGGAGTGTGCTGATCACGAATCTCACATCTCTCTCATTCGCAATATTTTAATTGTATCTATCATTTTCTCAATATCTAACGTGTTAATTATTTAAGTATGATAACAATGTTATTGTTTAGTTAACATATATATATATAATTAAAAATGCAATAGTTGATGATCATCGATCTTTTTGGGGATTTGTTTTTTATAGTTTAGCGTGTACAGTAACCCACCCACCGCATCAATCATTCATCCCCACCCTACCATGTCGCATTGTGTTGTGGCCTTGTCGCACACTTTGTGGCCAAATAACCCCGTCCCATTACTAACCTGTTTGCTGCACATGCAGTGGCCTCATTAATGAATGATTGCTGCGGTGGGATGGGATGGGTTACTGTAAACGCTTAACAATAAAAACAAATCACCAAAAGAGCGATGATCAACAACTATTGCATTTTTAATTTTTATGTAAATGTTAGCTAAAGAATTTTATATAACTGATAACTAAATATTTTTAATTTTTAAATCACCAAATACTATCAATTGTGTGATCCTACAAATGCATCACTATCCATCTCAGCAAAAGGCGCAGCGGGTGGTCTTGCGCGTGCGTTGCGAGCGGCGCCGCCGCGTTACCCCGAACAAGTAGTCGATTCGGCTCGTCTGGCAGCCGAGACATTTGGGGCGCGCATCGTGCCCCTCAACCTGAAAATATGAATTAAATTTGATCAAAAAATCTATGTTTTGTGTATACCCAACGCCTCTGGCTGTCCTCATCTAACCGGACGAGCCCAATCCAAGGGTCGAGGCTGTCCTCGAGCTGCCGCGCGGCCTGCTCACGCGCCGCCTCCGCATACCTCGTCCACCAGCCATTTTCGCAGCACGTGTCACAAACAGTGACACACCCGCAGTTGTTGCCGCGAACGGTCACTTCGCAGTCCAACCCATGCTCGCCCATGCACAAGAGGCACTGATCGGAGAAATTTAATTCTCTGATCAGTGCCCCCGGCGCATCACCCGAAGGGCTGGGCGTTCTCTGCGGCACGGGCCGCTCAAAGTGTGAACGGGGTGTTTCCCACCCCTGAACTGGTTGTTGTTGTTGTTGTTGTTGTGGCTGCTGTTGCTGTGGGTCATGGATGCCCGCAGTGCCCTGCTCGAGCCAAAACGCTAAATTAATTAATATAATTAATGCATATAAATTTTTTCGAACGTCTTTGGTAACCGGGCCACGTAGGCTGCGGCTGCCCCACACGAACAAATCTCTCAACCACTTAATTTTCCTTTTATGTAAGCCTGGCCCAAAATTCTTACTCAAATACTGACGCAGCCCGTCCGCCTCGTCCTGGATTTGAGCAAGCGCATTTGGCAAAAACGGCTCATCCCATTCCTCATCCCACGCGCCTTGCTGCTGCTGTTGTTGTTGCTGGTGGTGGTAGTGTTGTTGCTGCTGCTGCTGTGGTTGTTGTTCCACATGTGCAACTTGGTCCCATTGTGGTGGTGGCTGTTAGGGAACCAGTTCCCATGCATCCGGGAGCTGTGGCCCAATTTCCAGATGCTGCTCGGGCATCGGTGGGTCAAGTTCCCATGGCTGCTGCATCTGCTGATCATGCTGCAGACCTTGTCCATGGTCCATTTCCATCATCTGACCATCATCCGGTGCCTGTTCAATCAAGGATCAAAATTCAAAAATATGCAAAAAACAAAAACAGCAAAAAAAAAAAACTCACAGCGAGGACCACCAACCCGTCGTCCTGGTAGTTGTGGATCAGCCCCTGGACGACGGTATCAATTTCATCAACCAATAAGCTGAGGCGTGCGCGCAATTGCTCACGCTCATTGCGACGTCTTTCGGAGTTCATTTTAGGTTAAATGAATGGAGGATTAAAAAAAGAGAACGCCTTTCCCGTATACCCTTTTATATGAGACGGGATCGTGGCCATCTGTGTAGCGAAGGTCCGACGCTTCGGTGACCCTTGCGCACGGGGTCAAATTCAAATAACAAAAGGGTGTGCGGCATTCATGCACCGGCACAAAAGAGAAACTAATGCATCATACCGCTAACCGGCGATGCGCTTGTCACATTTACGGGTGTATTCAAACAACCAAAGGGATTAAAGAAATTCAAACGAATTAATATTTTAATTTATTAAAGCAATATGAAATGGTGATTCAAATACATCGAATTATTTTGTTAAACTGATTTTATAAATATGTGATTAATCCATCCATCCGACATTGTTGTTATGAGCCATTTGTCCACTTTCATTAGCATTGTTGCATTGGTTGCTTTGGTTATTCCCAGCGTCAAAGTTTGTGCGATTGTTTCCGAAATTTCCAAATGTTGAGTTATTATTATTAGTGAAGCTGCTTCTAAAGCGATTGTTGTTGTAATCGTTGCTTTTATTCGCACAATTCATGTCGCTCAACCTCATATTAAGTGAAACGCACCCCCTGCACATATGAAATTGCACTTTTACCCCTCCTACGGAGTCGAACTCAAAAGCATAATTACCGTCGTTGTTGTTGTTAGCGTTTTTTGTTGAATCGAACAATTTTTGTGAACAGCATTGGCAAAGATTGAAAGTTAGAATATATTTTTTCCGTAAAAGTTTCCATAACTGAGCGTTAGCATTGTCGCTGTGGTTGTTGTTGCTGGTGGTGATGTTGTTGTTGTTGTTGTTATTCTGTTCTGCTGGCGCGTTTTGTTGATTATTAAAAGTATTCATTTTTATTTTGCAAAAATTTCTTGTGATTAAACTGAAGTTTTGCATCATATTACGTGCTTTTATATAGCGAAAAGGTACAGTGCTGAGCTTAGAGAAGGACGAAGTTACGGTACGCACATATAAAAGCGCTTGAAATATGCGCACAAAATCTCATTTGCGTCAAATGCATTTGCTTATCGAATTCTTGCGCACTTTGGACTGTTCCCCTGATGAAGTGGGCGCGCGAATTTGCGGTAGTGTTGCGGATCGAGAAAAATTGTTGAAGGAATTTGCACATCGTAAGCTCATCACTACATACTCCGACCGTAATGGGGACCGATTGTGCCATAATCCACATGACGGCATTCGTTGGGAGAAAAGGCATGGAAAACGCTTATGTTGAATAAATATGTAACTATCGCTTACAAAAAAACAAGCTCAAACTAAATTACAACGAAAATCACTTCATTGTGAAATTATCTATTCGAGTAATTCAATTAACTTTTTAAGCTTATAAATAATTAATCTTTTTTTTTAATGTATAACATTTGTTTTTTCATAATTTTAAAAATTTTATATAGATTATATAGTTTAACGTTTAAGTATGGATGTAAGATTTTTTTGTTTTTTGTTATTTAAACTTAATATTTATACAATTTGAGAATTTTAGCATTTTTATTTTTTAATGAAACAAGCAAATAACATTGTTTTTTTTCATTATTTTATAATTTATAAAGTTTTTTTTGACTCACAATATCGATGTTCGAAATTAATTCTTTATTTTTTGATATAATTTATAGTTCAATTCGGCAATAATTTAATGTTTTAAAAATATTACAAATAATAGTTTACTAAACATAAATATTTATAATTTATTCTTGAATAAGGTCTTAATTATTTTGATTTTATTTAATCAATTTTTTTAGATCAAAAGATACAAAAATATTCAACTCTATAGCTAATCTTTTTTTAATAATGATATTTCATATTTTTATCAATGAGGTTGAAACCATATGGAAAAAAAAAATTATAATTCAAAAACATTTATTTTTTAAATAAATCACTACATAAACAAATTAGATGTTAAAATCACATTTTTATTTACATTTGACTCAACAAAATTATACAAAACAAAATGAGATAAAAATAAATTTTGCATGAAAAAATAAACGATTAATGACAAGTGAAAAGAAATTAATAATATTTAAAAATATTTATGATAATAAAAAAATAATTTTCAATAATTGAAGAAATGTTGAATATTATTTAAATGAAAAGCCAAAAATGATATAATTGAATAAAAAAATACCATACATTGAAAAAATCCTTATTAAAAAATCATACAAAAAATTTATAAGGTTATTATTTATTAAAAGAAGGTAAAATAATTAGAAATAGAATCATGATCAAAAAATAATCATTAAGCAACAATTGTCTGATAATAGTAGCGTATTTTATTTTATGTTATTCAATTAACACAACTACGAGTTTAACAACACAGTTTATAAAATGAAAAAATATTAACACATTAGGTTTTTTGGCCAAATTGAGTGCAAATTCTTTTAAAAAAAATAATCGGTGTAAAAATATTAAAATAAAATTTAATAAAAATAAATTTCATAATCTTTTAAAAATAATTATTTGATTTTATTTTTATTTTTATAATGAGAGCATTCTTTGAAGCAATTAAATCAAATTCAGAAAAAGGTATAAAAAAATAAACTAAAAACAAAATTAAGTATTCCTAAAATTGTCATCTTTTGTGAAAACTTAATCTTCTATAATTCTAAACATTTATTATTAAGATAATATAAAGAAAAGTCAAATAAATTGCATTATATCAAACTAAGACAAACATTGGTATTCAACTGATATGCATCCTTTAATCAAAAAATCAAACAATTATGCAAATAAATTGAAAATATATTATTGACAAAAATCGTCTTTTGAAAAAATGATAGAAACAAATTTTAAAATAATTTATTGAATGAGATACCTTCACTATAAATAAATTAATAAAACAATTTAATTTAATACTTTGATTTTTGTAAATATATTATTATTTAAATAATAATAAAATACTTTTAAAAATTTGAATTAATTGAAGAACGACAGGTAAAATCAACACGTCTTCTTGCGAACGAGATAATATTCAAGGAAACAAAATTAAATTCAAAAAATCTGCATTTCATTTACAAGAAAAAATAAATTGAATATTTCAAAAGATTTTTAAAGATTCGTTTAACATATAAAACAAACATGAAGTAAGGCATTTTATAGTAATTCAAAAGTAGAAATTAATTTAAACATTGTTAAAACTAATAATATCTTAATAAATGAATTCAAATACAAACAAAAAAAAAACAAATTTTATTAACTTGGTTAATATTATTTTGTTTTACCAAACCAATCAATTTAATTTTTTACTTAATTGTCATAAAGCCAAATCCAGTTGCAATGCGATCATATAGTACTAAAAATAAGATTTTTCAAGAACTAATATAGATAACCAATTGCAATACGAAATGAAAATATTACAAATTAACAAATCAATGTTTACACTTCTAATTCCTCCAAAAAGATGATTCTAAAAATTGGAATGAGAAAAAAAAAGAAAAAAAGAATTGAAATAAGAATAATGAGTTACCTGAATTAATGGAGGATTATTTCAGTAATATAATTAAATTTAACACTCATTTTAGGTCGATTCCGTTGAATGATAAATGAAAATTTATTTATATTTACAAATTATACACAAAATTAGTAAACGCAGAAATCTTCTCGTGAACGAAAGAATATTAAATAAAGAAATAAATATTTTTTTTGTAAAAAATTGCACAATATGTTTAGTATCATAAATACATCGATAAAATGAATTATTGTATTTGTCTATGCATTGAATATCCTTCACATTTTAAAAACAGAACATTTAAATTGTATATTTTAAAGATATATTTATAAAAAATTATCTATAATAAAAACATTAAAATTTTATTTAATTTTTGAAAAATGACAATTATTTTATAAAATTAAGCTATAAGTGTTTTTTGAATCTAAAAATATAATTCTATCAAAAGAAAAAAAAATAATTTTATAATAATAAGATAATAATCGTTTTAACAGCCCAATCGTTTAATTTGAATTTATAAAACTACCTTATAAGAATTTTCTGTTATGAATTCTATTTTTGTAAATATTAGACAAAAATAATTAAATAAACTGATAAATAAATTAAATGAACCAAGTTAAAAGGAAAGTTTGACAAGATTAAAATAAAATGAAAAGGTTTCATAAAAAACAAACATTTTTCAAATGTGATGTTAAAATATTAAAAAGAAGGCGTTAAACGAGAAAATTAAATCCACGATTTTTACTTTAAATGCGAAAAATTTCTTTCTAAAAAACAAATAAAATAAAACTCTAAAAATTACGAGCATATGAGGTTTATTAATATTATAATACAAAAATTATTTTCAAATATAAAATTTTCAGCATATGAAAAAGTCGAATAAGTAGCCGTAAACTAATAAAAAATAATTAATTAATAGAATGAAGTTTTGTTAGCGAACTTTTAAAATACATTAAGAAGCTATTAAATAACAAAAACTCATTTAATTTTTGAATAAATAAAAAATAAATAAAATAAAAAATATGAAATTCATTATTACAATATTTTCTATAAACAAAAAACAGTAAAACACATTGTGAGTTTAGAAAGCCATAAGATATTAAATCTCAAACTCACATAATTAACAAATATTCCACATCGTTCTTTTACAGGAATTGTTTTGATGGCTTTAAATTTCTAATCAAATTACATGGGAAATAAATTATGAGCTGCATTAATCAGTCTTTTTGTTGTTTTGCGAGGTATAAAAATTAAATATTTTTGTTTTAATTAAGCCTTTCTTTAAATTTATAAAAGAGGGAATAATATTAAAGCTTGATTTTGGCTGAATTGAATTGAAAATTATTTTAAAAACATAAAAATACAAACAAAGTGTATTGGGAAAGTTAATTTTGTAATTTAAAGAACTCAAATTAAAAAAATTTGTTTGTTTATATTAATTTGAAATTTGAGGCCAATAAATTAGTACAAATAAAGTTAACAATGTTATTTTTTGAAAAAAAATTATTAATGACTTTATAAAATTTAAATCTTAATAAACTATAAGTTAATTCAAAAATAGTTTAACCTTCATTTGTGCAACAATTTTATGTTTTTGTCTTTTTTAAATTTAATTTTCAATTATAAAATAATTGCAAATATTCGATTTTTAAAAAGTACCAGCAAAACATAAAAATTAAACTATTTTAATTAATTCTTGTAATAATAAATTGAAATAAAAATTCGGTTAAGAAGAAAATAAATTAAATAAAGCCCATCAAAACCTCAGCTGCATTTTCAGTTGTTAATTTTATGCACTCACTTTCCTTCGCCTAAATATTTGTTCTCCTCCAATATCTGTAACTGCCTGCAAAATTTTTGAAAAATTATGTAAAGGTTCAAAATTATTGCCAGAACAACTCAAAAAACCAGATTTTCCAACTTTTAAATGAGAATATCTAATTATAAATTTTTTATAATTGAAAATAACTTCAAAAGTAAATTTAAAAAGAATAAAAATGTATGAAAATGAAAAAATATATAATTAAAACATATTATTAATCAAAAACCAAATAATAGAAGACAATAATGAGCAACAGTATTCATAATAAACGAAATGAATAATTTAAATAAATAATAAATTAAAAAAATACAAACAATTATTTCAATAAAAAGGCTTTATTCTGCAATAACAACTCTACTTTTCGTTGTAGAAACCAACGAAATTATTTCAAGGTATAATTATTCATTAATTTCATAAGCAAAATATAAAACGATCGATAATATATTCAAATCATCTACAATATGCAAAAACCAATAAATCAATTAATAAAAACTTTTTTTTAATACTTATATTTATTTCATTTACTAAAGACAATTACTCAGGAAATATTTTTATTTTACAATAATATTTATTAGTATTTAATGCATTTTCGTGAGCATAATAAAAAAAACAAGAAAACAACAAAAATTCAAAAGAAATAAGAAATATTAAAAATGATATTTAAACCAGCTTTAATAAGCCATAAGTTATTCAATTGATAATAATCAACTTAAAGAAAAAATAACAAATTTATTCTCAATTACTTTAAAAAAAGGATGTCACTTCATAAAATCAATTTTCATCTTGGCTTAAATTTAATTATATGAAAATTTTTCACGGCAAATAATGTATTTATTTAAATAATAAGATTAAATTAGCTAAAATTAAATTAGCTTATTTTATAACATTTTACAAATATTAGATAAAATTGATAAATTCTTTCTTAAAAATAAATTAGTAAAAGAATAATTTTTAAAAATTAAATTTTGTTCGACATTCACTCCTCTCATTCAAATTAAATTTCGTGAAATGGTATTTCTTTGCAATATTATATATCCATCCATTCATTGGTGAAATTAACTATTTAAGCAATTCAGAGCATATTTTTTTGTTCTAAAATAATTAAAATAATGAAAGGAATACCAAAAATAATTGAAATAAAAATTAAAAAATTAAATGTACTAACCAATAGTAAGAAAAAAAATTGCTCTATTTATTTAATTCACTAATAACTAATAAAAGCACATATAATAAAATTATCAATAATTTCAGCAATACGCGATTTGACATGATGATTGGGATGAGTGTCATGAATAAGAGATATTAAAAATAGAAAAACATAAAATCAAAAAAACACTTAAATATATTAAATTACTAACTAATTATTAAAAAATAAAACTTATTATAACTGTTAATCAGTAAAAAAAAGGAAATAAATGTTTAAACAAATTACCCAAGAATGAAAGGTTTAATTTAGATTTTCTTAAATTGTAAAAAATGTAATCAAACTTAATTACTCTTTAAACAGATATATTTTTTTTATGATTTTTGTTTAATATTGATTTAATTTCTTTTTCGCCGAGAATTAAAATAGCAATTAATAAATATTAACTGACTAATTAATTATTTCTCCTATTAAGATTCGATGTTGCTTTATTCAACGAAATCTTAAAGTTTCCTAATATTAAAAATTATATATTAATATTTACCTCTCATTTGAAACAGAAATATATTAAAATTAATTAAATGAATTTTACTTTTTTAAATGCAAAATAAAAATAAAAAAATATATAAATTTATAAGTTTCCTAATAAAAATTTTCGAAAATTAATTAAAGTTTTTTCGTAAATTTACTCCAAATCAATGCAGGAAAATTTTTAATAAGATAATTAATATAATCCAAAAAAACAACAAATAAGAAGACCGTATCGAGAGAATTAAAAAATAATTATAAAGAAAACAAAATAAAAATTTTTAATATCAATTTTGCCATAAATGAATAATTATTTATACAAATGTAGCATTTAATAATAATGAATAATAAAAAAAAAATTTTTAAATTCTTAATAAAAATTTGTCATTTATTTGAATTATACTCAATAACAATCAACTAATAATATTTATAAAATATTGAAAAATTTTATTTAAGTGGCGATAAAAAATCAATTGGGCGAGCAAGAGTGAAAAAAATTTCGCCCTTTTACTTTATCATAATTATTTTATTCAATTTTGTATTGAATTCTTACTTATGGTTATTTTTTGAACTAATTGCATTTCATTTATAATTTTATTTGTTGATGTTATCCAACCCGACAGCCTTTTTTTATTTTTTGTTTATATTTTGTTTTTTAATTCTTTGCTATTGCAACTTTATGCTGATTATTCTTTGCATTTGATCTTGTGTGACTTCATTGGATTATTATTAATCAAATTATTTAATTTTTTTCTTATCTATTTATTTATTTTCTTTTTAACTTTATCTATTAAGCCTTTAATGTTACATATCAGATTAATTTAGGTGAACATAAATAATATTTTTCTATGAACAAATTGAATAGTCATAAAAACAAAAATTAATGAAATAAAATAAATAATTAAACTGTAATATAAAATAATTATTATTTTTTTTATTAAAAAAGAATATGTTTAATATTGTTTTTATAATAGTAATATTGTAGTTGTTTAATAATGGTTTTAATTATTGACCTGATTTAAATGACTTTAATTTCAAACCTATAATAATTGGATGTTTATTATTTTTCTATCTGTTCAATATTTTATTAGTCATTTATAATTAAATATTCTTTTATTTCATAATTGTGTTAATTAAATCATTATCTTTGGTATTTTTTTATGATTTTATTCTATTATTATTTATTAAATTTAAATATTTGAATATTTAAATTCCATATTTCTTAATTTTTATTCTCATGAAAATAATTGGGAATGAATTATTTTTCGTCTATTTAATTATGTGCTTTGATTTATTAAATTTTGATTAATATTTATCAATTGAATTTTTAATTCTTCTTGTGGATTTATTTCATGAGGTTTGACAGGATTTGGATATCGACATTGTTGATTCTTCGTTAATTCGTCTGATAATTATTAAAAAAAAAATTTGTTATTTCTTATATTCTGATCATTTGATTATTTTTATTATTAATTTTTTTAATGGAAATTTTACTTAATATTTATATAAATATATTATTTGTTTTGAATTAACTAAAATTAATCTTTTGCCGCAGTAACGAAGAAAATGATAAAATGCTCTCTAAAAATAAATTTTTTAACAACACTTCAAAAATAAATGCATTATGAATCTTTTTTAATAGTATAAGATTTTGTTAATTTAAATAAACTGTATCTTATAGAAATTTGTTATATTTTTTTAAATATTATAATAGCGGCGTCTTAGTCTTTGATTTAATTAAATTTAAATTTTTAGTTGCTAAATAATTTAGTGCTAAATTATGAATTGTTTTTTCAAGAGTTTATTTAATAATTTATTAGATTAAATCATTTATAATTTTTATATTAATTATTCAATAAAAATAATTTTTTTTATTTTGCATTTAAATATTCAATATTTTATAGAAAATTACTAACAAAAACTGTAAGATAATTTTTTTAAATCTATGATTTTTTCAATTTGTCTTTTGAAAATTTAATAATTATTTTTTAATTTTTCTAAATGCTATTTCTTTTTGGGTATATTTTAGACTATTCTAAATTTTAATGATCTCGCACAAAGCTTTGAACGATGATGTTTCCGCGTTGTGGGTCCTTAGGAAAAAATATAATCATTAATGAAGGCTCATTATTAGTAATATTTCAAAAATTTAAAATAATTGATTTCTTGTTAATTTATTTGTTTTTAATATTTCACTAAAGTTTAAATATTGAATGAATAAATTTCTTCCCTTTTTACGGATTGGAAAAATCATAAATAATTCTTCTTTATTAAATTCATTATTTTAATTTATTTGTTCTCTCTTTTATTATTCGTCATATATAATTCTCGTTTAGTTCATTCGTGAAATTGTGGATCGTCGATGTTTGTTTTTGTATTATTTTTATAACTCATGCCGCGTTCTTTTCATTGTTTTTTATCTTCATTAAAGGGCATAACTCTATAAATATTATTTATTTATTTATTAATAAATATTAAATTTTATTATATTGTCTATATTTCATTTTAATCATTTTAAAAATTGTTTTTATTTTATTTAATATGCAAAATAAAACAAAATATTAAATAATTAAAATTTTTGGGATTGATTTTGTTTAAAAAATAAGCCGGTACCAACATTTTGAATGGTTTACCGGAAAATGGTTATTTTCAGCGCTCTAAAATTTGTAGAAAAATTTTTATAATGCATAATTTTCTCAATAATTTAAACATTTTAATCACAATTGTTTATTTTCTGACTAAGATTTAGGTTTTTCATACTATTATAATTATCCTATATTGAATTTCAATACTTTCTTGATAATAAAAAAAAATATTCTTCAATTATTTGTTTTACAAAATTTATATTTTTGAAGTTGTTTAATAAATTTTTTTAATAATTGACCTGAATTAAATGACTTTAAATTCAATCTACCTTTGAAGCGGAGTATATTTACTAAAATATTTATTTTTCTATAATTTGACTTCATTTTTTTGTAGATTAACTTTAATATGTTGATAGTTAAAAGTTGGTAAAAGATCATAGGAAAAAGAAGATTTCCGATTTTGCACTTTTTGTGAAGCGCACAAATTGCAATATCCAGTTAAAAATATTATTTCTAAAAAATTTGTATGTAAAAAAAAACTTAGGATCTACATTTTATATTTTTTAAATACACATTATTAATTATTAAAAATTCAAAAAATTAATTTTTAAGGATGTTTAAGGTAAATTGTAATTAATTTTATCATTTTAAAACATTTTTTTCTTTATGTAATCAATTAATTTATAGAAAAAATAATAGTTTCTAATTAATATGGAGCTTTTAATACAAATTATTAAAAGCCAAAGTGATAATTATAATTCTTATTAGACTATTTCTTTTAGTTTGCGTAAAATATTTTACGCTTTTATCAATAAAGCTTTCAACGCTCCGTCACTTCATTGATAAACTCCGCGACCTTGAGCAGAAAATTATTTAATTAGCATTTTTTTCATAATTAATTACTTTTTTGTTATATTTTTAGGTAAATGAAGCTTTGCCCCAAACATGCATTTCGTTTTAATATTTTATTTTTCCTGGCTTTGTTATAAAAAATTTTGAAATTAATTTAATAACTTAATAGATACATTCTTTTGTGAAAATTTTAACTTATTTCTTTCATATTTACAAAAACAAATGAAAAAAACATTTTAATCATTTTAATTTTTCATTTTTTTGAAGATATGAACTAATCTCTTTTAGCTTATTAGATTATAAACTTTTTGGATTTAATTTTTAGCAAAGCCTTTAGTCCAAATAAATAAGTTATCTTATTAATTATTTTTGTTTTTTGGTTTATATTTAAAATTATAATGTTAAGAAATTTATTTTTATTAATATACTATTAGCTTTTTTTACATATATTCTATTTTATTTAATTTCCTTTTTTCGTTTTTCTCGTTAAATATATTAATTTTTTTTATTACTTTTTTATCATATTCGTTTATTGTATTTTTTTTTCTTTATTCTATAATTCTTCGTATTGAGATTTGGGGTCCATCGATTTTATTTTTTTTCAGTATTATTTTACTAATATCTTTTAAAGATTTAAATTTATAGTTGCTAAATATAACAAAAAATTAGTATTTTGATTTTTTGTAAAATTTTTTAGCTATATCGGTAATTTATTATAAAAATATATTTTTAATTAACTGACTTAATTTTAAATTTATATTATGCAATTATTTATTATTTTTTTTAAAATAGTCGCAGTCAGAATCTTTGAAACACAACTTTTTTTATTCTAATTTTTAAAAATAAATTTTATTTTATGTTCCTTTATTTTTTATTAAATTTTTTATTTAATATATTAAGTTTCAATATTTATTTATAATTTTGTTATTTTCTTATTGACAATTTAATGTTTTTCTGACTATTAAATGATGTTAAATTTATGGTTTAATTGTCCTATTTTTGAATATTATAATTATATTATTTATCTGCTATTTATAAAAAATGCACCTATGGTTTTTTTTTCTATATATATTTATCGGTTTATCACAAAAAAAATTTTTAATAGAAACTTAAATATCTTTTATTATTAAAATAATTAACTTTTAATTTTTTGTAAGACAAAAATAATTTAAAATTTCTTAATTAATTTTTAGTAAAATTATGCAAAAATGTCATAATTATCTCTTTATTTACTTATAATTCATTAAAAATGGTTCCGGACCGGAGAAAGAAAAAATAAAAAATAAATTTTTTTTAAATCCGAAAATGAATAAAAAGAAATATTATTTCTGTTTTCTA
Organism: Heterodera schachtii; assembly: GCA_023374025.1. Classification (NCBI taxonomy): domain Eukaryota; kingdom Metazoa; phylum Nematoda; class Chromadorea; order Rhabditida; family Heteroderidae; genus Heterodera; species Heterodera schachtii. The sequence goes on from SIJG01000046.1 coordinate 1,000,158, forward strand.
AAAAAATTTATCTTTTTAATATAATTATTCTATGAATTTCTTCAATAAAATCGAAAAATTATTCATATGCAAAATTTTTATAAAAAAACCTTTGAATTAACGAAATAAAATAAATATAAATTGCTATATTAAAAACAGTTTTAAAACAGCTCTTCAAAGAATTAACAAAGGGATAAGCAATGAGATTATATGAAGTTGGATAAATACTTTGAAAAATTATAGATTCTGCACTTTCTGGCATAAAAAAAATAGACAATAAAAAAATAATAAAATAGAAATTTAAATAATAATAAGTTTGTTATTTACTGCCACAGTAAATTGTTTGATGGGGAATTTCTTTTTTGATGAGTATTGCTGTACCACTTCCTTTTTTATTTATTCTATTAGCCAGAATCAACTGGAAATTATCTCCGATTGTTAATTCATTTCATTGTCTATTTGAATATATTTTTCTTTTAAAGTTGCAACCCCAAATGTGTTATCCTTAAAAATAATCATTTTAATAAATTTAACTATTTGTAATTGTTTTAATTAATATATAAACATTTTTTCATTATTAAAAAGGTTACATTTCAAATATTAACTTCATTAGAGTATAGAAAAAAAATTAATGAACTTTTAGGAATTTTTTATTTTTTTTAATTAATATATGGCACAATATTGTAGTATTTTTATTTTCGATTAAGAATTTTTTTATTTTTTAATAATATATTGTCCTTTTCTTAAAAATATAACCATCAGTTTTTAATACTTTTCTTTTAAATTTTATATTTTGGGTTTTTTGGATAAATTATTAATTAGTAGCCGCTTTTTGCCGTTTTTTCGTTTGAATATTTAAATACACTATTTCTTAATTATCTTTTTATAGAAACGTTTAATTAACTTTTTTCTTTGCTTTAGTTTTAAATTTTCAGTGAGTTAAAACAAATTTTTGGTTTTCTGAGTTTATTTTAATTTGATTATTTTAAAGAAGTTAAGTATATCTAACATTATTAAATTTATTTTATTTTAATTCTATTTATTAAAAAACCAATATTAATATCCCTATATTTAAAAATATTGATGTAAAAAAATATTTGAAGAAAATTTATAAAAAATTAAAAATAATAGTAATGAAGTTTAAAAATTGCTTAGATTTGAACAAAACCAATAAAACTTTAGGGGATATAAATGATTGAAAAATTTTAAATTTTTATATCTTCTAATAAAGAATTGAACCAATTATTGTTTTCAGGAAGTGAAGGATTAACAATTTTGTAAATTTACAATATAAATTAATAAGCAATTAAGTTAACTAGATTTGACAAAATCCAATGTTAAAATTTTACATTTCACGGTAGAGTATAATAATTTTCAAAAAAAAACTCAATCAAAGAAATATTTAACAGACTATGAATAATTAAAATTAAAAACGCATAAAATTACTCAATGAATTTATACCCACCAAAAAAGAACAAAATTAAATCAGCAGGACATGAAAAAAGATTAAGATTAGAAAATAGAGCGATTAACAAAATAGTTAATTATAAAAATTTAGCCAAAAACAAAAAATATATTTCAAATGAAAGTTAATCCAATAAAATAAAATCTATTCATAATGCAAAAAAATTTATAAATTTCACTATGTAGAGGACAACCTTCAAAAACAAAATGATAAATTGATAGAATAATAAAAACTTTTCATATATAACAATAAGGAATAAATGTTTTATTTTTATTTTGTAGAATTAAAAAACTAAAATTAAATTCATTGAATATATACAATATCATTAAAAAATGAAAAATAATTTTGTATAGCTTGTTTATATGAGATATATCTTTAATATATGCAGATGAATAAGAAAACTTTAGTAAGTTTTTTCAACTATCTTTATTTTTCGGGACGAATAAAGCAACTTTACTATTTTTTTCATATTAATAATTTATTTAAATTTATTTTTTTAAACAACATTATTTTTTTTATAATTATTTTTCAGTTTCTAACTTTTATAATCTTAATATTTTACGAATTACTACGTACAGTTAAAATTTCAAATCGATCGATTCATGGGAAGTGGTCAAACTCCCAAAAAATAGGATGTCCCTATTCTAATGAAACACAGTGTATAATTAAATAAACTAAATAATTAAGAGAAAACTAATCAATTAACAAAAAATTTTCTGGCAAAAAAGAGAGCATTACCTGACAAACAATTTAATAACCAGTGGTCACAACGAGATTATTAATAAATAATTTATATAATTATAAAACTGTTTTTTGAAAGTTAATTAGTTTTTAATTTTAAGAATAAGAAAAATTATATCAAAATAAAATAATCAAACTTTTAATTTAATATAATAATAACTTTTAACAGCTAAAAGATTAGAGATATTATTGTTACATAATGTTTTATAATTTGCCATTTTCCGGAAAAGGATTAATGAACCGAGCATTTTTTATGAGAATGAACAAAGATCCTGGATAATGGACTAACACAAGTTAATTTATTTATCTATTTATTATCATGTTAGGCTCCAAAATGGCATAACGGCACATATTTATTTATGTTGTATGCTGAAGGTTTTTTAATTTTGTATTAATTTTTAATTTATTAATTAATAATGATGATAATTATTCAGCTAAAAATCCGAAAGTGTCGAAACAATTGCCCGCGGTGAAGCCGATATTTAAAAATGAATTTGGCTTCACTTAAAAGCTAATTTATATTGTCCAAACAATAAACGAAATTTCAAATTTTTTCGTTTTAAAAAAATTCTCAAAGTTTGTCGCGAATCCTTTGACAAATAATAGGAAGATGAAAATAACAAATGAGGAGGAATTGGAAGACAAAATTGAATATGTGGAAAAATCAAAGAGTAAAATCAAAAGACAAAAAACAAATATTCAATGAAAATTAAAATTAATTATAAATTTAGAATAAAGATGAATTAATTTCGGAATTTGTAAAAGGATTAGCGAAAAATTTTGAGAAATTTTTAAAAATTGCTCAAGAATATTCAAATTAGCTTTGGTCGCAAAAACATGAAGCCCATCTTGGCGTTATGTATTTGTGAAAAAGAATTGGAACTGGGGAAAAATTGGGAAAAAATTTACAGAAAATTGCGAGAATATCAAAAATATTTGCACATTTTGTACGAATATTTATTTTGTCTTTATGTTGAAGGTTTATGCGAATCATTTAATTAAATTAACTATTTATAATGAATATAAATACTTAGGTAAAGGCGCCGAATTGGTCAATAAATTTACAGCGGTTAAGCCAAAATTTATGCATGATAACGGCAATCAATTAGAATTAATTTCCGTCGTCAAAATAGTGGATGAAATTTCGATATGTTTTTGCCAAAAGGATAAAAACAAATTGGGCATTATCAATTCCAATGAATTGGTTTTGAAAAATGAGATCGAGTTGAATTATGAAATTAATGAGGAAGAAAATTGGTTTAGTAAATTTAAACAAAATATTTTGGAAAAAATCGACGGATTAAAACATGTGGAAAAAAAGAAAAATAAAACTTTGAATTTATCAAACGAATTTGAAGACAATTTTCGGCAAGAATTTGAGCAAAAAATGGAAAAAATTTATGAAATACGAAAGAAAATCCCAAGAAAGAAAAGGAAAATTTGACAAAGCAATTAAAAATATGGAAATTATGAAAAAAGACTCAAATAATAAATGAATATAATGACAAATTCGGCATTTTCAATTCGTCGCCATTTTCATAAAAAAATTTTGATGTAACAAAAACCGTTCTCTTTACTGATCATTTCCTATTTCCTTTTTATTTTTGGCATTAAAATAACATTAGGAGTTCATTCATTGTTCTTGTTTCTGTCTTCTCCCATTTTCGGTATTTTTCAATTTATTTAGTGATTTTAATTTTTTTTTTTTTTTATAAATTTTAATTTTTGTTGGAATATATTTTAAATTTTAATGAAAGTTTCGATTATATTTTTGAAATTTTTATTTTGAAATTGAGTAAGTATTTATCATTTGTCTGCTACCCATTATACAGAAACAACAAAACAAATGACAATGAATTATATAAAAAAAATAAAATATATATAAATATTTTAATAAAAATGCATTACTAAATCACCACTGGAGTAAGATTATCAACAGCAATATAAAATCCAATAAACCCATTATTAAACAATTATTTTTGATTATTTATTCACATGTGAGCAATAGCATTTTCTAATATCATTAAATAATAGTTCTTTTATAAAAAATTAAAGGTGACGCAAATTTAATACAAAAAACATAAATAACAACATAAAAAATTAAGTTGAAATATCCTGCAATCTAGAAATAAGAAATATAAAAAAAATTCGTTAATTTTTTAGCAATTAACAATTTAAGACCACACAATAGCGCGTTTTCAATTCAAAAGCAGCGGTAAATAGAGAATATTAATTAATATTTACACATTTAGATATTTCATTATAATAAAACTGCAAATAGAAAATTAAAATAAATAATTTCTATATATTTTTGTGCAAATGAAATGTTTCTATCTAATCCTAACTATGAGAACGAGAGAAAATTTAAGAAAAAATAATAAAATTCATTGCATAATATTAACTTATTTTTTTTTCCAACTTATCTTTTTTGTTTAATTCGGAATATTTTTCCTTTCATTAATAATACAAAAAAAAAAAATCCTTATTTATAAAGATTAATGAAAAATATATAAAAATGATATGATATTATTAGAGTTGAGCGGGACCGGGACTGATATAAAAAGACAGAATTGCAAAAAGCAAAAATAATAATAATTAAGAATATTTCTCATAATTAAAAAAATAAAACTAATTAACAAATGGTTATTTTTATTTATTAATCATGATAATGTAATTCCGCAATAATTTTTTTTACTCCACCGAATCCGAAAGTACGATGTTATTTATTTACCTATTTGAAATATTAAATTCAGCACATAAATATATTCAATTTACTTCTTTTTTTAAAATATAATTTTACTCTATCTTATTTCTTAGTTAAAAAAAGAAATTCCGAAATCTATTATTTTGTAAAAATGTTAAAAAATAATATAAAACAATTTAATTAACCCTTAATCAACAACTTCAAAAATGTGCCCAAATTATGATGGAAAATAAAAAATTAAATGAAATAAACGTTACAAACAATAATCAATTTATTAGAAAATAATATTAATTTATTAATTTCTTCATTGACTTCTCTCTTTCTAATTGCAATTTGCCTTGAATCGAGATCAAAGATAATGGAATAATATAAAATTTGAAAGTCAATAGTTCATAAAACAGCATGGAATAAAACCGATCTATTTCCAAATAAAATCCAAAAGAATCAATTATTAAAATTAAAATTAATAAATTATTTTAATTTAATTACTGAGTGAATTCGATGGATGTGGGCGTTTCAATGATTTGGCAAACTGTCGCGCCTGGTCAATTGAGGACTTTAGTCTTTCATTTAATAAGGCAAAAAAAATTAATGAAATTTAAAGGATATATTCAAAAATTTGGTAGAAATTATCAAAAAAAAATTGTAAATAAAATTATTATTGTAAATAAAATTAGAAACAAAATTAATATATTTTATAATATTTAATAAAATTTAAAAAAATATTGATTATTGACAACGCAGCAATTTATTAAAATAATAACAGATTAAAAAGATGAAAATTTAAAATTCAATACTCAGCGCTATTCTTAAAATCATCAACATTTATATTTTTGATCAAAAATAGAAATATTCTAACATAGAATTCATATTTATTAATATCAACTGAGTGATACAAAATACCATTATCATGAATTTATATGAAAATAAATAATAAAAAAACAGGTGTTTTTTAAAAGTTTTTGAAGACGGACTGAATGCTATTAATCTATGAATGCATGATTATTATATATTTAATAAGAAATATCGGAAATCATTAAAATTAATTTTTTACCAAATAAAATCCAGGAAACAAAATTAAAGAAATATAGTAAATAAATAATGATTACACATCACGAAGATTATTTTATAAATTTTTTCATTATTATTAATTATTTTGTTACTAGTAAATGAATTTTTTATAGAAATTAAAAATCCATTAAATTTATAAAATGAATTGTTGGTAAAGGTTTTCCGCATTACCGTTTTAAAAATAAATGAAAATTTGGTAAAATCGAGCTGAAATTTTTACCAATTATACCTTCCCCATAAACATTAAGATCCCCACAAAAAATTGGAAATTATCAAGAAAAAATTTTTTAAAGAATTTTTCCGAAAATGGCCCAAAATTTGTTGAATTGCAAAAAAGTACTGTAAATATTAATAAAACAGTGTATTTTACAGTAACTTTAATCACTTCGAAATTAATCGTCAGGAGTCTTAGCGTACAAAAGTCATAGGGACATGCGGTTTTTTGAATGTTGTAGCAAATTTTGGGCTCTTTCTGTCCACCATATTCGTCTTCCATGAAAGAAATTTTCAGCCCCCTAGGAATTTTTTTCTGAAAATTTCCCGGTTTCAAGCCAATTTAGGGTTTTCAGAACACCCTAACGTAGTGATCTAATTACGGTGTTGCAATTGACTTTTTTGATGAACATCAAAGTTATGCTTATATTAATTTTTTCAGATTTTTTCTAACCCTGCAAAAAAAATGTACATGTCTTCAAAGTTTTGACCTTATAATTATGAAACTCCAAATTTTGGGCCATTTTAGATAAAAATTCTTAAAATTTTTTTTTCTTGATAATTTCCAATTTTTTGTGGGGTTTTTAATATTTATGGGGAAGGTATACTTGGTAAAAATTTCAGCTTGATTCGTCCATGAAAAGTAGGGGAAGTGGCAAAAAAAAAATTCTTGAAACTATTTTATGAAACGGATCATACTGATATAATCGAATTATTAGAATTATAAAAAATAAATAATATCAAATTTTGTTTTAAAAGATTTTTTGTTTAAAAAAAAAATTATTTTTAATAAAAAGACATTAATTTTAGTACTATAAATAACAGAATCAACCAAACAATTCGAAAATATAATGTGACAAGAAATTTAAAAAGAAAGAATTGAGTATCTTCGAAATAAATATAGAAGTTAAATTTAGAGCATTATCTGAATAATTTCATTATAAATAACTTTAATAAAAAGTCTTAAATAATAGATTCAAATTACGCAAAATATATTTATTATTAAAGAATAAATAACTACATAAAATTTATAGCGTAAACTAACAAAATAAATTGCAATTCGTAAGGCAAATAAAATTAAAGCAAAAATATTATTTTAAGCTTTTATTAATTTATTAAATTAGGTCAGCAAATATTTTTATTTGAACAATAAATTATATTTGATGAGTGTATTAAGCAAAGGCCAGCAGTAGATTGGTGGCGGCAGATACAATTTTTAAATTAAGGTTTTATTAATATAAGAAGAATACTCATTAGATAAATTGATTTTAATTTATAGATATGATTTAATAAATATTAATTAATTCAAATCAGAATTAATTTTCAATACTTTTTAATGAAAATAAATATTTTTGCATAGTTATATCTGCTAAATTTTTAATATAGTTTATAAATTTCAATGAATTGAATTTAATTGTTGTACATATTTATTAAATTATCTGTATAAATTAAATCGCATATTTTTTTGTTTAGTTTTATTCCGCTAATTATTCTCATAATAATTTATTAAAAACATATGATATTGCTGAAGAAAATAAATTAGCAAATAACTTTTTTTTTCATGAAGGAACAAATTTATTTTAAATTAAGATAATTTAGCTGATTGCTGTAATTTGCTATACAATTAAATTTGTAAATTTTGTTTTGATTATATGTTAAAATTTATAATTTTGATATTTCAATTTATTCAAAATGTTTAAATTTTATAATTAAAAAATTTAATTTTAAAATATCTTGAAATAATATAAAATTTTTAATTTATAAAATTTCATAAATATCCGAGATAATTAATATTAATTTATTTTTTAAATGAAAATAAAAAATACTTATATATTATAGACGAATATAAAAATACAATTATTTTTTCAATGTTAAAATAAGATGAAGAGACAACAAAAGGAGTTTTTCTATTTTGTTAAATGTTATTTTGATTATATTTATTCAGGTTTATAAAAATAGCTTTTAGGTTTCAATTCAAATGGATAACTGATTTTTACATGAAAAATCAAATTATTTTTATCTATTATCTATCTGCAAGAAATAAAATTCGGTCTTACCATTTTTAGAATTTTTAATATTTTTAAAAATAAAAAATAAATTAGTTCTTCAATTTAATTTTAAATTATATGCATTTTACACTAAAAATAATCCTATATACTAACCGAAACAAAACAATAAAATACAGTTTTAACATCATACAATAAATTAATTATTAAGCGTTAATTAGAAATTAAAGTAAAAAACAATTTGCATTCAAAAATAGTCTTAATTATAATTTAAAAATATTATATAGCGCCTGATGATTGGGAACAATTAGAACAACTTCGACAAGAGATTTAGACAAAAAATTTATTAGAAAACTATAAAAACTTATTTTATTATTCATATAGAAATTTACAAAAGCCATAAAAATTTAAAAATCAAGAATTTTTATAAATTTAAATTTTTATAAAATAAAACAAAATAGATAAAATCCTACATAATAATCAAAAATAATTTCTGTAATTTTCAAAAAGAGCTAAAGAAAATAAAAATTTAATTTAAATGCCAAGAAGAAAGAGAACAATAAATAGAAATAATTTAAAATAATGATGTAAAAATTTTAAATATATAAAATTTATTTATTTTAAAATAATCTAAGAAATAAGAAATGGAAATACATATTCAGAAAACTGAAAATAAATTAATAATAAAAGGTCCGAACAAGTAGAAAAGGAGCTATTTGCAGACAACAAGGGAATAATAATGAAAAATTAATATAAAAATCATTTAATTTAAATTAAATAAATAATAAAATGACATTTTTAAAGATACTTTTAATATTTATTTAAAAAATATTTATGGCATTTTTTGTTCTAAACTTACAAAGAAACAAAATATCATTTTTTTAAATACATAAAAATAAATTTCTAATTTTTTATATTATTAGAAAATAAATGTTAATATAAAATATTTTTATCTTGAATTCAAATCCTAGATTTTTTAAGAATTTATATTCTATAACTCTATACAAAAAAGTTAAAAAATATAATAAAATTTCAAAAAAAAAAAATTCAATTTATAAAGCAAATTATTATTTTTATTTGCAAACATTGCATTTTTCATTTGTTGAATTTGACTTAGAGACAAAAATTGATTCTTTCAAAACACTGTCTAATTATTTGCAATTCATTAAATTTTTTGTTTATTTTTATTAATAGTTTCTTAATTTTTTTTTGTTTTTTGAATTTATTTTTTTTTATTTGTCATAATTTTCTTTAATTTGTTATTAATAAAGTATTTGTTTTTGTTTAATATTTTCAAGTTAACTAAATTTAATTATATAAAATGGTGCCCATTTTTATTTTTCATTTTAAAGAATGAATTAGTAACATAAAGAATAATAAAAATAATTTAAACTAACTTAATATATAATAATTAAATCCGTTCAAATATTAATTGTGTGAAATTAATTTTTAAACCTGATTAAATTGAGAAAAGATTATATAAATCCCATCGTTTTTTATGTAATTAAATTTTAATACATTTTTAACAATTCGTTTCTTCATTTTTTAATAATATTTAGTAATTTATATTTTAATGGTATTTTGATTCTATATTTTTCTATGTATGAGTGTGGGCGAAGCTAAAAAAGTGCGAATGAGTGGTGATCGGAAGGGGCGGGTCATTTCAGTATTTTGATCAGTGCCATAACTTTTCGTAGAAGCATCTAAATTAAACAATCTTGGTATCTTTTGATAGCCCTAAGTGTCCTCTATTTACCTGTAAAATTTCAAAAAATTTGGTTGTGTTTCAAAAAAGTTGTGGCTTGTAAATTTCATAAATTGATTTGGTAAACCTTTTTGACCACAACTTCTTTATTATTTCAAGAGGTAACAAAGCACGAACATATTTTCACGAGACATCACACAAGAATTAAAATATATAAATTCTTAAATTTAAATATACAAAAATTTAACAATTACATAATATATTTCAAAAGAAAATTAATTGTAAATGAAATAATTTGCCATATTGCAAGAAAAATATAGAAAAATTAAAAGCTTGGAAACGAAAACAATAAATATATTAAAAATATTATGTTAACAAAAATAATATAATATTATTATCAGCATCTTTTTAATTTTAGATAATAATTTTTTTACAATAATTTTTTAAAACAATAAATAAAATAATTAAATTCCGAAATTTGGTCTTATTTTCAAATATAAAAAATAAATTTAGAATAAAGATTTTATAATAAAAAAAATTATGGTTAATAAATTATTTATAATGTTGAATTTAATCTCTATCGAAATTATTAGCCACCTATTAATACTAATAGAAAAAAATAATTACAAAATATTTTTATGAATTTTTACACCTTGAATTAATAATAAAAAATTACCAAAATCACGAATATTCATTTATAAAAAAGTAATATTCGGTTAGAATTTAAATAAGAATTAATAAAACAAATAAAATGTCAGAGTAGAAATGCTGGAAAAAAAAATAGAAATCGAGATTGACATCGACACCAAAAGTAAAACAAAAAATAAATAAAAAAACACAAAGAATTTAACAAGAAATTTGCTATATGTATATAGCGCTAATTTAAAATAATTGTTTTAAAATTTATTTAAATAGCAGCAGATAGAAAGATTTGGCGCCCTGAAGAAGTCAAAACTTCATCCATACTGATGTAATCTAATTAGCTTTAGGCAAAATACAATCTAAAAAAATTAGAAAAAAATTATTATCAACAATACTGAATGTAAAAATATATATTAATTTTTAAAATATTCTAGGCGCAAAAATGAAAAAATCAGAAAAGCTTCAAATATTAAAAATAAGTAGCTTTTAATATTTTTTTACTGAAAGACCTAGATATAATAAATCAAAAACACTTTTAAAACCTCTTTAATAATTGACAATTCAATTTTTAATTAAATAATATTTATAAATGATTAATGTAATTATTTTCTCTCATTCTGATTTATTTAACGATCAATGAATAAAAAATAGAATGAAAAATTAGAAAAAAGAAAATTGTCTACATATTAAAAATAACCACTTAACTATAAAACACCTCAAAAACACTATGGTATCAAAAATTAATTTGATCTAGCAAATTTAAATTAGAAATATTATCATGTAAAAATTATGCGAAAAAATAATACTGACCTTTACAGTTGACCTACATTGCATATATAATTTAAATTAATTTATCTCATATTGTTTTCTAAATTTTATTTTGATTTTTTTTCGGCAAAAATGTGCGCGATCAAAAAAAGTGAAAATCTTTTATAGACAGATTTAAAAATTTTTAAAAATTGAAAATAAGTCGGACAATTTAGAACAAATTTAAAAATATAACTAAAATTTATTAGGTAATTTTTTTCGAGAACTTATTACATAATTTTCTTCATGTTTAATTATTATTTCATACTTTTTTATCAGTAACATACTCCCAAAACTTGCATTTTTAAAGAAAAAATTATAAATTTTTATTTCTACTTTTTAAAACAAGTCCGCCAAAAATAGTTTATTAATTAATAAAAACTTTTTCAATTTTTGTTCATTAAATAAATGACTTAATTAACAGATTTTACTTGATCTTCAAAAAAATTTCACCAGCTCCCAAAAAGGTATAGCATTTGTTTCATTAAAAATATATAACTAATTATTAGATTTTTAGTATTGCTCTTTTTGAGCAATTATTATTTTCATTCTTTATTTCTTTAATTATATCTTTTTTATATATTAAAATTGAATAAGACCCTAAAAATATTTTTTTTAATTCTGAAAATTTTTTATTAATTGATTTTTTTATTGGTTTGTATTTTATTAATTTTCCTCGATTATCTTTATAATTGCTATATTAGTTATATATAATTCATTGGGATTTCATTTTATGTATTTAAACACATTTATAAATATTTTAGAATTATCTTTGTTTAATTTTTTAATTAAAAAATTTACAAAATTCGGCATTAAAATTAAAACAATAATATTTATAGTAGAAAAGCAATTTCATTTATCATGCGCAAAAACTCCGAATGATGCTAAATGGATCTGCACTTAATCAGTTTTGATGAAAAGAAAATAATCTTATTTTTATATAAAATTTATGAATTGTTAATAGAATTAATTTCCAACTTTGCAAAGTCTTTACGATCAACCTAATATTTTCTTTAAACTTTTTTAGTATTTTTAGATTAAATCATATAATTAATACCAAAAACTCCCAGCAGTTCAACAGTTTTGATGAAAATGAATACTAATAATTGTACAAGAAATCTAATTATATTATTAATTCTATTATATTTTTAAATTTTTTTACTAAAATATTAAGTTTTATTTTTTGATTAATTGCTTATCATATCACTTTATAAAAATTTACTTATTGTAACAAATTTTAAATAAATAATAAACAATATTTAGGGTCTCACGGTTTTTGTCTTTTATAGCCTTATTTTACTAATTAATATCATTTAAAATAGAAAACTTGTCCATTTATATTTATTATTGCTAAATATTATAAAAATTTGTTATTTGATTTTTGCAAAATTTTTTTTAGCTATATAATTTATTATAAAAATATATTTTTATTTTTAATTAAATAATTTTAATTTTAAAATTTATATTAATAAATAATAAAATTAATTTAATGAATAAACTAACGAATTTTTATTTAATCATATGTTAAATTAATTTAATATTTTGAACTAATAAAATCCTAAATAAAATGAAAGTAACGAAATCAAATTCATATAAGCTTAAGAAATATTTAATCAAACAAATAAGAATTACTTATTAAAAAAATGATAATGGAACGAATGTTTTTAAAGCAATTTTTTCAAAAAATTACTATTTTATATTTTTAATTTATTTCTGTTTTTTTAATGCAAATGTTGATCATTGATGATAAGAAATAGAATGAGTTGAAAACAATAATTTATTTTAAAACTATAAAAAACCAAAAAAATTTAAATTGAATTTAAATTATTTGACTTTAGACCATTTCTACCGTCAATAAATTAATTTATTATATTTATATATTGTATAAATTTTGTCAAAATATATGTTTTCAAGAAAATTTCTTTATAAATATGGCAAAATACCGAACCGTAAATATGAAATTGCCTATAATCTATATTCATTATTCAAAAACTATTAATAATATCTGATAATAAATTATAGATTATAATTTTGTGAGATTTTTAAATCGATCTAATTGTATTAATTTATTAAAATGATCTCTTTTTTATTTTATTTTATTTAATATAATTTTAATATTCTTAAAATTAAAATTAATTAACTTTAAAAAATAGATATATTCAATTATTCTCTTTGGCCGAAATACTAGCAGACAAAGTGCAACTACCCCTAATTTTGGGTGGTCATCTGATTAACACGGATCACTTTACCAATAAATAAATCTATATTTTGTGGGACAAAAATTATGAAAAAACTCTTGCTAAGCTACCTTTTGATGCTAATGAAAAAAGTCTTTTACATCAACTTGATCAGATCACTCTTTTATAGTGATGGGAACACCCCAAAATACACTGAAAATTCACCAACATATTTAAAAAAAATTATTTAAATTAGTTAGCGTATTTTTCATTGAAAAATAATTTCCTCTATATATTAAAATAATAATGAAAATAAACGAAAAAAGGCATTTTACACAGTTTTAAAAAAATTGTCATTTACTCAAATTTCTATTAATATTTTATAAAATAATAATTTTTTAAATCTAATAAAATATTTTTGGCCACGTCGAAATTCGAAGAGAATGGGGTGAACACAAATTCGGAGCTTTGGCTTTTCTCTTCGAGAAATATTTATTACATTATACATAAATTTAACATTTAATAAAATTAAGTCATAGACACAAAAAGATAATTAATAATAATGCTTACTTTTTATAAATGATATTACTGCATACAAAAATTTACATCAAAAAACGAAATTTTAAATACGAACAAATTATAAAATGTATATTTTTGAACAATTAAATTTAAATAATTTATTGAACAAGCATCCAAACAGGACCACCGGTAGAATTAGCCGAAGGATAACCATGTTTATTTTTAATGAAAACAATAAAAAGAAATTTCAAAAAAAGCAATAGTAAATAAATTAAACAATGATTTACATAAAACCAAGCTAATTAATAAACAAATCGTTAAGGAAAAAAAACAACTAGATCCGAACCCAGACGAGGGATAAAGCTATTATTCCGGATACTTTAGAAATAAAATTACTTGTAAAAAACAATTAAAAAAAATAAATAATCGGATAAAAGATTGGAACTTTCTTGAAAAATTTACATTTTATGATAATAATAAAACAAAGTAATTTTTATTTATTACAAAAATAATATTAAAAAGATAATTTTAAGAACGATAAAATCTTCAAGAAATGAAAATACACTTTACATTATATATAAAAAATGAATTATAATAATGAATGCTAAAAATTAAAACCAATTCATATAAACTTGAAAAAAATAATGCATTTAAATTGGATGACATTTTTATTTGTTTATAAATTAATTCAAATTTTTAAATATAATTAGCAATTATAATATACAATTAATTATTTTTAATTAATTTATTAAAAAGAAAGTATTACTAATACTTTGCAATAATATATTTTAAATAAAAATAACAGGAACAAAAATATAAAATTACTAAAAAATTTAATAAAAACAATGACTAGAAAATAATAGAATTTATTCATGATCAAAACGAGGGCGCTAGATAATTTAAAAAAAAAAAATAACTGTACAATAGACATTTAAAAATTTTATATATTAATAACATTTCAGAAAATAATTAAAACGACAATCCACAAAATTAGTTAAATAATTTATAATTAAAACAAATATGAAGAAAATATAATTTTCTTACAATAATATTCTGTAAAATGGACTAAATTAGGCAAAAGAAAAAACAAATAATCAAAAAAAACTACTCAAAAATTCTGTCAATCTTTCAGCTCTAACAGCCATAATTGAAAATAGCCGGAATGAATTTAAAAAATTAGTTTCTCTTACATTGGAACAAAATGCTAAAATTAGCAATTTTGTTTAAATTCTGTTAATATATTGCCACTCGGAACTATGTTTTAGCGTATTTTTAATGCATAAAATTATAATAAATATGACCAAAGGAAGCATAAAACCTAAAAATTTAAAAATTGTGTTAAACCCCAAGCACAAATGAACAATTATTCTCGGGAAACTTTCATCCAATAATATTCCATATCCAAGAAGATGAGGGACAGCTTATCTCATTATAACTACAATAAAATAAGTGATCATATAAAACAATAATTATATCCCAAATAAAATAAATTAACGATATAAAAGCTGAATATTTAATAAAAGTTAAATATATTATTTTAAATTTTAACAGTAAAGAAAATTTAAATAATAAGGATAATTTATAAAATATATTTTTGAAGGCAACTTAATAATAAAAAATAATTTTATTTTTATTTTAACGAATGTTTTATTAAAAGAATTTCAATGTTTCAACAAGAAAAATCATAATTGAATTTAAATTTTAAAATCACTTTCTAACTACTTGAACCAATAAGAAAAAATAAATTAAAAACATAAACATATTTTAAAAAGGAATTTCATAATAACAAATTGATTACAATAAAAAAATCTATGATAATCAATTATTTTTTCTAATTAAAACATGAAAATGAGTAAAAAATGTACAAATTTCAGTAATAATGTTTTCTTTTGCGCTAATTAGTTTTCATATTAATTATTGGGTGTATAATTGCAGTTTGAAAATAACGGTAGGTATTTTGAAATTTCAATGAATATATATAATAAACTTTTATTTTTTAGCTAAGGTCAATATATTTAGAAAATTAGAATTTGAATATCAAACAACAAAAAATTGAATAAAATTAATTTAAATTTAGTTTTTTTTATATATTTTTTATTACTTAACGATTTCTTTTTTTAATATATGCTTTATTTTTAATTGTCTTTTTCTTTTATTTATGTGATTTTATTTGTTAAAAATGCATTTAAATCAAGTCAATATTTAAAATTTTTCACATTTATTTAAATAATTTTTTTTTCAAATCAAATTACAATTTTTAAATATCTGATCGTTTTAAATATTTTACTTTAATCTTATTAAAAAGAATGAAAAGTTTTTGATTTATTAATTTAGATTTTAAAGGGTTAAAATTATTCGTAATCATTTTCTGTAAAAAAATTTATTAAATTTTTTTGCAATTTAAATCCATTTTGTGAATTATAAATTATTTATATAAAAAATAAAAGGCAAAATAATACGTAAAGTCGTGAATAAAGCTGAATATTTAATGCAATAATATCATTTTATAAAAATATAGAATTTTTCCATAATTTTATTTAAAAAGTAAGAAAAATATAAAAATAAAATATCTTACTCAGAGAATTTTAACCTATAATATTATTTAATTAGTTGGATAAATAATTACTTAACAAAAATATTGCATTTAGAATGCTTAAATATTAAAGACCATGATATAAAATTTATAAATTTTTTGTAAGGAATATCCATTTGATTATTTAAAATGTTTTACATAAATACAAAACTTAAATATACATAATTTAATTTTTAATTATGTAAAATAATAAGAGAGAAAAGTATAAAATAAAAAAAAACAATTCATATTTATTTATTTTTCATAAAATAAGACCAAACAATTTGATTACAAAGAAAATTATAGGCGTAAATATTAATAGAAAAATTTCAAGAAAATAATAATAAATTAAATAAATTGTAATTAAATGTTAATGAAAATTTATTTTAAAGGAATATAACAAAAAAGCTTTGTTGTTATTAATTTAATGTAAATTAAATTTTAACGGAATAAACCATAATATTATTTTCAATTATTAGCTGCTTTAACAATCTCAAATATTAAAGTTCAAATGCGAGGAATACTAATTTGCTCAATTATTTATTTATTTAAAATTAAAAAAGGTTTGAATTCAATAAATTTGATAATGTTTATTGCAAAAACACCGAGAATCTAATTTTGCAAAAATAAAATAAATGAATTTCTTAAAAATGATTTCAATATTTAAAAAATAAAAATCTCAAAATAGAACTAACTAAATGCAATTAAAAAAAATTCAAAAATTATAAAATTTCCATTAATCCATGTTCTAATAAAAATAAATAAAAATGAATTATTTTTTCATCATTATTAAACGAATTTAATTTGGGGAAAAATATAAACAAACAAAAATGAAATAAAATTTTGTAAAATATATTTTTATGAATTTCTTTTATAATTGGTTAATTTTATTCGTATAAAATAAATAACTAATAATATATTTTAAAATTGTGATAAAAAATCAACCAATTGCTTTGTTTTTAGAGACTTCATACGAGTTTCGGTCAGTTCTTTTTCTATACAAAAAAACTACTCGAAACAAAAATTAAAAAAGTTAAAATTTGTTCGACTGACTTTCCGATAAAACCGAAAATATAAATTTGTATGATACAGAACTCAAAAAAGAACTTTATAGCGATTCCAGCATTAAAATGCGAACAACGAATGTATTTTTTATCGATTACAAAACAAATTTATGAAAATGAATTTTTTTTTTTTTTTTAACAAAATTGGTATCAATCGACAATTCGACTTTATAAATAAAACGTTCTTGGAATTCCACATTTTATAATTGAGGGAAGCGAATGCTTCTGGTGGTACACTTTGATGGGTGCAATAAGTGCGACAGATTTTTTATGTTAATTTAAAGCAATGAACTAAAAATAAATAAATAATAATTATAAAAATAATGACAAAAATCAAATAAAAATTATTTAAATAAAAAAATAAATAATTAAAAAAATTTATTGATATTGTCGAAAATTTTTTCTTATAAAAAGAATTTGATAAAATATTAATCAATGTTCAACTATTTATAAGTAAATATAAATTTTATTTATAAAATTAGTTTATTTGAATTAATTAGTTTTAAAACAACATATTAAAATATTCGGACAAAGCATGCTATATAGTTTAAATGAATTAATATTTATACTTTCATTTTTTTCTTTAATTTATAAAACTTTAAATTAAAAATTTAATTTTTATGAATTTACCAATAAAAAGTTCCCTAAGTTTCATATTTGTTTGGATAAGTCTCAGATTTAAAGTTAATTTAAAAAATAAAGAAACAAAATATTAATTAATGGAGACATAGAAGTAATAATTAGCAATTAATAAAATGAGTTTAATTATAAATTGCTTGCAATTATGCCACTGATTTTTGGAATATTTATGTTAAATTAAAAAATATATATTATGAATAATGTCAAAAATATAAAAAGAAAAAATGTAGATATAAAATAAAAGAATTATTATAAAAATAATCTAATAATATGGAATGAGAAGAAGTAAAATTCAAAAATTTTAATATTTAAATTATAATTGAAATGAAAAGCTAAATGTTTATTTATTTTCAAGCAAATAAAAAAACTTTTAATTAATGAGAACAATAAGAAAAAAAATAAAGGAGAAATTAAAAGGAGACAAATTTATTATTTAATATTTTTAATTAATAAAAATTCTATTATAATTAATTATTAGTCTAAAAACAATTAATTTATGACTCTTTTATAAATAAATTTTTTTTGATTATTTAATTTATTAAAAAAGTATGGTGCCAATTATTAATTTTTACTTTATTTATCCCTGAATTTTAAATAAAATATTCAATATAGGAGCGAGTCTTTTATGATGTAATTCTATAGGCAATAAAAAAGCTATTTATACGAAAACTTGAAATATAATTGTATTAATTGTTCCAAATCTAAACTAACAATATATAATAGCAATAATTAACAAACGATAAAATTGTAATTATTAAAAATAGCATCACTTAGAAAAGTAAAAAATATAGAAGAATTTTTATGAAAATTTTATTTATTATAAATTGTTGCAAAGTGATGTTAGATTAATTAAGCAAAATTATAAAAACATGAAAATAAATTTATCGAAAATTCAACTAATGATTATACATAAAAGTATATAAAACAAAGCTAATAAACATGTCCCCGCCGCAAAATATTATCGAACCACTAAGACCAACGCGAGGGATAAAAGTATTAAGATTTTAAATAAAAATTATTCTGTAATAATAAACATTTAAAGAATCTTAATGTAGTAATAATAGAACAGAAAAAATAATTTTAAAGCAATTCATCAAAAAAATTAATAAATAAAGTAATATCTTTATTATATGGACTGTTTATTCGATCAATTATAAATTTAAAATGTTAATAACAATTATAAATTTAAAATGTTAATACAATAATGCTTATTTAAAAAAATAGAAACATAATTATAATATTAAAAAGTATAATTGTATAATTCTTATGATGCTTATTATTTAAACCAATTGTTTTTATTAGTAAAAGTATTAAACTAAAAAATTTGTTCAATAATTAAAAAAAAAATTTTGCTGTCCGTTTAAACCGCTGAACCTTTATAAAAAATTTCCAATGTATAATGTAATAATAACTATTTTCTTTTAGAGTGATTTAAATTTGTTTAGCATTTTAAAGCTATTGAAAATTATTTTTTATAAAATAGTAAAATTTTAACATCATCATAAGATTTTAAAACACAATAATTAATTAGAATAAACAAATTATAAGCATAATGAATCTCTTCCTAATTTATATATTTTTTAAACATTTTTTTGTTTTTATTGATGAATGTTATTTTATTCGTATCAAATTGTATTTAAATAATGCTAAAATGTTTGTTATTAGTTTTAATTCAAATTCTTTCTTAAATTTTCTCGACTTTGGCAATCGATTTCAATTTCAATTTGTCACACATATAATTAATGTGTGCTTGTTTTTTATAAAAAAATAATTGTACAACAATTTATATTTATACGGCCACTAATTCGACTCATCTGAAATCCTATTTATTTTGAGATATTTTGAACCGTAATTTTTATAAAAAAATTTTATTCTCACTTTTTTGGGGCTTATTTTATTTGGTTATTTTTTTAAGAAAAGCCATGTAAAAATAAACAATTTTTCATATGCTGTTAATTTAAATTAAATATCAATAATGAAAGATATATAAATTGATAATGAAATTTTTCAGTTTTAAATTTATGCATTTATTTAACCATTTTCATTTGCATATGTATGGATAAAATTTATCATTTATATTTATTTTGAAATTCATATTATGTTAGTAACAAATGTTTTATGCTTTATATTTACTAATGATACTCAATTAGTGTGTTTCATTGGGCGGTGCAATTTCTTTTTAAGGGAAAAAAAATTTTTTTTTTGCAATATTATTATAATTTTGGAAATAAAATATTTTCTTGTATTATTATTTATAGTTTCAGGGTTAGATATTTTAAAATTTAATTAATGCCAATTAAGATGAATTAATTTAAAGAAAAATTACAGTGTGTAAAATACTTTATCTATTATTACCTAGTTTAGGCTGTCCGAAAAGGTTTTGAATCTAAAAAATTTATATATAAATAATTGTATTAATATATTTAATTATTAACAATGTTCATTTTGCCAACAACGTATAAAACAATTTATTTTTAAAAACTTTCCTTCAATTTTTGAAAATTTATTTTAGCGGGAAATACCACTTGGGAGAGAGATAAGGCAAAATGAGAGAGTGCTGAATTTTCAGTCCCAGTCATACAAAACATTTTTGATGAAGAAAGACAGAGAAAAAAACAGAGAAAAAATATTTTAATAGAGAGGGTTATCGGAAGAGATTCAAAGACACAGAGACAATAGAAACATAATGATAATTCTGCGTCTATGACCGAAGGAATCAGCGAAGAAGGGAACTAAACTTTCTTCCCATTGCACTCTCTCTTAAAATTATTTTCTCTACCCTCCTTTATCAAAAATGTTTTGTATGACTGGTCCTGAAAGTTCAGCACTATCTCATTTTGCCTTATCTCTCTCCCAAATGATATTTCCCGCTAAAATAAATTTTTAAAAATTGACCGAAATTTTAAAAATAAATTGTTTTATACGTTGTTGGCAAAATGAACATTGTTAATAATTAAATAACAACATAAATGTTGATCTCCTATGAAACAATATTTTTCTTAAGAAAAAGTTGTTTTGTCTTTCTCTAGTTGAATGTGCAATTTTACATAAATCTTTATAATAGAATAAGAAAAAAAAATAAATTAAAAATTTTATTCTCTTTTTTTAAGTTGCATATTTTTTATTGCTAAATTTTTACCTAAAAAATTATTAAAAAGATAGAAAATGATTTAATTTAAAAAAAGAGAAAAGTATTAAAAACATATTAACCAATATATATTTATTATTAAATTGAAATTTTTAAAAATAATTGGAAATATTTTAAAACTTAATTATTTGCTGGTCGTTAGCGATAGTAAAAGTCCTTTGGAGAAAATTTAAGTTGATATGAAAAGAATTTAATAAATCAACTGTATTACCCAATCGAATGTGTTTTTTGAAAGATAAAAAGCAAAAACTTTTAAGCATAAAAATTAAAATTTTAATTAATTTTATAATAAAAAATTCTAAATGATTTATTTGTCTGTAAATTTGGTAGTATTTTTTTAATAAGATAGATTTCATAATAAAATAATTTTGTAATTATCTGATTTGTTTTTAATGCACTTCTTGACGAGTGATTTAAATACAAATATATATTCGAAAATTGATTTTTTACTAAAAATTACTAGGAATATTTTTATAATATTACTTGCATTTATTTAAATTTAATAAATTCATTCAATTAAAGGCAAAATAAATAAAAGATTAGCATTTTAATGGGGAATATTGTCCTTTATTTACCGCACTAAATTACCGTAGGACAAAATAACCGAGGTGGGATTTTCACCAATCATTTCCTAAATTATTTATTTTAACAGTTCATAATTGTACATATGTGTATTAAAATTGTTGCATTCACAAATCAATAATTCACTTGATATCGATTAGTTGTGGGGACCACAAAAAAAAAACGGCTGAACACTCGCCAGTGGTGCGAAGCGTAATAAAATTTCAATTACTAGTATTCAATTGGAGTTTAGTTTTTAATTCATTATTTTTTGCTTCTTTTTTTGTTGAATTTTTTCTTTCACTTTTAAAAATTCGTTTTTATATTTAAAAATGCTTAATTTTATTTAAATTTTAACTTTTAACATCTTCCCTAGCATCCTCTTTTGTCGAATATGTATAATGAGCTTTTCCAAGTGAAGAAAATAATAATTTTAATTCATTCAAACAATATTTTTATAATATTTTAATAAGTTTTAATTTAGCAGCTATAAAAATTCATTTTTCAGTTTATTATAAAATTTATTTGCATAAAATTAATAAAAAAAATTTTTAATTTTAATAGTGCTTTTTTAAAATGAATGTTATTCCTAAAGTAGTTTTATTTTTTATTGACTTCTTTTTTATAAAAAAAAAAAAACTATTGAGATTTTTCTTTTAATTGTCTGATTAAATAATAAGTAAATTTTAATAATTTAAAATGAAATTTCTTAATTTAAGTTAAATAATAAATATAAGCATAATAATATTTAACTATTTATAAATTTAATATTATATTGAGATTTAATTTACAAACACAATTTATTCGTTTTTAAATAAACAGCTATTATTGTATTGTTTTTTATTTTTAATTGATTGAATAATAACAGTTATAATTAAATGGCACTTTACATCACGAAAGTCTAACATCATATTATAATGAGTTTATTTATTTATAATTAATATCTTTTCATTTTCAAATATTAAAATATTCAAATTATTATTTTAACATTAAGTGTTAATGTGTCCAGCACTTTTTTCGCAGCGAATCCAGCATCCATTATTTTAAATGTTTTATTTTATCAATTAATATTTGTAGATTGGATGATTAATTTTAAAAAAATTTACGAAACAATTTTTTTTTAACTTCTCGGTCAAATGAGAATAAAAAATAATTGTGTGTATGAATTTTGATAATTCTAAAGAAACTATCAGTTTCTTAAAATACATTTATTTGTTCAATTTCTATTCAATTATCCTAAAAAATTATAATTAGATACATAATATTAAATTATAATCATTTCATATTAAAAGAAAAAATAGATATTTTATCTGATTAATTAATATTCTCTTTTTTGTTACATTTTTATCAAAATAAATGTTTTTTGTTTACTTATTACTCTCTCGCTTTCGATCCAAGTTTTTTTCCCGTTTTTTTGCCTGAATTTTGTTTTCCTTTTTGATGATTCTTTTTTTTCAAATTTTTTGGTATTTTAAAAATTAAATAAGTAATTGTGGCCTTCTTTAAATATTTTTTAAATTAATATTAATTTCCCGCTTTAATTTAAAATTTTGTTCAAACAACAAAAATATTCTCTTTTTCTAGATAATTAATTAATAATTCAATTTTATTTAATAATTTTATAAATTACATTTGTACTTTTAATAAACCCAAATTCATATAATATTATATTATAAAATAAATTATTTTTCAGAGATGTAATTATTTTAGGAATTTTTTAAAATTATTGAGTGATAAAAAAAGAGACACAATGAAAATGATAAGTTTGAAATAAAAAAATAAAATACATAAAACGCTTAATAAATTATATTAAATAAAACAATGAATTTATTTTTTGATTCAAGTAAATTACATATAATTATTCAAGAAATTACATTTATACCTGTTTTTGTTTAAATAAAAATTCTATTAGAATCAATGAAATGATGGAATTTATTTTTTAAAGGATGAAAATATACTAATGAATTGAAGCAATTTTTACTTATTTAAAAAATTTTTACTTTTAAAAATACTAACTAATAATCGATCTGCATTTTTATCATTTAAAAATTAAATTATATAATTTAAAATCTATTATATTTTTCATTAACAGTTCAATTATATGTAATTAAACCAAAATTAAAAGCTTAATTTAATAAAATACCAAAAAATTAATTTATAATTTTAGTGCTACTTTGAATAAATCATGAGAGAAATAATTTTATCAATTTCTTAAGCAATTAATTTTTTTAATTTTTTCATTATTTTTTTTGATCTAAATTATAATTATTATATTATTAGCTTACTTGCCCCTTTTTAGTAATTTTTAATTTAATACAACAGTGATTATTATTGATATTAAATCAAAAACAAATATTTTATTAATCTGTTTTTTTAATTTATAGTTCAATAGATTTGTTTTATTTTATATTTGATTTTATTATGTACGAAAAAATGAAAAAACAGGGATTTGATCTGAAAATTTTTCGAAACCAGAACATTAAAGCTAAAAAATAAGATTTTGGGGTCAAAAATTAGAAAATTTTGGAAAATTTCTTCAAATCAGTGATTTTTAATTTATTTAATCAAAAAGGTATTAAAAATTATAATATTTCGCCTCCGATTATCATCTTTAAAAATTTTGGTGAGGAAATTAGCAAATCGTAAATTTCAGTGCACTCGGGATGAAAAACCAGTTTGGGGGATGGACAGGTGGGTCCGGCGGTGCCGACTATAACCTAAAATTTACTAATTTTTAGCGAAAAATGAACCCAAAAAGCGAAATTTTCGCCTTTTTGCTTATTTTTGACATAAATTTATCAATTTTTAAGAAAATTGAAATTTATTCAATATTCTCGTGAAAATTTTGCTAAACAATCATTTTTTTTTGGAAAAATTTTCGATTTTAGGGGTTCAAAAGGTCAATTTAGCTAATGTGGGCCGTTCTAATAAAGGTTTTTTGGAAAAATCCCAAAATATTGACATAAAATATGGACAAAATGTGAAAACATGGTAAAATATGGATAGTCATCCTAGAAGCTTGAAACAAAGCTAAAAACTTGTGTTTCGTACGTTTCAGGCATCCCACGGTCCAGGAAAAAAATATGAATTTCCATATATTTGAAACCTATACATGATAAAGTAAATTAATAAGTTTTGGTTTTTTATTAAATGATTATAGTATGTTTTAAATATTTTTTCTTTTATCAATCATTTTTATTTCTATCTTCATTTATTTTACTTTATAAAATATTTTAAATTTATTTTTTTCAATGTTATGACTGTTGATTAATTTAATAATATTTGATATCAATGATTAATCTACTTAAATTGATATTACTTATTTAAAATAAAGTTACAAATTGCAAATTTACTATTTGAAATGGATGTTAAATTTTTAATTTATATTTACCACAAATGATCGATCCTCCGTTTTTTACAAACACTCGATAATTTCATTAATTGTTTTTTTACACTTTTATTATTTTTTTTTATCTTTTTCATTATATATTTAATTTAAAGATTTGCATTTATTTCATTTATATGTTTGAAATTTTCTCGCCAATTCAATTACAAATGGCTTCGAGCATGACGCTGACTTTGTTAATATTTGGGTATGAAATAATATCAAAATTTTTTTTTGTTTTTTTAAACATATAAAATTCATAATGTATAGTTAATTTTAAAAAATCTAATATAAAAAAATATATATAAATTTAATGAAAAATGAAATGGAAAATTTAAAAAAAAAATTTTGATTATTTATTTTAGAATCAGAGAAATCACAATAATTATTTATTAATTTATGTACATACAAAATTTGAACTCAAATTTGTAATTAAATAAAATGAGGATTATTCTTTTTTCTTTTCGCTAATAAATTACCATTAAACTAAAAGGTGATTAATTTAATTTTCGGTTCTTTGTTCGAATTAAGTTTATATATGAAAATAAATAAACTTATGAATCAAATGTAAATTTTTTCACAGGAATATAGCATAAACCTTAATTTAATTAATATTCAAATATTTAACTTATTTTATTGTTTGAGATAGATCACACAGCCAATTCTGCTTAAATAACCATAATTTTTTTGTATTAGCTAAAAACCGAGAATGTGTTCATTTAACTTCGATTGACTTTATATGCAAAGAGGGACATTTGATGCACTTTACTGAAAATAGAAATAATAAAATTTTAATTTGCAGTATGTGAATTCGTTATTTTCTATAGCAGAAAAAAATAAAAAATAAAAGAAAACTTTTAATTAAACTTAAAGAATTGTTTTCCCGTACAGTCTTTAGACGCCGTGTGCTACAACAACGTAATCGCGCAGGCGTAGCAATTTTTAAAAAATAACAAAATGTAAAATCAAAAATTAACCAAAAAAATTTAATTTATTTTCCAGCAAAATTTAAATAATATATGATGTAAAAATTTTTAGAAATGTTACAAACTTTTTTGAAACTTAACGAAAATTTTTGAACTTTTGCAAATTAATAATAAACACACAGAGATATCGAACAAAACCAACAATGCTTAATTTGATTGACAATGAATAAAGTGTTATAGTTCTAGAAATTTTCCGACGACGTTTTGGAGTGAACCGGATTTTTTGTCCATTGAACTTTAAGCGGACTAGTTAAATTGATTTGTTAATAATAAATTTATCCATTAGAAAATAGTTTCAAAAATAATTTTGTTAAATTTAGTTTTAATTAATTTTTTTAGTAATGTTTATGATTTAAACAAAAGTGATATTTAAAAAAATACTGTGGTTTTGTCATGTTTTAATTTATTGATTTCTCATTTAAAAAAATTTATAGGACAATGAAATATGGTGTCAAAATTTTGGACTTGGCCAAATTATGTAGTATTATTTTACCTTTTTATCATTTAATTAACATATTTTTTAAATTTAGTTTTTTGTAGATTTATTAAAATTCGAAAATAAATTACTCAAATTTTAGCAATTTAAAATTGCTGCTATCTCTGAAATTTTGAATGTGATGAATATAGAAATTTTATTAAATTTAATGAATATTGAGATGGAAAAATTTAATACTAAATTAAAATGAACTCGTTTATCGCTTTTTTGGGTTTTTGTTTTTCAGATGCTTTCTCATTTTTATTTTTTATTAGAATTTTTAAAGCCTTTGACCTCTAGTTTTAGAATTTTATTTTATTTCTTATTTCTAAAGAAATATATAATAGCCATTTTATTTTGCTCCGTTAATTAAAAAATAATTTAAAAAAATAAATAAATCAATTTATAACAATTAAGAATGAAAAATGAAATTTTATTAATAATCAAATATTCATAATACAACTGTATTAATATAATTGAAATATAACACTTAAATTGAATAAAGATTCTTAAATTAATAATGAAAAAATAAATAACTATTTTAATTTATTTTTTTCATTATAAAACAATTTTTAATTGTAAAAAATATACTAATAAATCAATATATATCTAAAACAATATTTTTATTTTTATTAACTTTTATGATTGGATTAATTTGGCTGGTTTTTAAGTTAAGGAATCAAGATTTATTGAAAAAAATACTAATACAATATTGTGCCATATATTAAAAAAAATAAAAAATTTTTAAAAGTTCATTATTTTGTTTTCTATCATTTAAACAAGTTACTATTGAAAAAATTAACTATTATAATAATGAAAAAAAGTTTAATATTAATTGAACAATAAACATATATGTAAAATATTAAAAGTTAATGTTTTATTGCAGAAGATAATCGCATGTTTTATGAATTAAATTTGAGCGTATTTAATTAAAATATTTATTATTAATATTTACCGTTGATATTTATTGAACATATATTTTTTCATTTTTGATATTATGGCTTAGTAAATGGCCCTCATTATAAAATATTTTTTCATTTTTGATATTATGGCTTAGTAAATGGTCCTCATTATAAACTCTAATGAATTTCTAATAATGAAAATAATGTTAGCAATGATTTCAATTAGTAACTTTTTTTGTTGGCGAATTAGTTGACAAGTAAAATTAAAAATTTTATCCTTTAAAGATGTTCAATATTATGCGCAATAATTTTAGAAAGAAAAAATTTAAAGTTTTCTTGAAATCCGAATTTAATTAAACTGGGTAAATTAACCACGCTAAATCCTTATGGCCTTATATTTGATCTATGAGTTCTCTCTGAACCAGTACAGCTCCGACTTCATGCATGGAGATGGAGCAGTACAAGCTCAGGTTTAAAAGATAGGGCAGATTTAAGACCATATTAGGATTCTACCGGTCTAAATTGTGCAGAAAAAGTCTATTTTGTAAAATAAAACTTATATTTTTCAAAAAATCTTTTTTGTTTCACCAGAAAAATTTTCTTTTCGTTATTATATATACGTTATATTGACAAGGGGTTTCATCTTCAAAAACAAAATCTCGGGAACGGCTAAGCGCACCGGGCTGAAATTTTGCACCCAGGGGTAGCTCGAGAAGGCGCATCTGGGAAAACTATAGAAAAAAATTCTCGATGGCCAACTGAGTCCCACCGGCTGATTTTCCGATTTTGCCTGCAGTTGCGGGTCCATAACTTTTTTTCTAAAACCTGAACCAAAAAATGTCCGCTGTGAGGGCGCTAAGTTGAAGTGTTTTCTAAAAGTCAAAAAAAATTCCAGGCCTCTACCTATAATAGGGAAGGCTGTAGGTTTACGGAGAAATTCAGTACCAACTTTGTCCAGTTCAGTACCGGGCGAATAACTCATTAGCGTTTGAACTGACCAAGGGGCTGCCAGCGGGACTATTGTAGAGTTTTGAAAGCCCGATTTTTCCAAATTTAAAAATTTCACAAATTTTCAAAATTTCTCGAGCTAGGCCCCCTAGGAAGTTTTGGGGTTTTTGAATTTTATGATTTTTTAACGATTTTTCCCGGGAAAAAGAAGACCACTTCCAAAACATCGTTTTTCGAGCTCTATCGACTGGTGGGATTTTTAGAAAATTTTCGATTTTTTTCCGGAAATAGAAAATTTTTTTGGCCTAAGCGGGACATTTGAGTCCCGGGCCCATAACTCGTCAGGGATTGATTTTAGCGAAAAAAAGCATTAGGGCATAATTGTAGAGCTTTCGAAGCTGCATCGATGGGTATACTTCATGTTCGGAAATTTTCAAAAAATTTCGAGCTAGGCCCCCTAGAAATTTTCAAAATTTTTTTTGGGTTGAAAAAGTAAGTGAAAAATATTTTTCTGGGGTAAATTAGGGTGCTGAGCACGAATATGATGTTTATTTTAAGTTTCAGAAATTTGTGAATTTTTTAAAAATTCTTTTTTATTTCTCTTTTTTTTGGCCTTCGGGATTTTGGCCGAATTTTTGAAAATTCATAACTCAGTTCAGATCGGGTCAATTTTAGTATAATAAAGTAATAAAAATAGAGAAAAATAAGGAGAATTTAATGCATTTTATTTGGTGTTTCTATCTGCAAAATAAAAAAAGTTATTCCAGAAATTCTAGAAATTTCCGATTTTTCAGAAAAAAATTTATAATTCGGTTCTGAAAAGTAGTTTATACAAATAAAAATAATAGAAAAATCCACAATTTTTTGTTCTATTTATTAAATTTTATTTCATAGTTTTATCACTTTTTTGAAAAAAGTTATAAAAATAAAAGTGATTTGGTGATTCGGGACCAAAGGGGGGTGCACATGGTTTTTGAGTTGAACAATTTTTTCTTCTAAAATTCACTTGAAAGCAGTTTTTAGGGGTAATTTAGGCCGCTGAACATGAATATGCAATCAGATTTGTGTTATGACATCGTTAAGGCCTTAGAATCCCTGCGTATAGGTGTGAATCCCATCCCCATAGACACTCTTATAGGGATGGCGACCATTCCCATAGACACTCTTATAGGGATGGATACCATCCCCATAGACACTCTTATAGAGATGGATACCATCCCCATAGACACTCTTATAGGGATGGATCCCATTCCCATAGACACTCTTATATGGATGGATACCATCCCCATAGAAACTCTTATAGAGATGGATACCATCCCCATAGACACTCTTATAGGGATGGATACCATACCCATAGACACTCTTATAGAGATGGATACCTTCCCCATAGACACTCTTATAGGGATGGATACCATACCCATAGACACTCTTATAGAGATGGATACCAT
Organism: Heterodera schachtii; assembly: GCA_023374025.1. Classification (NCBI taxonomy): domain Eukaryota; kingdom Metazoa; phylum Nematoda; class Chromadorea; order Rhabditida; family Heteroderidae; genus Heterodera; species Heterodera schachtii. Next base: position 1,030,315 of record SIJG01000046.1, read on the forward strand.
CCCTATAGACACTCTTATAGGGATGGATACCATCCCCATAGAAACTCTTATAGGGATGGCTACCATCCCCATAGACACTCTTATGGGGATGGATACCATCCCCATAGACACTATTATAGGGATGGATACCATTCCCATAGACACTCTTATAGGGATGGATACCATCCCCATAGACACTCTTATGGGGATGGATACCATCCCCATAGACACTCTTATAGGGATGGATACCATACCCATAGACACTTATAGAGATGGATACCATCCCCATAGACACTCTTATAGGGATGGATACCATCCCCATAAACACTCTTATAGGGATGGATACCATCCCCATAGACACTCTTATAGAGATGGATACCATCCCCATAGACACTCTTATAGGGATGGATCCCATTCCCATAGACACTCTTATATGGATGGATACCATCCCCATAGAAACTCTTATAGAGATGGATACCATCCCCATAGACACTCTTATAGGGATGGATACCATACCCATAGACACTCTTATAGAGATGGATACCTTCCCCATAGACACTCTTATAGGGATGGATACCATACCCATAGACACTCTTATAGAGATGGATACCATCCCTATAGACACTCTTATAGGGATGGATACCATCCCCATAGAAACTCTTATAGGGATGGCTACCATCCCCATAGACACTCTTATGGGGATGGATACCATCCCCATAGACACTATTATAGGGATGGATACCATTCCCATAGACACTCTTATAGGGATGGATACCATCCCCATAGACACTCTTATGGGGATGGATACCATCCCCATAGACACTCTTATAGGGATGGATACCATACCCATAGACACTTATAGAGATGGATACCATCCCCATAGACACTCTTATAGGGATGGATACCATCCCCATAAACACTCTTATAGGGATGGATACCATCCCCATAGACACTCTTATAGGGATGGATATCATCCCCATAGACACTCTTATAGGGATGGATACCATCCCCATAGACACTCTTATAGGGATGGATACCATCCCCATAGACACTCTTATAGGGATGGATACCATCCCCATAGACACTCTCATAGACACTCTTATAGGGATGGATACCATCCCCATAGACACTCTTATAGGGATGGATACCATCCCCATAGACACTCTTATAGGGATGGATACCATCCCCATAGACACTCTTATAGGGATGGATACCATCCCCATAGACACTCTTATAGGGACGGATCCTATCCCCATAAACACTCATGAGGACGGATGCCACCATACCTCTTCAATCACTGTTGTACCTCTTCTTATCACTGTTGTACCTCTTCTTTTCACTGTTGTACCTCTTCTAATCACCATTGTACCTCTTCTTATCACTGTTGTACCTCTTCTTTTCACTGTTGTACCTCTTCTTTTCTCTGTTATACCTCTTCAAATCACCGTTGTACCTCTTCTAATCACTGTTGTACCTCTTCTTTTCACTGTTGTACCTCTTCTTATCACTGTTTTACCTCTTCTAATCACTGTTGTACCTCTTCTAATCACCATTGTACCTCTTCTTATCACTGTTGTACCTCTTCTTTTCACTGTTGTACCTCTTCTAATCACCATTGTACCTCTTCTTATCACTGTTGTACCTCTTCTAATCACCGTTGTACCTGTTCTAATCACCGTTGTACCTCTTCTAATCGCTGTTCTACCTCTTCTAATAATGTTGTACCTATTTTAATCTTTTATTGAAAAAATACCTTAGATCAAAATTGTAGAGCTTTTAAAGCTCTATCTAATGGTGTGTCATATGCCGGTAAATTTTCAAAAATTTTCGAGCTAGGCCCCCTAGAATTTTACAAAAATTTTTTTTTGGGCCAAAAGGGGGGTGAAAAATATTTTTCTGGGGTAAATTATGGTGCTGTGCACGAATGTGACCTTTGTTTTCCGTTTTGGAAATTTTAGAATTTTTTAAAAATTCTTTATTTTTTGGGAAATTTTTAGCCCTAAGGATTTTGGGTTAAATTTTGAAAATTCATTACTCAGTGAAGGTTTGGTCAATTTAAGTGAATTAAAGCTTTAAAAATAGAGAAAAATAAGGAGAATTTTATGGGATCTATTTGGGATTTCTATCTTCTAAAGAAAAAAAGTTATTCCAGAATTTCTGGAAATTTTCGATTTTTCAGAAAAAAATTTGTAACTGCCTTCTGAAAAGATATTTGGCAAAAGTAAAATACTACAAAAATCCGCAATTTTTTGCTCTATAAGATAAATTTTATTTCATATTTTTATCTCTTTCTTACAAATTGCTATAAAAATAAAAGTGATTTTGAGATTCGGGACCAAAGGGGGGTGGGTGCACATGATTTTTGAGTGGAAAAATTTTTTTCACAAAAATCTTGCAAAATATGTCTTTAGGGGTATTTTAAGACGCTGATCACGAATATGCAATCAGATTTTAATTTTGACATCGTTAAGGCCTCAGAATCCCTGTGTGATTGGGGATTCTGGGACATGTTCTGAGAGGGGGGGGGGGGGGGGCAGGTTCGAACCCGGACGGTGTACATTAATTTTCTATGCATTTTTTGGGTTCTTTTTTAATGCTTTTAATTAATTTAATTATTTTTTGTTTTATTAATTAATAATTAATATTAAAAAATTTTTTAAATTTAATTTAATTTTTTGATTAATTATTTTTTAAATTAATTGATTTTTTTTAATTAAAGAATTTATTTGTTTTTTTTTATTATAATTTGTCAAAAATGAATTTCAATTTAAATAAAAATCAATCATTGTACATTGCAAAGTTACTTTTTAATTAATAAAAGAAGGAATTATTTTATAATTTTTAAAAATTATTAACATATTCAATTTTAATTATATTTTTTATAAACCATTTCCTTATTTATTTAATTTTGAAATCATGATTTACCATTTTAACCATTGTTGTACCATTCCAAAATTTTTGTACCTCCTAATAACTGTTGTACCTATTACCGTGGTTGTACCTCTTTTCCCGTGGTTGTACCTCTTCTCATCACTGTTGTACCTCTTCTCATCACTGTTGTACCTCTTCTAATCACTGTTGTACCTCTTCTGATCACTTTTGTACCTCAACAACCCGTGGTTGTACCTCGGCCACAAAATAGAGACGGGCGCGAAGCGCCCGTCTGAGCTCAACTCAATTTAAAAAACGGCCGCGAAGCGGCCGAAAAGCACAACAAAATTTAATAACGGGCGAGGAGCGCCCGTCTGATCTCAACAAAATTAAAAAACGGGCGCGAAGCGCCCGTTCAAGGCCGCGAAGCGGCCTAAAAATCACGAAATTTAAAAAACGGCCGCGAAGCGGCCGAAAAGCACAACAGAAATTTGAAACGGGCTCAAAGCGCCCGTTCGAGGCCGCGAAGCGGCCTAAAAATCGCTGTTAATTTTTTTAAAATTCAAAATCTCTTCACTTAAATCGCTTTAAAGCCTAGGTAGCGAAGCTCAAGAAGCGCGAAGCGCTTTATCCCAAGCCCAGATCCGACGGTTCACGCACCCGCTAGTTAATCATATAAAAATTCTTCATTTATAATTAAAATATATTTATCACTTCACTTAATCAATATATCTTTATGTATAATTAAACATCTTTTTGATTGTCTAATAGTTACTTACTTATAATCGCTATAAAAATTAATAATTTACAGCTATTAAAAATTTACAATTAATTAAATAATTCGCTCTGATAAATTTTTATAAACTAACAAATAAGTGAAACGAATGTGTCAAGAGAGGAAAACACATTAGAGAACGCTGCCTAAGATAAAATGTATAGGATTTTATAAACATATAAATATACAGAAAAGATCAAAAAATTTATTTAATAAAATCAATGGCAAAAATTTAATTCATTTAATAATTTCTGTTTTATTAAATTAATAAAAGAATGTTTTTTCATAAAACAATAATAAATTTTTACACAGATATTCAAGAGTAATTCATCTTACAAAAAGTTATTTAATTATTAATTTGAATAAATTATACTATTTAAATTAAATTCTTTACTGAAATTGTTAATAATTTCTTTAATTCAGATAATCAAATCTAAAGTACTGGTTTTATGGTTACTTGATATTGTCATAAAATATTTTTATTGTTTATCCAATGTGACAATCCACTATAATTTTTGCAAATCCCATATTATTTATTTAGCACAAAATTTAAGAAAATGCATTGAATATCATTAAAAGCGATAAATAACAATAAATGTTTCAAGCTCATACAAAATTCTATTTTAAATAAATTAATAATAACATCACCGAATTACTATGAACCAACAAATTTTATTTTTCAAAAAATTGCAAATTCTATTTTATAAATAAAGTCAGTAATACTTAAAGCACTAATTGAATTTAAATAATTTTTTATTTTTTTTAAATATAAAGAAACGAAAAATAATAATAAATAAATTGTATCTGCATTAAATAATGAAAAAAGTTTAAAAATGTTAATTAAATATTAATTGCAATTGTATAAATGAAAAGCATATTCGAAGCACATCACGCACGATATTTGGCATTTAAAATTTATATATTAACTTCAAATTTAAAAATAGCGATGTCATAAAAATTTTTATAAGAATATTTAACCAAATATTTATATTAATCAATTGAACTTATTATTTTTTATAATTTATTTATATTATTCATATAAGTTTTAGGTTAAACAATTTTAAAAATTGATATCAATTGTTATGAGAAATAATTTTAAAGTAAATTTAATTTTATTTCAATTCGAAGGGCATTATTTTAGTATAATTATAAACCAATTCAATTCTCAAGTTCATGAACTTGAAAAAATAGCATATAGAGAATAATTTTAAAATAAAGCTTAATTAAATAAAAGTAACATTTGACATGTTATTAATATAAATTTCTCATGGTATATCGTTTGCCTCTTTTCAGATCCTGTTGACATTTTCTTTTTACAAATTGCAAATATTTTAAAGTAATAGATTGCTGATAATTTTATTCATTAATAATTTTACAGTAAAATTATATTTAATTTCTTTGTGTATTATTTTAATTCGTTAAAATTAATACATGTATTCTGATAAAGAATTAAATTCCTTACTTTTAAAAAAGATATTTGTTAATATCTACTTTTGGAATTTTTTTTATGATTAATAAGAATAAATTAGGGGTCTTTAAAAGATTTTATTAATTAGTTTCATTATTTTTTTGAACTTATGAAAATACTTATTTTCAAAACAATATTTTAATTAAAATTTGCGCTTTTCTCATGGTTTTATGCAAAGTTTTTTCGACTTGCTTTGCATTCAAATTTAATATATATTTAATTGTCAGTTTTAATTTAATTTTGTAATAATCGTTAAGTTAAGGGTTTTGGTTTTTAATTAATTTTTTAATAATGATTGTTTAATTATTTTATTAATTTTATGACATGAAGTGTAAAAAAATATATGATTTGACTTAATGCAAATTATACTTTTGTTTTTATTCACGCACTTCATGCCAGCAACTTTTTGAAATGAAGGCGAAATTCTTTTAATGAAAAAATAGGTTTAGTTTTAAATTAGCAAAGTGATTTTAATTCTAAATTATATTTTACCTCTTTGCATTTAAAAAAAAATATTTATTCTAGTTTCAGAATGGTTTATCAAAATTTATCTCCGTATTTTCAGTTGTAAATATTAATTTTTCTCAATTATCTTACTAATTGTTATATAAAACTCACTGCGGTTTTTCTTTTATATATTTAAGCACATTTAATCAAAATCAAGTATTTTAGAATTATCTTTGTTTATCATATTTTTATTTTATTTTTTTTTTATTCAAAAATTAAATGAGTTTTTCGAATTGCGAAATTTATTTAGTATCTTATTAATGTGTTTGCAAGTTAGGGTAACAAAACTTCATTTTAAATTATCTTTAACATCACATTTTAAAAAGGTTTATTTTTTTTATGAAACGTTTCATTTTATTTGATATTTATATGTTCTTTAATAATCTTTAGAAATTACAAAAATTGCCAAATTATTCAATAAAATTAAATTTATTAAAAATGAAAAATCTAATGATTAAACATAAATAAAATAATCAATGTCAAGTTTTTATTCAAAAATATGAATGCATTAAAATTTTAAAAATATCCATAACAATTTGATACTTCATTAATTAGGAATATCATTTTAAAATTCATTTATCGATTACGAAAAAAATTTTCTTACGAAATTTTGTTTTTTAAATAAATAAAATTTTATTGATTTTCAAGAGCTCAAAAAGTTAAACAAAATTATTTAAGTAATGCTCTTTAATTATAATAAAATCAAAATTAAATTATTATTTAATAATGCCAAAAAAAAATAGAATTCATAAAAATTAATTGAATAATAATACTAGTTATTTAAAATTAAATTCATGTATAGTTTAGCAAAAAAATACGAAAATTTAAAATGTCAAGCATCATTTATAAATTGGATTATTGAATTGAAAAGAAATTTAAATGCACAAGAAAAATATAAATATAATTATCTTTTTTTAGATACGAAATTAGATTATATATTTTTTATTTTCTAATAAAATAATTAAAATCTAAATAATTTTATTTATTTTTATTTCTTAATTGTTTCTAAATATGTATATAAATGATTTATTAATGCATTTTTGTAATATGGATTTATGAAATAAAATGTAATTAACTTATTTTAATGTTGTTTAAATTTTTTCTTTATATTTGAATTAATATTCCTTAAAAAACTATCTTAAATAATTAAATTTAAAAAATAAAACATAATTCGCAAAATAGCACAGAATCAAAGAAAAGGAAATAATAAAGAAAATTAATTTCAAGGCCGACAAAAACTGTAAATTATATTAAGAAAAAAAGTTCTATTCATTAAAAGATTAAATACTATTAATAACAATAAATATGAAAAAAAATTACTATAAAAATAATTTTTTTGCCGCTTTTTTTATTTAACAACATAGCTTTAAATATTTTTTTACCATTTAATCAATTAATGTCATTTTTGTATTTCGCCTCCTATTATCATTTTTAACAAATTTAAGGAAATTAGGAAATTGTACTGCATCGGGATCAAAAATCAGATTTTTAAGAACTTTTTCGCAGCAGTTTTTTTTTGTGATTTTAACTAATTTATAAAAAAATAATGGGTTCTTGGGTCGGTCGGTGCCGATAGGCATCGAAGGAAAAATATGTAGACAACTATTTTTATTCTGATTTTTTGGACAAAATTATCAGTGCATTTTCTGTAAAAAATCTTTGTTAAAGCAAACAAAAAAAAACTTGCTATTTTTTAATTGTTCAAAACTAAAATTCTTAGTTTTTATCTCAAAACTCTAAAATATGTACAAGTGAAATTTTGTATATTATTTTGGGCATTTAAAAAAAATTTACTTTAAAAACCTCAAAATTGTTAAATATATACGAAAAAGTGTAAAAGTCTAAAACATGCAGAAAAATATGTAATAATTAATAATCAGAAAACCAAAAAAAAATGTAAAAAAAAAAATCCGAGCTTTTGTTCGGAAACGCTAAAAAATAAATTGATATTTTAATTAAATTTGATTAATAATTTTTTGAAATTTTTTTATCAGACCCCTCCAAATTAAGGGGATAAACTTAATTTAAAAGTTCATTTCTAATTTTTTACAAACTTAAAAATAAAGTTATTATTAAACTTTTCAAACCTAACAATTCGATCGGATTATAAAAAAAAGTATTAATTAATTTATTTTGATTTTGCTTTTTAAATTAAAAAAATTTGTCAAATTGAGAAAGTAAATGATTAAATGAAAAATTGGCAATTAGACTGCCTTTTAAACAGAGTAAAATTTGATTTGAAAATGATGAATGATGATCATCAGCAGGATTATCCAAATCAATTTTTTATTTTTATAATTTGTTTATGATTATGTAAAATATGATGCAATATTTAAAAATTTAGTTGACTAGCATAGGATTATCTCAATCTATTTTTTAATTAATTGAATTTGTATATTATATTAAATTATTATGATTTTTTTAAAATATTGAATAATACCAGTAGGATTATCAAATCAATTTTTTACATTATATAATTTGTTTATTATTATTATTAGATGCTGCAATTTTAAAATGGTAGATGCCTATCGGCTAATGGGTAATGGCCGTCGCAAAATTCGCCGTCAAAAAAACATTTAAATAAAGAAATCGCTATTTTGTTCAAAATTCAATCTATAACAAATCACATCAAATCCTTAAAATTTAACATTCAGCGCATACCGGCACTTAGAGTTAATTAAATTAGATTATACAAAGGTATTTAAATTCGAGCAATTGAGTCAAGCCTTTGTTCATTTTTCAATGTTCATTTATCTGAAAACAGAGTAAGTGATTCTCGCCCTTCTGCTGATGATTATTTTTATTTTTACGAATAAACGAAATAAACCGAAATTATTTTGACAATGTGTATATTCAAGAATTAAATAATTACAAAAATATTTTTAAAATCTGCTGATATATTAAATATATTTTTCAATTTTATGCTTAGAACGAAAAGAAAATATCGTTAACTAAATTTCAATTGCAACTAAAATTCGACTAATAAACTTTAAATTAATTGAAGTCTAAAATTTTATTACTAAATAAGCTTGTATGTAAATGAAAACATGGAAAAGTACAATGATACTTTTTCTTCATACTAAAGAAAATAATTATTTAATTAAAAAATATATTAAAAGCTTAAAAAGGAGGTAATTTATTTTTGGAAAAATAGGAAAAAATTTAAAAGAATTTTAAGTCTTTGGAAAAAAGCTTTGATTGTAATTTTTGAAGATTTGTTTTTTGGAGAAAACCAATTAAAATTTAATATGAAACTTTTTAAATCCTTATTTTTATTATTTTGCTTATATTTTTTTTTAATAAAATAAATTTATTTTATTTGTTAAGATTAATTATTCAATATGTTTTTCATAAACAATTAAATCAAGTCATTTATTCATATTTATTATGCTATTAATTAAATTGAACTTTGGTATTCGTTTATTTTCCATCTTTGTAGATTCCTACGTTTTATTTATTTATTTATTTTTTCATAAAGAATAAATCAAGTCTTTGTTTATTTATTAATATTTTCCGTCTTTTTCTACATATTTAAATCTTTCATTACAAATTTTTAGATTTAGTAATCAAATACAAGGTTTGCTATATGATTAATTAAAATGTTATTTATTAACCCATTTTAATGCTTTTTTTAAATTGTTTTTTAAATAATTAGCAAATTGATTATTTTCTAATTTTTTAAATTTATTAATCATGTCATGTCTTCTCTACTACTCATAGTTGCATTGTTCAAAAGTTCTTATGTTTATAAATTTATTCAATAATTTATTTTACAAGTTTTTTTTTCATTTTCCGTTATTTATTATTGAGCATCTAATTATTGAATATTTTTTAGTAAACATGGAAAACGGTTATAGGCCGGAAATTTGAAAATTCAATATATTTCATAAAAATGAATAATTAACACTCAAGCCATAATTATCAATAAAATTTATTTAAATGAAATAATCAAAGTTAAAAAAATTAACTTTTATACAAATCAACGAGAATTAACAAATAAATATTAAAATAAATATACTTTGTTATGAAATTTGAATAAAACATTAAAATTTAAATAAATCAGAAAAATTAATTCTATTTTATATTTTGTTAATTTATTTATACATTCTTATTTTATTGCTTACATTTATTTTAAATAATAAATAATTTAGCAATGAATAATTAGTAATGCTCCATTAATAATTAATTAATTTTATTCTCTTTACAATCATCGATATCAACTTACTTTAACAAAATTAATTAAATACATTCCAATTCATTATGTCCATTTATAATTGTATATTATATTTAAATTCTCTTTATAAATTTTCCTATTAAAATCTCTAAAATTAAATTACATGCTGTTAATCCTTTCATTCATTTTTCTAACTTTAATATTTAATAATTTAACTTTTTGCTTTTTTTAATTCCATTTCCATAAAAACATTTTCTTGTTCAGATCAGTATTACATTTTGCGCATTTTCTGTAGGCTATTTTAAATTATAATTTTGTATTAAATTAGCTGCTGTATTTTTTTGCAAAAAATAATCATTTAAAATTTTTATTTACATATTTAGTAAATAATGGGGATTTTTGTACATTTTCATACATATTTTAGCATTTTTTAATTCATATTTTATTTACATATTTCGCGATTTTTCTTACATAAAATTCCCAGCCTTTTCACGAGTAAATAACATTAGAATTATAAATAATTAGTATTGTCCGTTAATTTAAAAAATTATTGTATATTTATCACTTATTTATTATTTTTTTATTGATAATTTGTTGTAAAAATTATTTAAAAAAATAAAAAATTTGAACCCTTTTTATGATTATAAAATTTTTAATTTGCAATATCTTTATAAGTCATATAATATTTATAAAAATTATTTTCTTTAATAGTAAAGGAATAATAATCAAAAAAACTAAATTACATTAATAAATTTTCGGAAATCTTAATTTTGTTTAATATGTTTTTTCAATTGCAACATACGTAAAATGCTTTACGTCAATAATAATCCATGTTTACATAATTTAAGAATTTTACATTTTTAAGTTTCTTGTTTATTTTACTTATTTTTTTAAAATTTGACATTTCTCATAAAACTAATTATGAAATTTGAAAGATAATTTTTTTTAAATTTTATATGAATCTAATCTGGTTTCTTTTGCAAGATTATTCTTTCTTGAGTAATATTTTTTTCATATTTATGAGCGATTTTTTGCCTATCACTTGTCAAATTATCTTTTTAATAAATTATAGTGTTATGAATTAATTAATTTTTTTAATCTTTTTTTTTGCATTTAAAAATAATAATTAACAGATTTTGTTTTATAATTATATAAAAATTAAGAAATTATTACATTCATGATTAAGAATTGGTAATTTAAATCTTATCATTTTATTTTACAATTTAAAATTTACTTAAACTCTATATAATAATTTTTTATTCTGATGTTTTATTATTTGCTTTAATTTTAACATTCTATTAATAATAAGAAATCCCCAAAATATTGAACGAAATGAACCTTATTTTACGTTTCATAAAATTTGGAACATTTTTTGAGCCCGGGAAATAATTTTCGGAAACTCATAACTCACTTCAGGATTGGATTGGATAGTTTTAGTGGAAAAAGCTTAAAAAATAAAAAAAAATCCGGAGAATTTTATGTATTTTATTTGGTTTTTCTAAGTTAAAGATGAAAAAATTTCCAGAAATTCTGGATATTTCAATTTTTCAGAAAAAATTCAGAACTCTCTTCTGAAAAGGGGTTCAAATTTTGGTCCCGGTGAAGTAAGAGAATTTTCTGTATTATGATAATATTATAGATGGTGGGCCCCCTTTTTTGTAATAAATTTTTTTATTCTAAAAGCCGTGAAAACATGTTTATGGGAGTTTTCTGGGTCGGAGAACCCGAATCCAACATTCATTTTTATCAATTTCGAATCCCGGAACCGAATTCGAACAAAAAGGTCGAAAATTCAAAAAATTCTAAATTTACTTTTATGTTCATATCTGTACAGAATAATTATTTTTCGATGTTTCAATGGTTTCTGACTGGATTTAGCTTATTTTGGTCAATTTTGGAACAAAAGTCAGAATTCCCAAGACGGAGTTGGCAAGACGGAGTTGGCCAGACGGAGTTGGCAAGACGGAGTTGGCCAGACGGAGTTGGCCCGTTTCGGTTCCGAGTGGCAATTTATTAACAAAATTTGTATTAATTTTAGCGATTTTATGCCAATGTAAATGAAACTAATTTTTTAAATTCGTTTCGACAATGCCTTGATTGTTTATTTTGCGCATTTTAAATTAAAATTAATTTCAGGACGTCGGCTTGATATAGCCGTACTTTGCAAGATTGCAACATCCGGAATGGCTCCATCATTCACTTTTTTCAGCGTGCTTGTGGCTGTTAGAGCTGAAAGATTGGCAGAATTTTTGATTTTTTGATCATTTGCTTTTTCTTTTGCCTAATTGAATTTATTCTCCACAAAATTTAAATATGAGTAAAAAGGAATTAATTTTTCATTATTTATTTTTTTACCATGATAATTTAAGCATTAGCATGTTTTTACTTTTTTTAAATAGTAAAATGAAAATTAACCAAAAAATTAGATAATTTTTTTGGTGAATGTTTAAGTAAATACTTTCTTTTTAAGAACAAATATTGATACCAATTATAAACGTCTAATTATCAAATGAGTAAGTTTAATGGATTTTTTTATTTTCATTAATTTTAAAAATTAGCATCATATTTTTAGTGTTTAATTATTTAAAAATTATTGTTTTTATTTTTTGCTAAATTATATTAGACAATAAAAGATATTTATTTAAACCTTTTGTTCTCAAAATCTGAAAAATAAACTAAAAAAACTTTGCTTTTTTTTAAAACAACCTAGGCATATTGAAAAGCAATAAATAATGAGGGATGCGCACTGTTCCCCAAGACCAACTATGCACCGATTGATACAACATATTATTTAACTTTACGTATTTAAATGAAATGTAAAAGTTTTAAATGTTTAGCAATAATATATTAAGATAGATTTATAAAATTGAAAAATTTAAATTAAAAAACTTAAGTTAAAAATTTGAATTCTTTATCTTTCTTCTCGAATTCTGGCAAAAATTAGACCTTTATTGTCCGATAATCATTTAAGAGACGCCTATATTTCTTAAATTATTTTGAAATTATATGGTAAATAATTGTGGGATAAATTCATAATTTCTTTATATAACTATTTTTCTTCTGTTATTATTATTACACGCGATTTTCACATTATCTATTGAAAAAATATTCATTTCGAAACAAAAGTGAAATTAGGACTTTGGAGAATTATAAATATATTTTTATGAAAAGAAAATATACTTTTAAAAAGATAAAAGTAATTAAAAAAGTATAATATAAAAATGAAAATATTCATTTAGGTTAGGTTTTAATAATTTTTAAACGAATTTTATTGCACATCACGGCCCGATAAGAAAAATTTAAAGAAAATTGAAAAATATAAAACAATTAAGGTTAAATGTATTAAAATTATGCTGAATTCAACAAAATCAAATGATTATTTTTTCTAAAAAAAATACCCATGAAACAGAATGAATTTAAAAAATTAAATATTTTTGAACTGTTCTATTATTAATTTTTTTGAAATTTTGCACCTCTTTATTTCGGCATTTAAAAAATAATAATATTATGTTAAAACAAAAAATTAATACCAAAAATTATTTAACTTTTTATTTTTATTTTGATAAAAATCATCTAAATAATTATTTATTTACTTTAACATTTTGAATTTATTAAATTGCGGAAATAATATTATTATGACAATTGTTTTAAAAACAACATTATGTTATTTTATAGTATAATGTAATAAGAAGTATTTCGATTTATTGTGATTTGTTTACTTAGAGTTTTAATATAATCTTAAATTATTATATATTCCGGTAAACTGAATAAGAAATTCTTTAATTTTCCAAAATTTATTGTTCACAAATATGTGTGACACAATTGACTGCAAAATTCAAAACAACGATATTTATTGCATTGAGTTGAGGGTTTTATTCTAAAAACCCAAAAATATAAATCTATCAGATAAAATTATATATAATACCGCTTTCACGGCACAAAGAAAAATTACCATACAAATATGCAAGAAAATTTATTCCAAACAAATGAATTTTAAAAAATCAACTTTTAACAAATCCACGAGAATTAACTAAATACAAATAAAATTATTATACTTTAGTTAACCTACAATCATGCTTATTTGTTTTATTGTCATTTAATTTATTACCGTTATTTCAGCAATAATATTTTTATTAAATTTTTTTTCTTTTGTATTTGTTTTAATATTTTTGCATTAATTAATCCATTTTTACATTGGCTAATTTAAAAAACGGCGATAAAACACGAAGATTCTTTATTTAATTAACGCATGAAAAAAAGATTTGTCCGTATCTAATATTCAAAATAGCTATAATTGTATTTTTTCATATTCATTTAATTATATTGTGTTGTATTTTGATATTGAATACTAACTGTAAAAAATCGTTTAATACTCAGTTTTTCTTGTTATTTTTTCAAAATCTATTGGGTTTTCAGGCTGGTAATTATCCTGGGCGAAGATGACAAACAACATAAGCACATTGAAAAGCAATAATTTAAACCCAAAAACAACAATTAAATGAAAAAAAGAAAAATTTTATGAATAAACATTAAAAATATTAAACTAATGCAAAACTACGTCAAATTACGAAATAATTGAATTATATTAATTCTAATACTGAACAATAAAATTCTATTAATTAAAAAATACATTATAACAATAAAAGTATAAATTAAAGTTTCTATATTCAAAACAAAAAATAAATTTACATAATTTGAAAAATATTTATATCGTGAAAATTGATAATTATGAAAATAAATGGAATGATGAATTTTTTTTTATTAAATTAAATTAATTTAAAGCATCTAATTGGAATTTTTCATTCATTGTTATAATTTTTTTAAAGATATTTTATTATATATATTTAAAATTGTTTTATGAACAAAGTGGAATTAAATTTTTTAAATATTTCATTTAAAAACTAGAAATCAATAGACCAAATAAAGTTAAAAAAAAAAGCCTCAATTATCTTAACTAAATAATGGGATAAAATAAATCACATTATTAAAATAAACACCAAAAAAATTAAAAAGATGGAAAAAGAAATGGATAAAGAAAATGATTTTTTGAGAAATCACATATGTATTTGAAAAATTTTGTCCAAAAATTTTTACGTTCAAAAATTACCTGTTTTTACCGGTACCGGTGGAAAAAGTTGGTACCGGTACCACATTACCGGTCAGTACCGGTACCGGTTTTAAATCATGAATTATTAATTAAATTTTAACAAAAGCTGCTTCTAAAATACAATCAATTTTATTTTTTTTATTAAATTATTGAAAAAAATAAAAAACTAACACTATCATAATAAAGATTGGGAATAATTATTTATTTATTTAATTATTTTAAAAAGCCTTCGAAAAAAATTTTCCTAAAATTTTGGTCAAGAGCATGAGAATATAAATAAATAAAGAAGCATTTAATTTGGTAAAAAAATTAAACAATAAAATTCATTATTAAAGATTCAACTGATAAAAAAGAAACCAAAAATTATTATTAAAAATTAAAGAATTAATAATTATCACAAACACTTGAAATTTCGAACACAGATTTTTCTACGAATTTTTTAATAAATAAAAAATCTTTATATTAATTAGAATTTTTAAATTTATAAGATTTATTTCATAAATCTATATTACAAAAATGCATTAAGAAATCATTTATATACATATATTTACAAACCATTAAGAAATATAAATAAAAACTACTGAGACTTTAATTATTTTATTAGAAAATAAAAAGAAGTATAATCTAATTTCGTATCTAAAAAAAGGTAATTACCGTAAATCCGCTATTTGAATGCCCGGGCATTCTACTGTTCAACCCCTTCAAAAAGGGGCTTTTAATTGGAGAGGGGCATTCTACCATAGATCATTTTGGCCCTCGGGATTTTGTACTCGTATTTGAAAATTCATAACTCATTTCAAAGTGGGTCAATTTAAGTACAATAAAGCTTTAAAAATAGAAAAAAATAAGGAGAATTTTATGAAAAATTTTTTTCCAGAAATTCTGGAAAAATTCGAATTTTTAGACAAAAAATCAGCACTCGATTCTTAAAGGATGTTTTCGAAAATTAATATACTCAAAAAACCCACAATTTTTTGCTCTATAGAATTATATTAATTTTTATTTGGGAATAAAAAAAAATATTTAAAATAAAATTACCAGAATTCATCAAAGGTATTACCATAATATTACCATAATTAAAGAAATAAAATTATATTTATTAACAAAAATAATATATCAAAATTTCTTTTTTTCCAAGAAAAGATTTAAGAAAATCTACAAAAAAGAAAGAGGATAAAAAAAGCATAAATGAACAAACATTCAAAAGCATAAATAAAGTTTTAATAATTTTTAAAGATAATGTTATATTAAAATATAACATCTTCATATTTTGAAAAATTAAAATTTCCAAGTGATTTAAATAACGCAATATCTTTTACCATAAATTTCAATAAACGAAAAAGAAAAATTACAACATTTTTGAATTTTTCAAAACATTTCCAAAATTAAATTGAAAAATTGTGGGAAATAAAAACTATTGAACCATTCTGATTAGAATTTACAAGCTAAAAAAGAAAAAATTTAATTAGTAAAATTATTCTGAAAAAATCTAATTTTAATTGGTTCCCCAGATTTTGGCACTTTTAAATAATTCACATAATAAACAAAGTGAATAATTCCTTAATCCATTACATCAATCATTATTCTTAATTATTATAATTCATAAAATATCTTTTTATTATACATTTCTATCGTATTTTATTTTAAAATATATAAACAAATAAGAATCATTTTTAAAATATATAAATATAATATAAAAATGACTAAAAAATTGATATTTTTTCAAAAAAAATTGATTTATTATAATTTGAAAATTTCTTTCAATTTCGAGCAATTTGCACAGAAAAAGTACTCACCATTTAAAAGACAAATATTTTTAAAAGATAAATTTTAATACATTATAAAAACTGAAGTAAAATTATTTGGTTGAAAGAATTAATAGAAAGTAAAAATTAAAAGATTAGAAAAGAAAAATAAAGAATTAACCAAAAAAAAATCATTTTGTAATGCTATAATATAAAATTAAAAAAAAAAAAAAAAACCTTAAAAATGATTTCGTGATTGTTATATGTTATTTATTTATAGATTATTTTAATTCTAAATTAAATCAAGCTTTTTGAAAAATTAAAAAAAATAATAAACATTAAATTATTGACTTTTGCATAATTAATTCAAAAATATAAAAAGACAATAAAAAATTGAATAATTAATTAATTCAGAATCATAAACTTTTGTTAAGAATAATAGAAATAAATAAAAAAATTTAAATGTAATTAAGCAACAAATACCGGAAATAAGAAATTTTATAATTATCAAAGCACAATAACTATTAAATAATTTACAAATTTAAGGTAAAAACAAAACAAAACAAAACTCCATTCCAAAAGAAAGTTGAAACTGTGGAGCAAAAAGCCAACAAGTGAATTAAAAGAATTTAAAAACTACATTACTCAAAAACAATAATTGAGGTAATAAAAACGAAATTTATAAAAAAAGAAAGAAAAAGAGCGATTTTATGAATTCATCGGGATTGATCAGGATCGGGATTTTACCGGGATCCCAAACCGGGATCCCTCCGGACATTTTACCAATCCCGCGGGATCCTGCGGAATTGAAGTCACGGTAATTTCTCGAAAAATCTCCATTTTTTTATTTAAGACCTTTAATTTTCAAATAAAAAATATTGTCATTTGCTTTTCTAAAAAATCCCTTATAAATCCAAAAAACTTTCACGGTCTCAAAATTCCACGCAAAAGTTGGCAATTTTGTGACTTTTATTTCTTTCGAAAAAGAATTTGGCCATTTTGTGATTTTTATTCTTTTGAAAAAAGAATTATAAATCAAAACCAAAATTATTTTTGTAATTCCTAAAACAATATTTTAAATCTTATTGTGTAGTTTCATGGCCCAAATATTTCTAATAATTCTGTCCAATAATCAGAATAAAAATTGCTGTCTACGTATTTTTCCTTCGATGCCTATCGGCACCGCCAGACACAATTAATTATATCAATTAGAGTTACTCAAATTAAACACCGAAAATTAACTTATTTAGAAAATTTTCATATATTTTTTCTCATTTTTTTTATTAATTTACACAACTAATTATGGCATATTAATTTTATAATTTCTATTATTTCATATTATTAGACCTAAAAAGGATTAAAGATCTTTTGAAAATAATTTTCAACTTTATATCACTCGAACTTTTAAAAATAATATAATCGTATAATCGTCAAATATAAAAGAAACAAAATATAATGAATACCAAATATATTAACTAAAAAATATAAATATTGATGCATTTTCAAATTATAAAATGTGTGACAGATTTCGGAGCAAGAGTAATTAAATAAACTCAATTATTTAATGCTTTACACGAATGATAATAATTATAAATTATTGAATAAATATTATTTTTATTTGAAAAAAATAATTAGATTGAAAAAACTAGGGTTGCTCCCCAACCCAGAGCTCCCCGATCCCCGACCCCGATCCCTTAATAAATTAATTAAAAATTCCGAAAAACTTTTCGGCGCCTATCGGCACCGCCGGCCCCCAAAACTCCATTTTTTTTTTACAAAAATTGCAAACATAAGTATTTTTAGGAAAAATCTGTTAACTAATTGCAAAATCAAAAAAAAAATTTCTTTGCGACTTCTAATAGCATCGCCGTCCATCCCCCTTTTAGTGTTGCCCAAATTTAAACAAGGGCTTCCACCATGAATACTAAGCCTGGAAAATAAGATTTTAGGCTCAAAAATAAAAAACATTTTACAGTTTTTTTTCAAATCATTCGATCAAAAATGTATCAAATTTTATTTTTTAGTCTCACATTACAATTTTAACAATTTTGTGGAGGAAAACGAAAAATTGTAATTTTTAGTACATTCGGGATCAAACGACCTAAAAAATTTGCGTCAGAACTTTAAATTTTTGAAAATAGTGACATTATGCCATATAATTTCAAAATTATAAGTATATTTAAGAAACGAGAACAATTTTCGTCGCTACCCCAAAATCAGAATATTCTTATAAATAAGAACAAATGGAAGCCCTGGTTTAAAGGCCAGCTTGTACTCACTTTTACTGGCGCTAACGAAATCAGATGATTAAAGTGAAAAAAAGGAAGATTTACGAGCATTTAAAAAGAAAAAATAAATTCTTGCGAAAAATTAAAAAATTTTTTTTTGAAAATGAATATACACCTAAAATCGTTTTTTTTCTTCCAAAAATGAGATACCAAAAATTAATTTTTAAATATACAAAAATGTGATTCTAAGACTATTTAGGTCATCATTTTTTGGTATTTTGTGCCTATTTCTCCCTTCGAAAAGAATTTTTTCTAAAAAAATAACCATTGAAAAATTTTTATTTACATATTTACCAGCACTAATTATAATAATAAAACATTAATTTAAAATAAAACCTTCAACATAAAGAAGGAAGAAATATTCGTACAAAATGTGCAAATATTTGCGATTCATTTGGCATTCTTTCCATTTATTTTCTTCAATTTTCTTCTCAATTTTGGCACTGGCACATTGCCAATTCTTTCGCATTAAATACAATGTGCCAAGAACAGCCTCAAATTGTTGTGTAAATTTATCAAATTTTTTGTGCCCAAAATTTGTCGCCAGTCCTTTCACAAATTCAGAAAAATGATAATCCATTATCTAAAATTGAATTTATTTGAAAATGCAAATTCTCTTAAATAAAGAATTATTACCCAATTATGGGAATCATCGAATATCGAATTGATAATTATAGCATGTTTAGCATCATTTATATTAATGACAAGCCATATTCCATCTTGTTTTGCCGTTTCTTCCGTTTTTTTGTCCATTTCCTCTAAATATTCGTCAAAATTTTCTCGAATTATTCCGTCTAAATTTTCATTTGTTTGCCATTCATTCGCTGTGTCAATTGCCAATTGCAAAATCATTTCATTAATTGGTTTTTTGATTCATAATTTAATCTCTCTTCATTCAACAATTTTGGTTGAAAAAAATAAAAGGAAAATCTGTTTAACTCATAACCAATATCAAAACCGCCCCATTCATATGAAAATTGATCTACATTAAAATAAAACTGAGAAATAAGCACCAGACAATTCAAAGCATAAATTATTAGTCCTTCAATTTCAATTTGTTTCATTTTAAATACGAATTTTGGCTTCACAGTTTGAATTCCGACATACTCTCTGTACAAATATTCGTACAAAATTTTAAATATTTGCGATACTTATGGCATTCTGTCCGTTCATATTATTTAAATTCATTCCTAATTCTGTCACATTGCCATTCCATTCTCATAAAATAAACTAGGTAAAGAATTCCTCATGTTTTTGCTTTGAATGATTTGCATTTTTTGTTCATTTTTCATAAAAGCAATTAGCATTTTATCTTCTACCTAATTAAAAATGGTTAGACAAATTATTGGATCCCGGACTTTTCGACAGGAGGACTTTTTGACTGCAAAGGACATTTCGACAGTAAAGCAAAAAATAATGAACTTTTTGACTGTAAACATAAAAACATATATTTCTATTAAAATAAATTATATTGCTTGTCAGTTTTACTAAATTTCTTTTAAATTAACATACTAATATGTATTGCTTAATCATTATTACTAGGGATATGATTTTTACATTTTTAAGTAAAAAAAATTTCAAAAAAATACACCCTTAAGAATCGGCCCCTAAAATTTTAAAAAATACACACTTAAGAAAAATGAAAAATTTTCTCAAAAAACCCGTACAGGCTCGCGTTATTTAAAAAGTTTTAACTTTAAAATAGACAAAATTAATTAAATTATTAATTAAGGTTTATGTAATTTAATAAATTATAAAGAAATGATAATAAAATATTAATATTTTAAAGAAAATTTAATTTTACGAATATGAAAAAATTCACACATTTTTTAATAAAAATTTAAATAATAAACAACTGAAATATCTATAATCTATCACAATTATTAATAAAAAGAAACAAAAAATTTAATTGAAGGCAATTAACAAGGGAACAGATATTGGATTCACAGCATGAGAATAAAAATAAAAGGTTTAATTGTTAACTCTAAGCTAAAAAATAAATCATAAATAATAAGAATTAGCAGAAAGAATAACCAAAACTTTCCTTTGCAATTATGACTGACAATTGCAAGAAAACAAAAATAAAAATTTAACTTAAAAACTAAATGTTCTTAAAATTGCCAAATTATTATTTTTTCAAAATAAATTCTTATTTTAAAAAAAAATTAATTAATATATAATATTTTTTAACGGGAATTTTTTAATTTTTCCATAATAATTGAACATAAACACTTTTGAGAAATAAGAAATGAAAAATTATATAAAAAGATTATTATTTAATAATGATTTAAGAAAATGACTAAAAAATGCTTTTACCATTATTTCTTTGTTATTTCATTTTAAATTATTTAATTTTTCTTTAGTATTTAAAGTAAAATACTCGCGAAGATAAGTTAAAAACCTTTATGTTGTATCTATAGTTTGTTGATAATAATTTAATAAAATAGAAAATTAAGAAACAAAAAAAACTTATATAGTAAAATCCTTTGGTTTTTAAATTTATCATTTTTTTCTTCTATATTTTTACTCAAATCAATAAAATGCCAAAAAAATTACGCCGAAAAACAATTTTAATGATATTTCTTAAATTAAAATTTTAATAAAAGTATATACTTTTTATTATTAATATTTTAATCAATAATACCTTTTATTGCCAATTTATAATGTATTAATGAATTTATGTTTATTGTCTTTTTTTGTTCATTAATTTTAAATTATTCTTATTATGAAAATTACTAAAATATCTCATTCTGCTCCAATATTTAATATAATTTTAATGAAGTTTGCGGTTGTAATGATCCTTTTATAATGCGATTAATCGAACTATTGTTAAGAAAATTCAGCATCTTATGAAAGAATTCTGATTCATAAATACTAAGTCAAAATCAATGCAAAGGTAAGTAATTATGACAAAAAATAATTAGTTTATTATTTATAAAATTTACGAATTGCAATAATTTAAAAGCAGAATATTGTTTGTTATTTTTTATGAATAAAAAAGTTTTTTCAGTAAGTTTTTTATTATTTTTTACATAAAATAAGGATAAAAATATATTTAAAAATAGTTCAAATTTATTTTTTAATATTTATTATATTTATAATCAATTTGTTTATTTTCCTGAATTTTTTTTTATTTAATCCATTTTTAAATTAAATAAAATGTTACTTTGACAAATTTACCTCCGAGGTTTATTTTAAAATTTTCTCTTTTTTTTCCAAATAATCATGGTAGATATAGCAACTTTTGGTCAATATGTTGACAATTTTATTATAGACAAGCGAATAAATAATTTTACAATGGAAAATTAAATGAAAAGGTTTAAAAATTACAGTCGGATCTCTTGGCACCCAAAGTGGGCATTTAAAAAGTTTTTTTATCAATAATGTTGATAAGGTTTTGCATTTTTTTAAATTTTCTTTTTTAATTAGCTTTCTCGTGCAATATTTATTAAATTTATGGTTTTTCTACTTTATGTTTTATAATCTATATTAAATTATATATTGTTCTTATTATGTAAATATTTGTAAAAAAGTTTTTATCGGATAAATTATTTTTTTAATTATTTAATTAAAAAGCGCGTATCGATTTCTTGTTAACAATGTTCAATAAAATTATGATTATGCATTTTTTATAACTTATTAATTTCAATTTGAAATTTCTTAATTAGCAATTTTATAAAATTATGGCGACGGTGCAAGTTGTCATACAAACATTAAGAATAAAAAATAAATATCATCAATTTAAAAACAATAACCAAATTGTTCTGACAAAGATTTTATATAAAAAATAAGATTTTAAAATGAATAATAATTTAAAAAATATTTTGAAAGAATTTAAATGTTTTCGAAAAAACTAAAGTATAAAGGACCAAATCTGAATATGGCATTTTTTCCTAATAAAAGCCCTAATAATATTCTACATTGTTTTTTTTACTAATTAAATTATAATTATTTTTAATGTCTTAATCTCTCATCGAAAGTTATATTTTGCTCAACATTTCTTTTGGATTTATATAATAACAAAAAATAATAAATAATTAAAATAATATTTCTTTTTGATTTATATAATAACAAACTAAAATAATATTTTTAGGAATTATTAGTGCTTTTTATTTGGTTTAAACAGGTATTTAATAATTTTAAAGTCTATGCAGTACAATTGTTAAATATTTGAATGTGACGAAATACATGATGAATAAAATTAAAAAGTAATAAAATCAATATCATAATCATTTTAATGTTAATAAAGAAAAAAGTAATTTGTAATTAGTACTAACGACAATTTTTTTTCAATTATTTCAGTTTTCAACAAAAAACTTAAAGCATATTAAATTTAATATTTAATAAATAAAAAAAATATATATATTTGTCATAATTTTCTTGCCTTTGTATTATAATTAGAATATAATTTTTTTTTGAAAAATAATTAAATTACAATTAAAATCCGAGTTACTTCCTGAGATTAATCAACAGGTAGAAAATTACATGCGCAAAATAAAATATTCATTTAATAGAAATATTATCACAGTAACAATCTATTAACATGTAAAGAGGATGGACATGAGATTAATAAACTAATTCAAACTAGAAAACGTAAACATTCAACTTAAGACACAAAAAAAATTAAGAAAGAAAATTAATAAAATTTTACATTAAATTATAATTAAAATTAAAATTTTTTCTGATTTTAATTGTCTATATAATTAAAATTAAAATTTTTACTGATTTTAATTGTCTAAATAATAATTTCAATATATTCTATTCATAATAAAAAGCGTAGCGAATAATAAATTTAACGAAAGGAAATTCACCAATATTATAAAAATTTACTTAAATCAAACATCAAATCGACAATTAATTACTAATTTATTCGAAAAAATGCTAAAAGAAAATCTTAAAATTATTGGGCCGAAAGGAAAAAATAATGAATTGAATGAAAAAAATAATCTGTCAAGAATTAAAATATAAAATTGTCAAATTTATGTAAATGATGCAAAGAAGATAATATTAAATAAAAAAAAATTTAACAAAAGAAAATATATATTATAATTTTTAAACAATTGATAATCTTTATAATTACCTTAAATTAATATTGTAAGCGATTTAATACATATTTGATTTATCAGTTTAATGCTACTCACAAATAATAATACCATTGTATTTTTTATTATTTATTAATAGAAACATTTTTGTTACCTATTTAAGGAATTTCAGAAAATTCCATAACAAAAATGGAAAAAAATAAACATAAACCAACAATAATTCAAAATTAAAGAAAATAGATTTGTCGATATTTGTCGATCATTACTTATAATTGTATAAAACCCCAAAAAAGGAAAACATATTTATAAATCATATTTATTAATACATCTTAAATTGACTATTAAAAAATATTTTTAATATATTTTTGTGAGATTGAACAACTGCTGCGCACTCCAAATTAAGAACAAGAGCAAATTTAAAAAAAATAGTAAAAATGTTGAAATAAACCAAGCCTTCAAAAATAATAATGCAAAGATGAAACAGTAATTATAAAAAAACGAAATATCTATTTTTTTGCTTCATATAATATATAAATTTTAATCAAATATTTTAATAAATTCAATAAGAGATTATTGGACTTAGCGAATTTAACGAATTTCACTAAAATTATCAAAATGTAATAAAATAAATTTTTTTTTAATTGCAACTCTGAGAATAAAAATATTCATTACAATAAATATTAAAAAATTATTATAAATTGTAAAACCAGGATAATATAAAATTAAAAAATAATTCGGGTATACGAATTTTACTTAATTTAAATTTATGAAATTAAAACCATATGACAAAGATTATAAATTCAAAAATTCATTTATGATTTATTTTTTGGTAAATTTTTGTAAATAATTCAAATTAAATTTAAAAAATGAAAAAGATTTAAACAATTCATTCTATTTTCAAATGTAAAATAATTTATTCATAATTCGAAAAAGTATTTAAGAAAGCAAATAATTTTTTAATAATATTTAAAAATGATAAATGATTTAAAAAATAAACAAAAAATATTATTTAAATAAAAAATAATAATTAATTAAATAGATAAAAAACTAATTCCAGGTTAAAAATAAATATTATTATAATTAATAAAACTAAGAATAGAAAATATTGAATTAAAAATTTGAAAAGAAATAATCAAAAAAAGATGATGTATTAAAAAAATTAACAAAGAAAAAGATTCAATTGATAAAAAAAATAAACAAAAAATTATATATAATTAAAAAAATTTATATATGATTATTTACAAATTACAATTTATTTTAAAAATAATTATTTTCATGAAAATCATCCAATAGTTGATTAAAAATCATTTTATTGAATAAAACTGATGTAGCAAAAATTAATTATTATCATGACAGATGGCCAAAAATTTTTTTATAAAATTGATATTTTTAAGCTCATATGCCAAAATGCCGATTTCATATTGAAATAAGAATATAAAAACTTTATTAAATTTAATAATTGACCATTTCAAATATTTTTTCTATTTGTTGTGAGACATTAAATATTTAATTATAGCAATAATAATAAAATGAAAAAATATATAAATGTTAAATAATTTATGAAAAAATAAAATATATTTAAAACAATTAAATAACATAATAGAATAATAATTTAAGCAAAAAAGTGATAAAAAACGCACCAAAATTAATTAAAAACATTTCTTTATAATCTTGAAAATTCAGAAATTAATTAAATTGAAAAATGAATAAATCAATTGCAATTATTAATAAAAAGAAATAAAAAAATGAGCCCATCAAAATCAATGTCGAATACGGGTTTTACACATGAGAGTAATTAAAGACCAAAATCCTAATTAAATAATATAGAAACATAATTATAATTGTATATTTTGTGAATAAAATAAAGGATGATAAAAAGAAAAAATTAAAGGAAAATATGTCTGCTAAATTCTGTTATCCAAGAATTGTTTTATTTTTTAAGACTATTTAAAACATAATTTTTAATAATTTATTGCTAAAATTATAATGTTTTTTAAATTAATTTAAAAATAACAATAATATAATCATTCAAATAAATATAAGAAATAATTAATTTTTGATAAGTTTTGAAAAAAAAATTTTTACATAAAATCGATAAATTGAAATTAGTCCCTTTTAACGGAATTGAATAATAATACAAAATAATTCTAAATAACAAAAGGAATTTGATCAAAAATTTTTCCGCTATAATTATCTTTCCTAAAAATCGCAATTAATTAATTATTATAAAGTAAAGAAAAAGAAAACAATAATAAAAACTATAAATAATCATTTAAATAAAGTGAAAATTTCTTCAAAAATTAATAATGGGGCAAATTTCCATATTTATAAAATAAATAATTTTTAAATTAATTACTTATCTAACAAGAAGGGACCCGTGCAACTTGTGGTAAATTTTCTTGGAATTTATGAGAAAAATTTATTTAGCCTCAAATTTTTTGTCAAAAATAAAATAAATTAATTAATTAGATATCCTTAAAAAAGTGATTTATCTCTTTAAATAAGAAGACAAAACAATTATAAAGGCCTTAAATATATCATTGAAATTATACTAAAATATCTTTAAATATTGCATGCATAAAAAGTTTAAATTAATAAAATTAGGTACAAATTTTAGAAAATATTTCATAATTTCAATAAATAATTTAAATTAATAAAATTAGGTACAAATTTTAGAAAAAGATAGTTCATAATTTCAATAAATAAACTATAATGGTTTGATTTCAAGAGAAGAAAATTTCAAACCAAAAGCTTAAATTATATTTCTAAATATAAAATCTCATTAATTTTTAATATTAATAAAATAAAAAATTAAACTGAGAAATTAATAAAAATTGGAAAATTTCATTCTTTTTAAGATAATAATTTTAAAATATTGAAAATTTGAGTGACATTTGTTTCGTGGATGAATTAACTTTTAAATTTTTCAACGCTCGGAGACTACGAAAGTTAAAATTATCTATATGCTTTTATTTTTATTGTCCTTTTGCGTTTATTATAGAATTTTTTTTCAATGTATTAGAAATAAATAATTATTTTTTAAACCTTGTTTTAGTACAGAAGTCGTAAAGACATGCGTTTTTTGCATTTTGTAGCAAAGTATATCATAATCATCTTTCAGGAAAAAGATTTCCAACCGCCTAGAAATTTTTTTCTGAAAATTTCCCGGTTTGAAGCTGTTTTAGGCTTTTCTGATCACCTTGAAGGATTGATAAGATCACCGTGTTGTAATTAACTTTTTTCATCTTATGCTCACATGAATTTTTACAGTTTTTTTCTTGCTCATTTAAAAAAATTAGCTGTCTTCAATCTTGGCGCTATAATTTTGGAAAGGAGCATATTACTATCATTTAATTTATTCTGGCGAACTAAGAAATAAACAATAAAAAATAAGGGATTACTAAAAAAATATTTCACTTTGTCCAAGTTGGATTATACTAAAATTCAATAAAATTTTGTTTCTTATCTGTAAAATTGCCTAAAACCCTAAATTGTTAAAATAATATAAACAATAATGTAAAAATATAGAAACAAGAAATAAATCGAATCACTTAAATATCGGATAATTAATTTTTGTATAATAATTTCTTTTCAAATATAAAAAGATAAGATTCAATTGTTAATTTATAAAAACTTGTGAATAATAAATTATTTTTATAAAAGGCAATCGGTGTTATTGGTTTTATGGGCATAAAATTGTGAATTGAAAAGCTACACGACACTCAACATGAAATGAATAAAAAAGATATACTTTAAACTTTAAAAATATTTTAAAGAAGTAGGTACTTGTTATCAAATTTGATGAATTTTAATTCTGAATTAAAAAAAAAGTTTAATTTGCCAATGAAAAAAAATTTATAAATATTATAACTATAATTTGTTGAAATAAAATTTTGGACAAAAGAAGAAATTATTATATTTTAAAAAGCCCATAATCAAAAAACTAACTGTAATGACTGCTCATTTTACGAAACAAAAAAACGGATGGACGAGAAAATTGAAGAAAAAAAATAAATTATAAGTTTAATATTAAATAAAAGTAATACCATCTATGTCAAAAAGAACATGGAAGATTTGCCCAGTTTTTAATAAATAGAAAAAAAAATAATAGTAATTCATAAAATACAGTAAAAATCTAATTAATTTAAATTGAAGATTAAATTAGAAAGTGAAATTACATAATCCGTTCCAATATCTTTCATCCTTCGTTATTAACTCAAAAAATCAATGCATACAACTTTTATAAAATATTACTTCGAAAATAATAAGATTTCAGATGAAAAAAAAATCGATTGAGCATCCGAAAAATACAAAATGAGAGCAAGATAATTAAATTAATAATAAATTCACTATTACAATTATTTTGTATTATATGTAAAAAATAAGTGAATCATTTATTTTCTGGGAGATTATGTGCGTCGACAATCGGCTCGGCGAGGCCGAGAAAATTGAAGAAAAAAGATAAATAAAAATAATAATCCAAGGTTTTACATAAATTTAAAAAATTCGCTGATCATGAATAAATAATACAAAACATTTTAGTGAGTTCAAATTCACAATAAAAAAAAATATTTTAAAAATAACTTTAAATATCTTTCACCTGTAAAACATACAATTTAATTTAAAATTTGTTTTTTCAATATTAAAATAGGCATATAAAATTTATAATCTAAAGGGCAAGAAAGAAAGAAAACACAAAACCCGAATCCGACAAGAGATTAAATAAAAATTGAAAACATTTGTTTGTTTAAATTAAGACATACAAAGAGAATAATATAAAATAATAATAGAATATTAAAATAAAAGAAAATATAGTAAAAATTAAAAATTAATAATCGTTCATAAATAAAATATAAAAATCGAAATATTTGGTTAAATTAAAATGAGATTTCTAAGAGTTAGCGAATATATTCAGATCACCAAATAAAAAATAATAATGTATATTTAAAAAGTTTTTCATTTAGAAAAAACAATTTATCATCAAAAATTCAAAAAATTAACCGTTTCGCTTATCTCAAACAAAATTAACGAATAAATGATAAGCATTTTGATTTCACATTATTTGCTTTTTAATGAATCTAAATGGGAAGTTCCAACACCGATAAATATAATTTGATCACTTTATATTCCTGTAAATTTATGATTTTTCTGATTTAAAAAACTTTATTTATCTTTCTTGACATTAATAAATACGAAACAAAACAATTTAATAAAAAAAAAAAATAAATTAAATAAAAAAATGAAAGAGTACAGATATTAATAGATTTATGAAAACATGATCAATAAAAATATTTAAATAGTTTTAGTATATTATGCATTTTTTATTTATTTGTTAATTCAGATCAATTATTAAAAAATTATAATAAACTAAAAAAAAAAAATCTAACGAAATTTGAATTTTTTGACAAATATGAAAAAATATATACAATCTAAAGATTTTTACATTATTACTATGAATAACTTCATTAATTAATTAATTTATTTTTAATTAAACCTTTCTTTAAAATTTATAAAGTAAAAATTAAATAAAAAAAAGAATATTGGTGGTCCAACAAAACAATTCACTCACGGATTTGATGAAGAAGTTTGAAGATGTTTTTTTTTGTTCAGAATGTCTAATTTCGAGGTAGTTTTTTATCGAAAATTAATTTATTAATATTTATATTATTAAATTAAAATAAGGAATTTTAAACTTATGGCACGCATGGAAAATGGGGGGGGGGGTCGGTTAAGGTCTCAACCAAAGAATATTAATTTAATATTTTTATTTAATTAAATTAAGAATTACATTTAAATTAATACAATCTCTTATTATGTTTAACTAATTTAAACAGCCAAAACTCATCTTAAACTAAATGCGGACAATCACGCGTTTCAGCTCATTCTGTCACAAATTACGGGTCCCTAAATTTCGCGCCATAAAATTGTTATTTAATATGTGATTTTTGATCAAAAGGTATTATACTTCGGCATTCTTTAAAAAAAATTTTAAAAATGTAACACAATCTAAGAAAAAAAAATTGTTTATACAAATCAAATCACTATTTGTAAAAATAAAAAAACTTAATCACACAATAAAAATATTTTATTTAATTAAAAGTAAAATTTTATACATTTTAAATAATAAATTAAATAATATTAATTTCTAATAATTTCAAAGTTAATATTGAAATAAAAAATTTATTTAATTTCTATTGATTTATTCTATTTATTATTTGCTTTATTTCGTTCTATTAATAAAATTTTTCTGATGTAAATGAAAAAATTATTACTATCATAATAGAAATTTCAAAAAAAATCATATTACAAATTTTGCGACAGGAGAAAAAAAAACGGAACGAAAATATAAATAGCCAAAGCAAATTAATGTTTAAAAGTATGAAAAATATTTCGATTTTTTTTACAATAATTTGATAGAAAAAAAGCAAAACTTATGTAGCCCATCAAAGCAAAAGGAGCACGCTGCGTCAAGTTGAGAAGTAAAAAATATGAATTAACATTCTAACATATATATATAACCAAAATGTAATAATATAAATTCACATAATAAAACTTATTTAAATTTATACTTTCAATATTGAACTGAAGGAAAAAATTATTTATGAATCTTTGAATGAAAAGTAAGAATATTAAAAAAAGTAAAAGTTGCTATTCATATTATTAACAAAAATATATATGACAATTAAAATTGAAGATTGAATTAGAAAGTGAAACATATTAGTTAAAATATAACTTTTCTTATTTTCCTAAATTTAAATATAGCAAATTTATTGACGTTTAAGGCTATCATTTTGTTGAAGTTTTTCATGAGATATTAATTTTTTTATTTTCAACTTAACTTTTATAATTAATTTATTCAACTCAGTATTAAAATAATTGTATTTAATATAATCACGATTTTGGTCTAATAATTAAATTTATGCTTGTTAAATAATTTTATTATTTTTAATTGGCTTATTTTATTATATTTAAGCTTCGTAATTATTAATTTTCCCTTGAATATTTTCAATCTTGTTGATTCAACATTATTTGATGTCGATTCCCAGCAAAATTAAATGTTTTTGCTTTATTATATATTTATAAAAAATATTTATCTTCATATCATAATATTTTAAAAATTTTGAATAAAAATGCACGAATGAACTTTATTATATATTAATTTAATATGCAATGTAAGCAAATCATAACACGAATATTTAAATTAAAATTTCCGAATCGTGCGCAAAAATAAAATAAGCATTTAAAAACAAAAACTATACAAAACAAAACAATTAATTTAAAAGTGAAAATAGAATTGAAAAAGAGAAGAAGCATTATTATACTTTTTCAAAATTATGAATTGATTCATTCTAATTATTTCAAATGCTAATGAGAGAATATTTTAAATGAAATAATTTCATCAACTTTTTATATATTTATTAATAATGCAAAATAATTTATATATTATTATTTATGTGTAATTTTTTAGCTTAGACTCAGCAATTAATTATTTTTAATTTTTACTTCATAGTTCTTACCTTTAATTGAATGATTTTATATTCGAACTTTTGCAGAACAAATAAATTTGAATTTAAAGAAATTTATTTAATTTTTTATTACAGAAATATCTCCATTAAATAAATGCATAAAGAAATGAAAAAAAAAAATTATTAGGTTTTTTTATTTATTTAATAATTAAATATTATATTAATTAAAAATATTTTAACAATTAATTAATAATTGAGCATTTGATTATAATAAGTTAATAATTTATTATTTGTTTTGATTTCGATTAATAATATTGATTGCTAATTTTTTCAAATAAAAATTAATGATAAATTTTGAATAAAATAATATTTTTTAACCATAATGGCGTTTTGTAAAACTGCCAAAATGAAATTTGAAATCACTATTATTTTTTTTAATCTTTAATGAAAATTAAATTTTATTAAAAGTTTATTTTGTATATTAAAATATTCATTTTTTAAAATAACATATAATTGAAGAGATTAATAAAACAGAAATAATAAATATAAATTTATTATGAATAATCTTTTTTTTAATTATTCGTTTTATAATAAACAATATTTACTTTTATAGATAATTTCTAATTTAAATATTTTCAAAATAAAACATATATAAAGATAAAAGCTTTTCGATGAAATTTCAACTAAGCCTTTTTCATAATTTTTTGTTTATTAAAAGTTTTGTTTTTATTTGATGGCAAAATGATTTTAGTCATTCTTATTTTAAGCAAAAATTAAATTTGATGATGTTCTAACATTAACACAATAATTTTTAATGTTTTTTCTCTTTATACTATTTTTAATTATATTTTTTTTCTCATAAAAAAACAAATATTTAAATTTTGAGTTAATTGATCATTTTGCAAATATTAAATTGAATATTGATTTATTGCATATTTTAAAATAATTCATTTTTTTATTGCAATTGAATATAAATTTCATGAACATTCATATAAGTTTTATTTAACGCTCATCAACTAAAAGTTCATTAGTTTTTTATTTTTCTTTTATAGATTTGTAGACTAATTTTGAGAATTAATCATTCACATTTTGAGGTCCTGGTTTAAATTTATCTCATTCATCTGAATTGCTTTACTATAAAATAATTTTATTGAATATATTAAATATCATTTTATTCTTATTTTATATTATTTAAAAATAAACTTAAATTAACACAAGAAATTTATTTGTGAAAGAGTTTTAAATTCATTGTTTTTTAGGTTTAAAACCAATAATTAATTATAAGAGAATTATTACTTCGTAGATCATGACGAGTGCTTGGCATCATTAGACTAATTTTTTCTCAACATTTTAAGTTTTAAATTTTGTTAATCATTAGGTAACATTAAATTGAATATTGATTTTTAAACTAATTTTAAATAATATAAATAAATTTCTATTGAAGTTGAAGTAAATTTCAATTTTTTTACATAAAATATTGATAATAAATAATTTCTATTGAAGCTGAAAATAAATTTGAATATTTATACATAAACTATTAATTTATAGTAAAAGAAAATTTATTCAGCTAAAAAATTTATTTATTTTTTAATTATTTTAATTTTTTGCGAATTATAGATTATTTTTCATTCTCTTTGCATGAATCCGATAAGAGTTAAAAAAAATTTGTATCTTAATTTAATATATAATTTATTTATGATTTTTCTTTTAATATTCTAATAATTGTAATTATTTACATTTAAATTTGTTGCTATTTTTGTTGCAATAAAAACATCGAGATTAAACAAAAATATAATTAAATGCTTTAGAATATATTTTAAAAAGTACTATTTAAATATTATTTAAATTTATTATTGCTAGAATAATATTTTAATTTATATTACAGCAATGGTATAATAATATTAATTACTGAAATTTTTAAAATGCTTCATTTACTGAATATAAAATTTAAATTTAAAATAATTTAATTTATTGTTTTATCTTTATTTTCAATATATTAAAATAATTAATTTACTTGGTAAATAAATGAAACGCAAATTTAATTTGAATGATAATTATATTATGAATTAATTTTGATGAATTCGTGAAACATATTGGATCTAATTAATTAATTAATTAATTAATTAATTAATTAACCAATAAATTGCAAAATAAGTAAAACACGAGATGTATTATAAAAACTAGAAAAAATTGTAATAGAGACAAGCACAGACAATTGGATTGAGAAGTATAATTAACAATTAATTAACAAAACAATTTAAATTTTTGAAATTGACAAAAATAATCTCTGACAGGATAAGTTTTCACAGATAACAGAAACATTAAAATAAGTTATCATAATTGAGCATTTCTTAATATAAAGATTTTAAATAACTGTTCATCATTGCTGTTTGCAAGCAATGATGAATGTTATAAAAATAAACAACAAAAAATAATTATAAAAATTTTTGATTAGCTAAATCCATTCTCTTACTGATATTATTTTTCTTTAATAAATAAAATAAAATATGAAAACAAAATTTATTTATTTTATGGTAATGAAACCAGTAATTAACAGGCACCTAAATTTCGAAATCAGCTATGGTGAAATCCAAGATGAAATGAGAAAAGGATTAAAAAGGTATATTTTTAACAAATATAAGATATTTAAATACTTTTTTTATTCAATAAATGTTATTTTCTTATAAAAAAAAATACGGAAAACAGAAATATTTTTGCCAATGAAATCAAATAATAAATATTTAATTTAAAATTTTATTATGAGCGTTTTTATTTATTTTCAACAAAAGAGGTTAAATTTATATTTTCTGAAGTACGTGAAAAAATTGAAACTAAACGTTCGGATTGTTGGGTGCAAGAAATTTTGCAATTAAAAAATAATGCGTAAAACGAGACAATTGAATAAATTAAATACAAGCTTTATTATAAAATTTGCAGCGCACGCTTTTGCTACAGGAACTACTGTCGGGTACTA
The DNA here is from genome assembly GCA_023374025.1 of Heterodera schachtii. Taxonomy (NCBI): domain Eukaryota; kingdom Metazoa; phylum Nematoda; class Chromadorea; order Rhabditida; family Heteroderidae; genus Heterodera; species Heterodera schachtii. Next base: position 1,064,711 of record SIJG01000046.1, read on the forward strand.
GATTAAAATATTATAGGAATAAGTAATTTCGACGCTAATTTAAAAAACTTAAATTAAAAAAACAAAAAATAATATTTCAAAACCATTTTTTTAATGATCACTTCAGTTTGAGAACTGATTAATCTCAATTATTTATGGAGTCATCTGAGAAAATATATATTGGATAAATTTTGTGTAAAGCGATTAAAGTGATTTATTAAAACAAATTGTTTCATTTAAACAAATAATTAAGAAATAAATTTTTACATAATTAAAATTAATTACAAAAATCTTAATAACCGAAACCGTGCTACCAAACACTTATTACTGCGACCATTTCTCATGATAAATGAATCGACTTTCTAACAAAAATTAAATTTTAATTGAATTAATTAAATATTAAAAAATGAACAAATGGCTAATTTTTTAAATAATTTTAATAATAATTTTGATGATTAAAATAGTATTAAATTAATTATTTTATTAGTGATTGGTTGGTTTTGGTGTTGCGTTATTTTATGATGTTTACCAATTATTTAAATATTCAGATTTTAAATTTGTTAATTTATTTAAATTTGGATATGATTCTATTTTAATAAACTTTTCTATCAGATAAAAATACTATAAAGCATATATTTATAATGAAAATAGATTACTTTTATTAGTTATGATAAAAATTAAAATTACCAATGAAGAAATTAATAATGAAATCTAATTATTAATAATAATTATCAGTTAACTTAAATGAAGATAAGTAATTAGAACTATTATGATGAGAGCATCTCCAACGAACTATTTTGAACCATTAACACAAGTATTGACGAAAATAAATTTTTAAAATTAATAGAAATTTATTTAAAAAAATTTAATAAAAAAAATTCAAAAAATGAAAAACTAATTTACACTTGCCTTTGAAAAATGCGCTTATTTAAGTGTAAATAAATTTTATTTAAACAAGAATAGTTGTAATTTATTTAATATTTTTAGCATCTTTTGCAGATTTTAACATTCTTATGCATTTGATATTGTTGATAAATTAATTCTAAATTACGAATAAAAATATATAACTAAATAAATAATTAAATAAAATAATTAATTTATTTAAAATAATTTTTTTTTTACTTTTTCCAATTCAATTTTTGCTTATCTACAGTAAAAATTTGACAACAAAAATATTAACTATTGTTTGTTTAAATTTTTGAAAGGTTTGAATAAAATATAATTTTGGATTTAATTTCTCATTTATATATTAATTTATTTACTATAAAGCAAATCAAAGGAAAATATATTCAAATGGCAAAATATAAAAGGATTTTAAATTTATCTCGACAAAATATGATGGAGATATAGTACAAGAAAAGAATATTATTAAGATTCATAAAATATTTAAAAAAATAATTTAATAAAACAATAATAAAAAAATCTTTTTTTTTCATCAGTAATGTTCATACGCTCAGGAAAAGACATAGCCTTGAAATTATTTCAAAAATTGAAAATCATAAAATAAAAATTCTTATTTTACCATATTTGTGTAATATTTTCAATTAAAAAAGTCAATTTTAAGGTTGCAAAATGACCGCCTCAATCATATTTTTGGGGTTAAAACATAAACAGGATTTTTTACCGGCTTAAAAATGATAAATTAAAAAATTAAACTTCTTAAATAAATATTTAATTGAGATAATATTTTTTGTGACAATTTATAAATGGTCAAATTCTTTAAAAATGAAAATTTCCTTTTCTGACAATCTAAAAAAAAAGTCGCAGTCAGAATCTTTAAAACACAATTTACTTTATTCTGTTTTTTTTGAAAAATATTTAATTTTTTTTTTGTTGCCATATTTTTATTTATATAAAGAAAATAAAGAATGTTTTAGTTTATTATTTTATTTCTTTTCTAATTTCATGTTCTGACACGGAGTTGTTTACCATCATAATTAGGGCATGAAATTATATGGAAATCCATATTTTTTTCCTGGACTATGGGAGGCCTGAAACGCAGGAAACATGTTTTTAGCTTGGTTTGAAGCTTCTAGGATGGGTTTCTAAATCCATATTTTCCATATTTTTCCATATTTCGGGATCTATGTCCATATTTTTCCATTTTTCGCATTTTTGTCCATATTTTATGTCCATATTTTGGATTTTTTCCAAAAAACCTCTATTTGAACGGCCCCTATAAACAAAAGACCGGAAAATTTTCCGAAAAAGACATTTTTTAGCAAAATTTTGTCGATAAATTGATTAAATTTAATATTTCTTAAAAATTGATTAATTTAAGTTTTTTTTTGTGTCTGTTTTCTCTAGAAATTGCTTTTTTTCTTCTCTAACTAGTTCTTATACCGTATTTCGCCATTTTAGATGTATTTTACTAGAATTTAATGAATTTGAAGAAAATTTTGAAAATTTACCCCTAAATTTGAAAAAATTTATTTGTCCATATTTTGCAATTTTATGTCCATATTTTGAGATTTTTGCATTTTTATGTCCATATTTTGCGATTTGTTGTCCATATTTTATGGCCATATTTCGTGATTTTATATCCATATTTTTGGATGCCCTATTATTAGTATAAAAATTGTGAAAAAATTTAAATTTAAATTTTTATTTATATTAATTTATCGCAATTAATTAATAATTTATTCGAAAAATACTATTTATATTATATCCTCATAAGAAAAATTATTTAGATGAATATAATGTTGAAAATATAAAAGAATAGATATTTATGAACGTAAATAAAACTTGGATTTTTAAAAATTATTTGAAGTTTTAATCAATCCAAATTTATTCAATTGATTATAAGATAAAATCCACGATTTATATCGCAATTTATAGATGCATCAAATTCCCAGGGGGACGTGAAATTAAAAATTTATATAAGGTAATATATTAAAAATGGATGAAAAAGTGAGTAATATTTGCATTAAAAAATTTAAATTTCAAAAATTACTAAAAGTAAATTATAAATTTTAATTTAAAAAAAAATAAAAAATAAAATTGAAATAATTCAATAAATATACGAATAATTAAGAATATATCATAAATTATTTAACATAATAAAATGCTTTTTGGTTTATTTAAAATTTAATGCTATTACTCAAAAAAATTGTAAAAGAAATTGACTGGAATATTAATTAAGAATTAATTTTTTATAAACTAAGGTAAATTTCGTGATTTAAAGGACCATTATTGGACAAGAGATAAAATTAATAAAAATAAAATCAGATATAATATAAAAAAAAGAAAATTTCAAAATGAAAAATTAAATTACATAAAGTTATAGAAAATGAAAATCAAATTTCTTAAATATTTTGGGGTATATAAAATAATTTAAAAAATTTTATACTTTATGTTGTCACATTTCCTAAAATAAAATAATGCGAATAGATGAAATACATACAAATATTATCGGAAAAATTAAAACAAAGATATAATATTTATAAACAATTTACTATATATTTACCAAGGATTTATTAAATTAAGTTTCATAAATATAATAAAGTCAAGCGTAAAACCGATCAAAGAATCGGATACCTGACTAGAATATTTTAATTAACAAATAAATTATTTTTTGAAAAAATTAAAAGAAAATTACTAAAATATAATTAGATATAAATAGATAAATCTATGTTTTTATCTTTATGATTTAGGGAACAGGATAAGAAATTATAATTTTATGACAACCTTTTGGAAATATTGAAAACTATAAATCTATATAAATATTTATAAAATAATCATAATTACTTAAGACTTAATCAATGAAAATTATTTAAATAGAATTCCGCAATTCGAATGCATTTTTATTTTTATAATAAGAGAAATAGAACGAAAATAATTATGAATTAAAAATTAATTTATACTATTAATTTAAAAAATTATTAAAAACTGAGATTAAAGAAAACAAAAAAAAAAGTTCTTTTTGAGTAAATATAAATATAATTTCTTACCTTTGTTCATGATAATGTTTTCATATGACTTTATAAAAAGTACAAATACAAAATATTGATTTTATATATATAAAAAGTAAAGTATCAAAGTGTACATAAATTTTACAGAATTAATAGCATAAAAAAGATTTAATGACCATAAAAATATTATTTAATTTAGTTCATATAGATATAAAGAAAACATATATACATAAAAAATAAAATAAATTAAAAAAAATATATATATAATCTCTTAAAAATTAATACTCTTTAAATTATTATTTTTTGTTTATTTAATGGAAATTATTTTAAATACATAAATTATTAATAAATTAGTTCACTGACAGAAAAACGTGACTCTCAAGCATGAGAACGCGTTATATTAATCAGATAAACAAAAAAAACGATTTTATTAAAACATTGACCACTTCTGTCGCTAAAAAGATGAGAAAGCAAAAATGTTTAATTTAAACAATAAATCTAATTAAATACATTTAAATATTCTAGAAAGAGGCGCATAATTTTGTCAGCACATGCAACAGAACGCTAGGGAGCAGTTAAATTTAAAAAAATAGAAAAAATTAATTTCTCAAAACTATTCATATGTTTATTAAAGTAATATCAATTGAAAACAAAAAAGAACATTTATATTATTTTTGTTTTTGCTAAGAAATATTAAATGATATGAATACCTTTAGGATGATTTTTTTATGATTATTTTATATTAAACGAAAAAATAAAATGATTAAATTATATTATATTATATTCTTATTGCGTGATATTACTATAAAGTATTCGAATATTCATTTTTAAAACATTAATCCAATAATTATTTAAAGAAACTTGTATGATTTTTTATATTCATTTAATCGTTTCCCATTTATAATAACCAAATGTTTAAATAAATATTTGTGAATTTATATAAATTTTATTTAAGTTTAATTTATAAATTACCTTAATTTTGATAAAATATAATTACTTTTTATAATTTCTTTGAAATTATTAAGAGACTTATCAGCCTTGATGCTAAGAAAAAGCAATTTTCGTAATGTTTTATTGTTTTTTTAAATTTGTTCTTTATGAATTTCAATTAAAATTGCAAAATATTAGAAAATATATTAGTTGTAATGAAAAATAAATAGATTTTTTAATTATATTTTATTTATTTCTTGTTCATTTCGTACCTACATGCTCCATCTGCGGGTGAAAATATTTTTTAATTAACTTCTCACAATCCACCTCCATTTTTCAAATTTTCAAAAAACCATCAGCCAAAAAACCATCCCCTGAAAATTAATTTTTCCATTTTTAAATAAAAATAATATAATTTTCAAAAAATAATAATTTTTAATTTAATTTTTTGTCAGTTCTCAGATGATAAGTTCATTGAAGATTATTAATTTAGATTAATAAATATTTAAATGGATAATAATGTCAAATCTTTTTTATTTCATTCATTTTAATTCCTAAATATTTTTTATTAACTTTTAGTAGATTTCTTTATCCCATAATGACTTTTATTTTATTTAAAATTAATTTGGCGAAGTTTTTATAATGTATATGAATGAATTACTGTTTGCGTCAATTTAATTAATTTTTAATTATTTTCCTTTTAATGTTTTAAATTGTTATTCTTCCATTTCATGTTGTGTTTCCCATTTGAGCTAAATACATAGGTTTTCTGCATGTGAATATTTGTAAAAATAATTTATAAAGTTAATCTAAAAATTTAAATTTGCCTTTTCAATTTTTTTTCTATTTGCATTATTAATTATAATATATTTTTTGAGTAATAATTATAGCACCAATTTAGAAAAAATAATTTAAAGAAAATGAAAAGAAAATTATTTTTTTTAAATCTTTGTATTTTGCTGATCATTAATTTTCTCATTTTGAAAAATGTAAAAAGATATATTTATGCTTTATTTTGGTTTTTAAAATATTTATAAAGAAATATATTTTCAAAATTCGGTATTATTTTTAAAAAATAAGTAATTACTTTTTTGTTTCTTTTTTTAACTTGTGTTTTTTAATTTTCCATGTGCTGCTACTTCAAAGGAAGCAGATTTTGTTGTAGATGTCAAACTTGTTTTTTGGCAATATTTTTTCAACATTTTATATTGATGTATTACATATTATTACTTTTAATAGAATGTTTCACCTTTTTTAATCCTGGGAAAAGAACATTTTGACATTTAATTGGTTTTATTTTTATGCTTATTACTTTTATGAAAATTTATCAAGAAATATATAAAAATTATATATTTAAACCGAAATTTGGACCATTTTTACTTAAAACCGAGTGTCATTTTCGATATGTTAAAAATTGATGAGATTTTGTATTGTAAAGGATCATTTAAAATTTTGTTTTAAATTTTTATTCTCTTGAAATCAACTCAGCATTGACTATTTTAATTATTTTCTTGCCAAGCTAAAACAAATTGAGAAGATTTGGCAAACCGTTTTTTTAACTTTTTAATTTTCCTTGAAGGTGCGATGCGCCCGAATAATTTTAATGGATTTTCATTTACGAATAAATTTATATATATGTAAATATATTTAAATTGCTTTCAACAAATATTTAAGATAGATTAATTTATTCAGTTTACTCCATCAATAATTGAGATTAATCATTTGTCAAACTGAAGTAGTCATTAAATTTGGTTTTGAAATTATTTTAAGGTTTAAATTTGAATTGTTTAAATTAAGCATCGAAATTTATTATTCATATAATATTTTAATCTTGTCCAATATGAGTTTTGCTGATTGAATACCTATATAAGCGCCAAAACTCATTTTTTATAATAAAATATTTATTTTAGCAATGATAAATTTAAATAAATATTTTCTATTATTTTTATAGTTAATGTTAATAATTTTATTGCAAAATATTTGAGTTTTGAAGAATTAATTTTATAATTAGAAATTAGCAAAACATATCCTTTTTAATAAATTTATTTATTGTTTATAAAAAGTGTTTTTCTTTCTTAATTTTATTTGTTTAAAAATACAATTAATGTTTTTTAATTTATTATTCAAATTGTATTAATAAAATAAAGGATTCGTACAATAATAGTATACATATTTTAAGCCGAATAAATAATTTCTTTAAAGCCATTTGAGAAGGTTTTATAACAATTTATGATTTTTTTTATGCTCTAATATAGACAAATAATAAAGTTTACTTTTAAATATCTCTTATTTTTATTTTATTTTTTTCAATAATTATTCTCGCTGTTTTTATTGTAAGAAATATATTTAAATTTATGATTTATTATTTCTTTCTTAAAATTTTTAATGTTAATCTAACTTTATTTTGAATTATATTTTTTTTCATAAATTACTTTATAAGAGAAAGTGTCTATTCAGAGATGGCGTGATGCGCCCGAATAATTTTTGTTTTTTTAATATTATATAAAACTATTAATTCTTTATTCAACTAATTATTTTTTGATCTTGCCCAATCCACGTCATATTCTGCCCTTTTCATGGAAGTTTTATCATATGTTTTATTATTAAACCATTAATTCTAAAATATATTTATTAATCTCCCTTAAAATTATAAAGATTCTGTTAAATAATTTTGCCTTAATTAAAATTTTTATTTTGAATAGATTAGTTCAATAATTTTAAAATTTTTTAGAGTTTTAATACTTTTTTAAATTCAAATTATTTTATATTTTTAATTTGTTTTTATTTAAATTAAACGTATAAAATTCTCTTTCCCAATAATATTTTCTATCTTTTGGGATGCTTCGTGTATTGCGGTCATTGCAGCATTGTGAATGCCAATACTCTTACATTTATTTAATAATTTTGCTCTGCTCATTAATTTAAGCTAATATTGTTACTCCAATTAAAAGTAAAATTAACATGCATGTTCCGGACACGCATGCATCCTCGCGAAGCCTGTGGACATCACATTCCAGCGATGCGGCGAAGCCGCGTCCCATAGCGCGACAGCGCTTTAAACAACCCATTAATGCAATTAAAGTTTTGTCTGTTATAAAACGTTAACAAACTAAATCAAAACTATAACCTTTATTTTATATATCAAAATAATTTTGATTTTAATTATGTTATAGTTTAATTTAAAGCTTAATAGGCTGTTATTGTTACTATTAATATACTCTTTCAGAAAAGGCATTTCGTTTTTATAATATTTAATTTAGATTGTACTGTTACTAATTATTATAAAATATTGTAAAATTAAGTGTTGAAATTAAAACCAAAATGACTTCAATATTAAAGTGAGAAACAAACTAAATAATTAATAATTTTTAAAGTTTTCTCGAATAGACTATATTTATAACAAAATTCTTGTTAAGAAAAATAACTAAGTTTAAGTTATTAATTTTTAATAAAATATATAATGTTTTTTTATTTTTGTGCTGTTTTAATAATTTTATTTATTATTTTCAAGTTTAATATTGGTCTCATTAATGAAATTTTTTTGTTACAATTTTTTTTGATAAAAAATTTGTTAATAATTAAAATTACATTTTTTAATATTTAAGTTAATTTAAATAAATATTCCATTTTCTATATTATTTTTTGTAAACGATTAAAATTTTTTAAATTTTATATTTTTGCTTTATAATTTTCAGTTCTTTTAAAAATTTTATTATTATTTACTTGTTTAATATTAGTCTCATAGTATTGCTTGCTTAGCTACAAATCTTTTTAATTTTTATTCTCGACAAAAACGCCTCCTATAAACGCTTTCGTTGCAGCCAGTTTATCATTTCTTCTTTTCGATTCAAGGAGTTAAAGTTAAATATTATTTTGCTTAAATTTATGACTCTTTTTATTTGAATATTTGAATTATTTTTATTAAAAACAAAAAAATTTAAACTTTTTAGTCAATTTTTTTAAATTGACAATGTAAATAAATTTTTATTGAATTAAAATGTTTATTTAATAATGTTTAAAACATTTTAAATAAATTATAAACTCATTTATTTTTCCTGGTTTATATTAACATTTTTAGGATTATTTTCATTTTAAGATTATTTTTTTCTTCTTCAGTATTTGAATTTTTGAATTTTTGTTTTTCAATTATATTATAAAAATATTAAATTTGGAAATAAGGTAAATTAAACAAATAATTGAATTATTCTATAAAAATATAGTTTAAGTTAGACAAAAAAATAACAAAAAATGTTAAAAATTATTCGATTACAAAGCTCGGCGTATATTTTTTATTTGAATTTTTTAAATATTTATTTAAGGAATTTGATGTATTATAAACAAAATTCGAAAAAAATGTTATTTATCTTTTTCATTTTGCTCTAAAAAATCATTATTTCTTATTTTAAGCACATTTTTAAAAGAAATTAGAAAACAAAACCGATTTTGGAATTCGGGACCAAAGAGGGAGCTCATGGTTTTTGAGTGGAAAAATTTATTCATTCAACAATTGTTAATAAATTCACTCTTTGGTTAATTTTAATATATTTGCAATATTTTTTAATTATTATAAATTTTAAAATTTTATTAATAAACATGTATTTAACTCAGCAAAACAAGCTTCCGTCAAGAAATTTAATTTTTTATTTATAAAATTGTTTTAAAGTATGAAAAGGAATAATACAATAATTAAAATTAATTCCTAATTTTTCACTTTGAATTTCTTCTTTTTGTCGCTAAAGGGATTTCCTGTATTTTATTTTTATTTAGAGATTCATTTTGAACTAAATACGAATGATATTGAAAGTAATTAATAATATTTTAATTTTAAATTTTTCTTATTTTTATTAATTGTATATTTTTTACCAATTATTTATTTCATTTAATCATTTAAAAAAATCAGGATTCTATATATTTGAATATTAGTCTTATTTATTTACATTAATATTAGATATTTAAGCAAAATAGTTTTTGCAATTATCTAATTTATCTTTTAATTTATTGCGTTTTTAAGTCTTTACATTTTTTAATAAAATTTTAACAATTTTTGTTAATCATTGTTTAAAAATGTAAGTGTTTTTTTTGCACTTAATTTTTTAATTATATATTTTTTATTTTCTTAAAAAGTTTATAATTAATGGATAATTTCAAAATAAATATTTTTTATTTAATATTCTCTCGTTCTAGCGAAGATTTCGTGGCGTAAGCTAGGATTATTATTCAATTAATTTATAAATTTTAAGATTATTTTTATTGAAATTCGAGATGATATAAAATAAGTAAATTAAACAAAAATAAATACATAATAAATTTTAAATAACTTTAAAATTATATAATTTTCTATTATTTATTTTAGCTTAAATTGAAATTTACAATTTTATTCGTATAAAAATCGCTAAATTTTTTAAAGGAAGAAATATAAACTCTATTTAAAAACACAAAAATAAAAATTTTGCTAAAGATATTTTTAAAAATAATTTGTTCTTTTATTAATTGAGCATGTTTATTCTTGTAAAACACCAAGCAAAAGCTTTAAACCGGTCGTGATATTTATATAGAAGCAGATAAATAAAAAAAAATAAAACACAAAAAAATAATTTAAGACGTGAAAAGAAAAAGAAGCGCAAAAATAAACAAATTTATTAAAGTAAATAAAATTGTATTTTTTATAATCTTATTCATTTTCTTTATTTTATCTTTTTAAATTCTTCAATATTGAAAATTATTATAAAAAATAATAAATTTAATAATTTTAAACATTTAATTATTTAAATTTTTTAATATTTTTTTAATGATTTTACATCTAATTCTTGTATTTTTGCTGTTGATTTTAAAATAAATATATAAATATGCAAAAGCCACTTATTATTTATTTTTATATACTTTGATAAAAGCTCCATAAAAACTTTCATAATTTAAATTTTAAACAAAATATGTGATAAAAACAGGCAAAAGTTATTAAAAACATATCTTTATAATCATTATAATTTAAAATATTAAGTAAATTAAAATGTCACCTATAAATAAATACAATAAAAACTTCATAAGAATAAAAATTCTCAAATCTATTAATTTTATCTATTTCTGTAAGGGTTTCTATCTGTCTTCATTTATCAGGTTTGTCTTGATTTAGAGGTAGTTAAGAAGATTTGTTTTGACTTCCTTTAACATATTATAAATTTAAAATTTATGGCATAATGTCACTATTTTATCAAGAAATATTAGATTGATGCCAGAATTCGCAAATCAGAACGAAGCTAAAAAAAATTTTCCGGTAGCACCTATCAGAAACACCCTATCTCCCCTCGCCCATTTCTCAAAAGTTTTTCGGAAAAATGTTTCGAAAAATTGTTAAAAATCTGATTTTTTTTAATAATTTGAATTTTCATATTGTATTTATTTTTTTAATCTCTAGTGGAAATAATTTAAGGTAAAGTATATTTTTATATTATTTTACAGTGAACTTATTTAATTCATGATGACTTGAATTTTTCTTAATATATTTTTATATTTTAGCATAAAAGCTCGATAAATGCAAAATCGGCAAATAACTCTAAAGTTTTATTTTAAAAAATATATTTTTTAGAAAATAAAAAATAATTCTTCGAATGTTAATGATTAAAATTAATAAATATTGTAAAATAAAATTCTGACATATATTTGGATTTTTAGTACATTATATGTTTTCATTTATTATATTATAATTTAAAAACGGAATTTTAATCAAAATTTTACTTATTTAGTTGTATCAAAAACTGAGATACTAATATCTGCAAAGGTAACATATAGAGAATCGAATAAGATTAAAAACAAATATTATTTTTCATTACTTTTTCAATAATATAACAATAAAACAATGATAGGTTGAATGCTATTTTGCAAAAGACCCAAATAAATTCATCATATGTCAGATGTCAACCCACGAAATCAGGCATTCTATCATTTGTCACCTTTTGTCAAAATTGGGTCTAAATTAAGAGAATAATCTGGAAAACTTTTATTAAATTGCTTTATTGAATTATGCTTTTTAATTAATTTATTTAAACAATTTTAAATTAAACTGTAATTCTTAATTTCTTCGTTTATTCAATCACAGATAAATTTAAAAAATTATACCTTTTCAATAGTAATTCTAGAAATAAATACTCTACTTATGAAAAAATAATTTTAAATTTTAAATTATGTATTAATATTTATTTTAGCAAATTTTTTAGGATCCGGCACACATTCCCTGAAAAACTTAATATCTTTATTTAAAAAAATTAATTGGCAAGAGTTTTGGAAATACAATATTGCAAACCTCAAAGGAAACAAATATTAATGTATTAAATATTATAAATGATATTAGCATAACTATATAAAAACACAATATAAACTATAATTTATATCAAAAAATTTAAATTAATCTATAAATGATATTATAATTTATAAATATTCTATTGAATATGAAATAATTAACACAGAGATGATTACATGAAGGAAATTTTAAATTAGCCCGATAGACATGATTTTTGAGGATAAAAATAAATAAGTTAAAGTTTTTTGTAAAAAATATTATGAATTTTTAGGAATAAATGACCAAGAAAAAACCGATAAAAAATTGTTTATTAATGAATTTCAACAAGAAATATCAAAATATTAAATAGATTTTAATTGATTATATATGTAACTAAATACCCCAAAAAGTTTAAACGGATTTTGAAAATAAAAAATCACGTTCAGTCTTTTTTGAAAATAATAAAAAATATATATTAAAAACACAACATATCTTATTTTTTGATTTTTCGATTAAATAATATTTATTCAAATAAATGGAAATCTAATCTCAAAATATTTTGAAACCAATATAATAATACTCAATTTTAAAGATTTAAAAAATTGCAAATATAAGTTTAATTTAACTAGCGGGTGCGTGAACCGTTGGCATTTTAGCTGGGAAAAAGCGCTTGGCGCTTCTTGAGCTTCGCTACCTAGATAAGCTATCAGGTTGTGAAGAGATTTGGAATTTTTAAAATATTATCAGCGATTTTTAGGCCGCTTCGCGGCCTCGAACGGGCGCTTCGCGCCCGTTTCTAATGACGGGGAAAGAGGTACAACGGTGAATAGAAGAGGTACAACAGTGATTAGAAGAGGTACAACAGTGATTAGAAGAGGTACAACAATGATTATGAGAAGTACAACGCTGATTAGAAGAGATACACAGAGAAGATGTAGAAAAGATGTAAAACAGTGATTAGAAGAGGTACAACAGAAAAGTGTTATAAAAAGAGGTAAAACAGTGATTAGAAGAGGTACAACAGTGATCAAAAGAGGACAACAAAGATTATAAGGAGTACAACACTGATTAGAAAAGGTACAAAAGTGAATAGAAGAGGTACAATAGTGATTAGAAGAGGCTTAAAAAACATGAAATTCTTTATTTAAAAAATAATAATTAATTTTTCATAAATTCTATTATTTTATTAATTTATAAAAGTTTAAATTATAAACATTGAAAATAATCCAAAAATTCATATAAAATTAATGTACACAGTCAGGATTCGAACTCCCCCCCCCCCTCAGAATCCCCAATCACACGGGGATTCTGAGGCCTTGACGATGTCATAACTGAAATCTGATTACATATTCGTGATCAGCGACCTAAAATAGCCCTAAAGACATGTTTTTGGAACATTTTATGTGAAAAATTTTTTTCACTCAAAAATCCTGGTCACCCCCCTATGGCCCCGAATCCCAAAATCACTTTTATTTTTGTAACAATTCGTAAGAAAGTGATCAAATAAAATTTGTATAATAGAGCAAAAAATTGCGGATTTTGGTAGTATTTTATTTTTCCTGAATGTCTTTTCAGAACCGAGGTATAAATTTTTTTCTGAAAATTCGAGTTTTTCCAGAAATTCTGGATTAACTTTTTTTGATTTCAAGATAAAAATATCAAATAAATCCCATAAAATTCTCCTTATTTTTCTCTATTTTAAAAGCTTTATTGCATGAAAATTGACTTAACCTGAGGTTAGTTATGGATTTTCAAATATTTGCACAAATTTCCAAGGTCAAAAAAATTGAAAATTCGATTTTTAAAAAATTCCAATAATTATGAAACTTAAAATAAACATCATATTCGTGCTTAGCACCTTATTTTACCCCAGAAAAATATTTTTCACTCCCCTTTTGGCCCAAAAAAAATTTTTTGAAAAATTCTAGGGGGCCTAGCTCGGAATTTTTTGAAATTTTTCGGACATGAAGTGTACCATTCGATAGAGTTTAAAAAGCTCTACAATTTTGCTCTATGGCCATTTTTGGCTAAAACCAACCCTTAAAGAGTTATGGGCCCGGGACTCAAATGTCCCGCTTAGGCCAAAAAAATTTTCTATTTCCGGGAAAAAACCGAAATTTTTCCGAAAAAAATACCAGTCGATAGAGCTCGAAAAACTGCTTCCCAAAAGTGGTCTCCGTTTTCCCGGGAAAAATCAGCAAAAAATCTAAAAATTCAAAAACCCCAAAACCTACTTTTAAGCCTAACTCAAAAAATTTTGAAAATTTTCGAAATTTTAAAATCTGGAGAAATCGAGCTTATTGAACTCTACAATAAGTCTGCTGGTCACCTCCCGCTCAGATCAAAGCCTAATGAGTTATTCAACGGGGACTGAGTCGGACAAAGTTGGTACTGAAAATTTGCCAATTTCTGCAGCCTTCCCTATTGCAGATAGAGGCCTGGAATTTTTTTTGTTTTTTAGAAAACACTTCAACTTGTCCCCCTCCCAGCAGACTTTTTTTGATTTGAGTTTTAGAAAAAAAGTTATGGACCCTCAACCGCAAGCAAAAACGGAAAATCGGTCCCTGGTACTCAGTTAATGAAACCTGTAAATAATAACCATTTTATTTGATTTATTTTTTAAATGTTATTTAAAAACACTAATTTTCAAAAAGAATTTGCTCACAAAAAACTAATCATTTTTGCTTTTATTAATGTCTCAATAGGTAAACAAAATTTATAATTTCTTAGCCTGTCCCAAAACTGTTTGTGCTGAACATCTAGAATTTTGTATACTTATAATTTAAAATATATTGAACAAAGAAGCTAATTTATTTACAAAACTGACATATTGTATGTAATAAGTTATATTATATCTTACAAATTAAATTTGTTTATATCTGAAGCAAAAAATTCGGATAAAAATAAGATATTTTTTTTGAAGCCACACAATACCCTCGTTTCAATTCAAGAGCAGTATAAGTAAGAGAATATTATTTTATTACTAAAAACAACTTAAAAATACAAAAATAAATAAATAAATAAATATAAATGTTTTTAATTTTTATGTGATTTAGAAAGTTCAACGCTCAACCAGTTTATCACGAGGCAGCACATGTTATCATGATGTCTATGCCAGTTGAAAATTTTAATAAGTGAACAACCCCTTAAATTTACATTCGTTATAGTTAAAAAAAATTGATGTAAATTAAATTGAGGGTTAATATTTATAATAATTAAATAACAATTATAAATTTGCACGTGTCTGTGCTTATAATTTTATTTTAATGAAAATTAGCAAAATTTTGTCCTCCTCTACAAAATTATAATAATAATTAAATTATTTTCTATCAAATGAAATTTAAAAATATAATAATTTTCATTACTAAATTATATTATAATTATTTTCTCGACCAATAAAAACGAATAATTTTTATAAAACAAAATATATTGTAATAAATTTGCCAACGATGACATAGAATGCATGCACTGCTGCGCACATTTGCATCAGGAAACGCGAGAATATTAAATAAAGTATATTTATATTTGAAAATTAGCATTTATTAATAAAGTAAATAATGATAAAAATATTTAAATTTATTAATTCCTATTTATTTAAAATAATTCTAAATAAAAAGTCTTCATTTTTTCCAATTTGACTTAATTATTTTTAAATCAAATAATAAAATTAATGAACCATAAAAAGAAATAATTGTTGATTAATTCTTGTAATTTCTATTAAAAATTTGAAAAACTGCTTATAATCAACAAATTGCAGATTAAAATTATTAAAAACGCATTCAGAAGTATTTTATAATACCGTATTATTTCTAGTTATCGCTAATAAAATTAATTAATTCAAAATCGAAACTTATTTAAATGTAATACAGAAAAATCACATATTCTTTAGGAAATATTATTTTCATTTTTATTTATTTTATTTAATTTATAAAAAAAATATAATCGAAAAATATAATTAACAACTTTTTTAAAAACATAGATTAAATTATAAAGCTGTAGGCGAGCTGAATAGCCCAAAAATTGTTTTGTGCAAGAAAATTTTATTTTAAGACAAAATAAAATCTAAATGAAAGTAATTAATATTAAATTAAAACTTAAATTCTTCATAATATTAATTTTAATAAAGAATTTATTTTCAGTTCTCTAAATATTAATATATCAATTATGAAATGAATAATTTTTTTAATAAAATAAATTTCATCTACTTAAATATTCAAAAGCGGTGCTAGGTCGTTCCACAAAAAAGCTCAGTGTGGGCGTTCCACAAAAAGCTCAGTGATTGATTGGCCATTTTCCGGAAGCCTATTGCACCCCTTTCGGGGCACCAAAAGTGCCTGATCCGGAACCCGGACCAGCCAGGTTAAGAACAATTTTTTGTTCAGTTTTTAAAGGGCTATCTCCCAGGCCGGGTCCGGTTCTTGATCCATTCGCTTGGAGCCTGTCAGGGATCGGGCACCTCTGCCGGAGGGCCCTCAGCCTCGCCCCCGACCCTTGTCGATGGCCAACCCAGGCTAAGCGTGCCGGTACCAGCGGCTTTTTTGTACAGCTCGATGAGCTCTACAAAATGGTATCAATGGCGTCCGTCTGTGTCTACTACTAAATGGAGAAAATTGGCGAGAAGTGATGCGAAAAATTGAAAAATGAAAAAAAATTGAAAATGACTTCAGTCCCGCCGTACATTAGGGTTAACCGGACGGCACCGTGATTTGGTGAATTGAATTATTAAATTTATTTAATTAATTTATCAATCACTGAGCTTTTTGTGGAACGCCCACACTGAGCTTTTTTGTGGAACGACTCACCACGTTCAAAAGAGATTGAATAGCTTATAAAAAAGTTGAAACATGAATACTACCCAATATACCGGCAGACTATAGTGTCCCAGTCCGATTGAAAGATGTATTCTCATATAACTTCGATGCTATTCGAAAAAAATTAAATGACAGATTTATTTAATTTATTTTTATTTAAAAAAATTTAATACCATTATATAATCAAATAAAAAATTACAAAGTAAATATTTATTTATGATGAAAACAATACGCTAAATTGTATTTATTCATTCTCTTATTTTTAATTAATTAAGCACTAAAATTTGATAAAAATTTTTAAAACCGAACCTAAAGAATTGATTTTAATTTTTTTTTACTATTTTTAAAAATTAATTTAGACAAATACATTAGCTAATAATTCTCATTTTATTGTTTTTAAAAGTATAAAGTGCTTTTAATTTTAATTTTATTTCTTATTTAGAATTTATTAAATTATTAAAATTTCTCTTGACGAGGTAAGGACGCGCAAATTCTATTATTTTGTTTACTTTAGTATAAATATTAAATTTAAAATGAAATAATAATAAAATGTGATTTAATGCCTTTAATAATATAGTTTTTTATATTTATGTAATTTTATTACTTCAATGTATATGATGCCAAAATATAATTTTTATGTGTAAATTAATGAAAATTTGAAAATTTGAAATTTTTATTATGAATCAATTAAATAATTGACTATATCTTTAATTGTAATCATTTCACCAAATAAATATTCTGAATAGAATCATCACTTTTTATGCACTTTTCCATATTTATTTTTATCAATATTCTTTTTTAATTAAATATATTTAATTGTTTATTTGAAAAATTATTAATTTTTTTGTTTTTAGTATTGCTCAGCTTTTATAAGTAATAATTTTTCTTTATTTCCTAATTAAAATTATACTTTTAGTATTTGTACCATCAAAAAGCTGAATAGAAATTACAAGGAATGTGTATTTTTATGGCTTCATTTTAATTATTTTCTATATTGTTTTCAAAATTCTAATATGTATTCGCAATTTTAATCTGTTATTTTAATAAAATTATAAAGAAATTTTTATTGTTATAAATCGTAGTTTACAGTAAAAAGTAGGCAAAATTTTAAATTAGTCTGATAGAACAATAATGTTTTTTAAATGAATAATTTGTAGCAATAATTAAAATTTTGAAAAAAAAATGTATAAATGCTATTAAAATGTCCTTAGTTACGGCTTTTGATTGACATATTTATTTTATATGATTATATTAATTTATTCATGTTTTAATGTGAATAAGTTAATTTTTTTTTTTAATTTTACATGGCTTAATTTTTATCTTTACTGAACAAATAGAATTCGATTTAAAGTAAGGCTACAGAAAAATTGAAAAACTTTCGCCTCTCGTCCCCTCGCCAACTCTCGTGATTTTTGGGGCTCTTGCCTCTAGTCAAACTCTCGCTCTTGTCTTTTCTGAGATAAGTCACACCCCTGGTACATATGTACTATGTAGAAAAATCCGAAAATATGTAAATAAAAGTCCCAACTTTTGTTCGCAAACAGAAAAAAGAAAGAGTATTTCCTACTAATTAGGCTATGGAGAAACCAGGAAAAAAATATGTATTTACATAAACAATCCCTATTGATAAGCAAAAAAATATCATTGGTGCAATACATAAGCCTCGGCAAGAAGATCCTTTCTAAGCAGCTACTAATTTGGGTTCTCTCTACTTAATTATACTCCGGTTTGTAGGTATTCACGCGGAATTTAGGATAAGATTAACAGCCTAGAACATTTCGGCATTTTTGTTAACTATTTTAAGGATTTTTAAAAAAAGCTTAACAAAAATCTTATAATAATTGGCCATTAGACCCTGTTTTTGATTGGTCCAAACAACGAAAATTTAAAACAACAACTTTGAAAAAACAACTTTTAACAACACCCAAAAACAACACGGCTTTATAATTTATACAGGTTTATGACCAACTACACGAGTAGAGTTCGTCCGAACGGGACCCGGGCCCAACCCCTCTTTGACCCAGGATGTTGGAATTTGCATGAAAGAACTGTTCACGAGCAGGACAGGACAAACAATTTTGCAGAAACAACTTTGGTAGTAAATCCAAATTGCGTTAGATGCATAGAATAACAAGCAGAAGACTTGGAGCTTAAAATATAATTGTTGGATAATTTTTAAGAAATACCGTAAAATTTAATAAATGAACAGCCGAATAATACCCAACTTTTTTTTAATATTGATCAGTACATTTAGTTTTTATTTAATATTAGGAAAATATTACTTTTATTCTTCTTTTCATTAATTTAATTATTTTAGAACAAAAAATATGCACTGAATTGCATAAATAGTTAATTTTACAATGATAATTATTGCAAATAAATAGCATTTTTAAGCTTTATTTTCGCTACATTTTATCTTCAACAAAATTTTTTTTATAATTATATAATTCAGATTTTTGGGTTTGTATATTAAAAATTAATATTTTCAAATGATAAATTTAATGAAATTGAGATAAATAATTTTTAAAATCATAATTTTTGTTAAATGTTTTTCATAAATTTTAAAAATAAATTATAATATAACTAAGTTATTTAATTGCTTAATTAATGATAAATGATTAATTAATATTTTCTCATTTATTACTCTTGAATCCAACAGCTCTTGTATATGCACATTCATAGGATTTAATTTTTCGTTATTTTTACATTATCATTATTTCGGTAATTTTGTCTATTATTTTTTTACTTAAGCAAAATATTTATTTTAAATTAATAAATAAAAAGCAATTTGTTTATTTTTAAAATTATCTTGCAAGAATTAATTATAATAAATATTTTCATATTTAAAAATCATTCATATAATCCGTTATCAAAATAATTAAATTTTTATTCCATTAATTTTCAAAATTTTTGAGCAATTATGTTCCAATATTTGGCAACTATTTTGGCATTTCCAATATTTAGTTATTTTTTATTAATAATATATGTGTATATTCATTTTAATATTTTTTTTCTTTTTTATTTGCTCAATTAAATTAATCATAAATTTTATTTGGAAATTATTTGTTGAGAATATTATTAAAAATTAAAAAAAAAAAAAAATTAAAATTATTTAAAAAGTTTTGAATGAAAAATGCTTATAACATTGGTATTTATGTGTATTTTGTTTTTTCATAATTTCTAAATTCATGTAAGCCAATTTTTTTAGTAAATTAAAATGATTAAAAAATTGTTTATTTTTTAATACTTCAGTTCTGAATCTCTATTCAAATTCACTGTTGTAATACAGATGTTAACTAAATAATTATGTAAATATTTTATGTGTAAATTTTAAACATCACATATAGTTTTTATGACTTTGATTTTACATTAAAATAAAGAACACAAAAATAAATTAAACTTTAAATTAATCTTTTGGCGAATATTATTTAAATAATAATAAAATAATTTTTCAAATTGTTTTACAAAATATTTAATTCGGCGCGAGAACTTTCAATCTGTTTTGAAACATCAGGTCTGTCTACGATTGTTTGTTTTGGTACTTTAATATTCTATATTTGTATATCAAAAATTCAATCAAATTTTCATATAACACTTTATTATTCATTTAATTTTTTTCTGTATTTTTAATTTTATTAATCAAATTTAAATTTCAAAACTATTGTAAGTTGTTGTTGTTTTAAAAACATTTTTTATCATTTGCTTCTGTTTATTTAGAATATTGTAAAAAAAGCATCGGAATAGAGAATCTTAATTTTAAAAGTTATAAGTTTTTCAGAAATTTCTTAAGTAATTTTGACAAAAATAGTGCAAAAAAATGTTTACTTGCAGGTAGTACGTGCTGGGTCGTTTCGTAAAATGCCAATTTTTTAAAGATTTTTCCAGAAAAATCCGTCATAAGTTTTCTTATACACAACCTAAAAATAATTTTGAGATCATACGATAGCTCTGACTTCTTCTAATATTCTGAAATTTTGCATGATATTAAAGGAAGTCAAGTCGTATGATATCAAGATTATTTTTAGTATGTATTTATAAAACTCATGACGGATTTTTCTTGAAAAATATGTAAAATTTGCAGTTTTACGAAGCGCCTTCTTTTTGGTGTCCAAAATTTTCAAATGCATAATGGAAAAATTTAAGCAAATTAAACCGTATTATTATGATAAAATTTTTGAAAGATAGTGAAGAAAAGAAAATTATGCATAAAATTCATTCAATTTCATTTGTATCTATTTTTTATTTTATATTGAAATTCATTTAAAGAAAAAAACACAAAAAACGATTGAATCAATTTAATGACTTTTTAAGTTTTAAATATGATTAAAGAATAGTATACAAAGGATTTCATAATAAATTTTAGTCTTTTTAAAATTTTCATCTTTCTCGTTAAATATTTAACCTACTAATTTTACAATAAATAACTTTTTAATTTTTTCATTATGCTTTTTATTTAAAGAATTGCCATTATTTTGTAACTGACTTCTTTATATGTAAAAATTAAAAAAAAATTTTTTTCTATTTTTAGGTCTTTGGCTTCCCGGGTCAGTTATATTATTTGTATATTTAAAAGTATATTGACTGTCATAAATAGATCATTTGAACATTCTAAACTTTTACATTGTTATTTAACAAATTTATGACATGTGTATGTATTTTATGTTGCAAGAAATCGGGATTTAAAATCTAAGTATTTTAATAAAAGTGTCAAAAAATTTTTAAAATATACAGCAATAAAAAATGTAAACATAAAAATAAAAAGATAATTAAACCTGGTATTTTGTGATTTTCAAGTTTTTATTTTGAGAAAGAAATAATGAATATGAAGTAGCGAAAAATAATTTTATTTGAAATAAATTAACACTTTTAAAATTGAATATTTTAATAAAAATTGAATTAATTTTCAAACAATACATTTAAAAGTGAATTTCTAATTAAATAATTAAAACTTATTACGCGGTGAACGGTTTCAAAAGTATCAACTTGTTATAAAATTTAATTTGTCAAAAAGCAAAAATATATATAATACTTATGTACAAATTAAATTTGAATTTCATTTAGTGTAGGAAATTATTAGGTCTTAAAATAAAACTATTCTAATTAAAAAAGAAACTTATATATCAGGGATGGGCCAAATCGGAAAATAAAATGCGAAACGCGAAATTTGCGAAAGTAAAAAATGCGAAATAAAAATAAATGCGAAACGCGAAATTCCCAAAAACGCGAAATTGCGAAACGCGAAACGCGAAAGCGAAATTTTTTCTACAACTTTTTTAATAGTCAAAATCATAAAGCACAAATTTTAAAAATCAATAAAAAGCTTTTTTGAGGCGCGCTTTTTCCAAAAAACTTTTTGGGAAGAAGGGGCAGGCGGCGCCGGTAGGCGCCGCCGGGAACCGGTTTTCACCAAAAAAATTACCAAATTTTGCGATTTTGGGCCATTTTTCTAAGAAAAAATAGGAGTTTTGGGACGCGGCGGTGCCGATAGGCGCCGCCGGGGGAAAAATTGGAAATTTTGATCATTTATAAACAAGTTTTCACTGAAAATTAGCCAAATTATAGGTAAAATTTTGAAAAATTTTAGGGGAATTTAATCCAATTCTTAGGGGTGTAAAAGTCGCGTTTCGCGCCAAAATGCGAAACGCGAAAGCGAAAGCCCATCCCTGTTATATATATTGCAATTAATTTGAAAATAATAATTAGGGAGTAAAATTATATGGAAATCCATATTTTTTTTCCTGGACTGAGGGAGGCCTGAAACGCATGAAAACCAAGTTTTTAGCTTCGTTTGATTTTTGCTATTTTATGAACATATTTCGTGATTTTTGGTCCATATTTTTCACTTGCCGAATGCTGTTAAAAAATAATCATAAGAAATTATGCAAATTTCATTAAATAATTATTAGATTATGTTTTTATATATATTAGGCATTTTCTTTTTTTTAAATTAAATTTTAAACTATTTTTTATTTAAGCTTGTTTTTTGTCAATAATAATAACTTTTTTAATATGAGTATTGCATTTTGAAATGCATAATAATAAAAAAATTTTTAATTTTAATGAAATATTTGAATTTATTGGAATATTTAATGTGTAAATATTGTGATAATTAGTATTCTCTTCTTTATTACTCTTGCACACAAACACCGATGAATAGAAACGGCAAAAATTTGAATATTTATTTTAATTTTTTTATAAGTTATTTCTATCGCATTTTCATTTTTTTGGTACTTTGTGCTCATTATTTTGCTCATTTTGATTTGTAAAAAAATATTTCTATTAATTTTTTAATTTTTTGCTAGTATAATTTTAAGAATGATATATAAAAGTTTTAAAGATTTAACAAATATTAAAAAGAAATCATATGATTTTTTTCTTTCATTTTGTTTTATTAAAAAAAATAATTAATTATACTTTATTAAAATTATTATTTATTGTCCAGTTTTAATTGTAAAATAGTGCATAATTCTGGTTCTTTCTTTTATATAAGATATATTTTTTTAATTAGATGCACAAAATGGTCATTTTAGACAAAATCCTTTTAAGTAAATTCTAGAAAAATTTTCAAATCTCACCGGCAATGGGCACCGCCAGCCACAAAAACTCCTTATTTATTCTTAAAAAATTAAAATCAATTTTTAATAAAACTTTGAAAATTTATGTTAAATAAAGTTATATACTTTTTCTGAAGCTAAAAAATTTATATTTAAATGAAATAATGACTTGAATAATTAAATTAAATTAATTTTTTTAAAAACTGGATTAGTTGAATTTATCAATTTTTTTTACAACAATAATGGATTTATTATTATTATTATTATTTGCTAATTCACAATATATTAATTTTTGTAAACGTTGAATGTTGCTTTTTTGCATATTCTTCCTATATATAATTTCTTTAATTATAATTATTTTGTTTTAATTTACTTTTTAAATTTACATAATTTAAAATGCCAATTGCAGCAGCTGAACATCAACATTTAAATATATTCCATTTTATTTAAATTTATAAAATTTTATTATAATGTTTTATTTATTTAATTTCATTTTTAATAAGCATTTATATAGCTTTTAATTTTACGTACAATTAATAATATCAAGCATGGACAAAGCATGCTTGTTTTATTAGTGTAGCTAATTATGATTGTATAAATTACAATTTACATATCTGTATAATTTTCAATATTTAATTTTAAAACAAATATTACACAGATTTTAATCCACTTTTAAAATATTACTTTATGCAGATTTTTTAATTTCATGTTTTTTGGGACATTGATATATTTCTGCGAATTCTCAGCTTTTATAATTTTATCTTGATTTAAATGAAAATAATCTAAACAACATACTAATATATTTTGAGCTTTCATTGAAAATAATTCCTTTGTATCACCAGCTTCCAGCTAAAAATTATATTATATATTTTAATTGTTTTCAGTTTATTTCAAAACTTATTTTTCAATTAATACATAATTAATTCTTTATTTATCTAGACTTTAATGTTTATTAGTTTTTAATGATAATTATTTATTAATTTTAAGAAACATTTCATACATTTTTTGAAATATTAGTTACTTGCAGATGCCATGAGAGATTGAGAACAAAGAACATTTAAAAAATTAATCGTAATTTTAAGTTTTCTAAAAATATATTATTCTCGGATTTTTATTTAAATATTTCAATTTTCGTAAACTTTTTCATTTAAAAATATGCTCATTCAAAAAAGAAAGCATTTTAATTAATTTTCAATTTTCACAAACATTATTTATATTTGTTTATAAAATTTTTTATTTAATAGATTGTATTATAAATAAAATCATAATTTTAACACCATAAATGGTCAGAAAAGTATTAAAATTGCAAATACAAATAATAATAATGATTTATTTATTTATCAAAATCTATAAAAATATATAATTTAGAAGCTTTTCTTAACGCGATTCCAGTGGAACTTCGTCGGAACAAGTATTAAATATTAGAAATAAAAAATTTGAAAGAATTTTCAGCAAATTTCAATTACACTTTTAATTAGAAATAAATTATTTAAAATTAATGGTAAAAAAGTAATTAGAACAAAGTTATTTTCAATAATGAAATCTTAAAATAATTAACTGGCAAAATATGACCGAGGTTAACCTGAAGATATGCTGCAAATTTGGCATTATTAACAAGCTTATATTTCAATTAATAAATAACTAATTTTTAATGAATATAAACGAAATAGTTGAAATTACTATGTAAATTATTTATTTCTATTCAATAATATTAATATTTTTTAATTATTTTAACGATTTCATTTTTTCAAAAATGAAATAAAAATTATTCTTTAATTTATGAAAAATATTAATAAAAAAGATAAATTTAGTAATGCTTAAACATCATCAGATCGCTAATGAAATCGATACTAAAGACACAGCGCCAGGTATTGCTGAATCTGCCGCCCTTTAAAAAAACTACAGAAGCAAAGAATTTTCTTATTATTTTAGCTTCAATTTGTATGTATTTTTATTAAAATTATAACAAACTACCACTTGTTTTATATATAAATTTATATTTATCATGTGTTCAAATAATTTAAAAAAATTAAATATTTGACTTGAAAGAAAATCTAATATGAATAAAAATATGAATTAATACATATACAAGCTTTTTAACAAAATAAACATAACATAAAGAAAATTGCTATAATAAAATTATCTATAAAAATTGTTACTACAAAAATATATACAAATTTTGAGCATAATTTTTTTTAATTGTTCATAAAAAGTTTATAATTTATGTAAAAGTTAAAAATCTAATGAAAATATTAAACCAAAAATGATTCGCACAATGCCATTGTATGAATTCTTATTTTTTGATTTTTTAATATGAAAATATATTCATTATTATTATGCAGCTATTTAGGTATTAATTGTTTAATTTATTTTTTTAATTTTTGTTAATTAAATATTGTTTTCTTATCCATGCGTGGATTCTTGCCTGGTTCGCAGGGGGTGGCCTGTATTTTTAAAAATTCGGTATGTAAGTAATATTAATAAAAATTTCATTTTAGGAATTTATATGATACTCGACTTGAAAGAAAATCTTATATGAATAAAAATATGAATTAATACAAATAAAAGGTTTTCATCAGAAATAAACATAAAATTAAAAGAATTACTATAAGAAAATTATCTATAAAAATTGTTACTATAGAAATATATACAAATTTTGAGCATAATTTTTTTTAAGTGTTCATAAAAAGTTTATAATTTACAAATGAATACTAGTTGTAAAAGTTAAAAATAACCTTAAATGAATTCAACAATTAAGAAACATCTCAGACAAAATTCAAATGAATTCACCAAAATCATTAAAATAAGATTAACATTTTAATTACATAAAATAATATTAAATAATAATTACTTTAACCATTTTTATTAAATTAGATACGTTTTTTGTTCAAGCATTTACAAATGGTTCCACTGGACAAGAAAAATCAAACGATTAAACTCAAGTAAAGAGAAAAAAGAAATAAACTGTACAGGATTAGATAAAAATAATGAACAAGAGTTTTTTAAAAAATTAATTTCTCGCGTTTTGCATTAAAAGTTTAAAATAAAATATTAAAATACAATGAGAAAATATATAATACTAAAAAATCAAACGAAATATTTTTTGAATGTTTTTTGGTCCATGATTTTTTAAATGCATTTTAATTTATTGTTTTATCCTTTGCATTTTATCAAAAATAAATAAATAATGATAAAGAATTTTTTCTGAATTTTTATCAGAAATTGATGAGCTTTTATCACGTAAAATGTAATTAGAAAACAATTTTAAGTGTCTTCACTGCAGTTAATTAAAATATAAAATAGAAAATGTTTTGTATACATTAAATTTTATGTCTGTTCTCAGACCCTCTGCAAATTTATCATTATTTTTATTTTATTTACTATGAATATTTTATTAATAATAATTAGTTAGTTTATCTTGGTTTAAATCCTATAAATTTTAATTTGAATTATTTTCTTTTCTTATTTTTAAATTATATACGTTCTATAAGTTCTTATTATTTCTTATCCGAACTTTGTAATCATACTACGACAACTACCCAAAAATGCAACAAATACGTGATTCGAACCGCTCAATGCAATAAATTTGGTATTGGAGTGGTGAATCATTAAAAAACATTTATTTTATGTTGGTAAATAAATTTTATTTTTTTTTATTTTTTTGATTTATAAAATTTTAGTCAATATTTTAAAATTATAAATTATTAAAAATATGCCGAATAAATAATACTTATTATTTATTTAAATCAACTTAGTTAAACAAAAAAAAAGAATATAACACATTAAAATTTATAAATTATTTAGGAATAAATTATCATTTTTAAAAATTATTAATAATTTTGGAATAAAATTAAAATTTAAAATAAAATTAATAATTAATTGATAAAAATATTGGTTTCTTAAAATGATGCAGCACTTAGTTTTTGAAGAATATTTATATTGTTCATTAAAAGCTAAAATGAAAGTTAAAACAATAAAATAATATTACTAAAGATTATGTGAATATGAATTATCCTATTTTATTTGATATTTATTTTTATTAAATAAAAAAATATATTTAAAGAAAAATTATAGAAAATTAAAAATAATAATTAATTGAACTTAAAAATTGCTTTGATTAAAAATAAAACTTTAGGGATAAAAATGGATGAAAATATTTTAATTTTTGTATGTCTCCCATAAAGATTTAATAAAATTTTGAACTAACGAATACAAATTCTTAAGAATTTTATGATGGGAAAATAATTTTAAACAAAAAAAGAAAAAAATATTAAAGTTGAAAAAGTGAAAAAAAATAAATTTAAAGTTTTTCTTGGGTTGAATTTATAAATAATTTGCTACATTCGATAATGACAAAAATTAAAATTGTTGCTTACTTTTATGTCTTATAATTTAAAATTGTCTTTAAATAATTTAATACTATATGTTTGAAAATAAAGAAACGAGAATTAATTGCTGACATTGATTTATTTTCATTGATACTTTTTTCCAATTATTTATTATTTTTAATAACAATAAATTTATTTCATTTTTATTAATGAAAAAAATGGAGGAAAAAAAAGAGAAGAATCAAGAAAATTTTAAAAAAAGCGAATATAAATATATTTTAAAAATTTTTATACACATTCCATAATGGTAGTTTTTTTGTCACAAAAGTCAACAGTGTTAAAAATAAACTTTTGTTCTATTATGTGAATTTTTACTAATTTTTTTAAATTTATTAATAAATATTTGATTCAATGAATAAAATTAAAAATGCTTTTCATATGCCGTGAATTAAAATTAAATTTAATATATTTAAAAAAAAAATTTAAGGGGTTGTTAAAAACGACCACAAATTAATTATGACCTATTTGATATACAATTGAAGACACAGATCGTCACTTGGGATAAATTAATTAAGCATAATAAATAAATAATAAATTTATATATTTAAAAATTATTCCGTAACAAATTTAATGAACGCCACAAACACAAATTCTTATTAAGATAAATATACTAATGATGGTACATAAAACAAAGCAAATAAACATGCCCATGCAAAAAAAGAACAAGATCGAAATGAGCAACGAGAGGGGTAAATAAAATTAACAATAAGCATTTAAAGATTACAGAATATCTTCCAAAGATGAATAATAAAAATAAAACCATAATTAAAAATACTTAGGGTAGAACATAATTTTTAATACACAAATTTTTTACAATGTTTAAAAATTCATAATAATTTATTTGTTGATATTTTCTCCTGTTGCTTATAAAAATCTCGAAGGAAATATTAACGAATTAAAAAATTTCTAAAATTTCAATATTAAAGCCAATATTTTCAAAGTGTCACTAAAAAACAATTTGTAAAGTTTAAAGGAATTTTAATAAAATTGCTATAAGATTTTAATCGTTGATATCCATTGTTTTAATTTATCCACGTAAACAAATGAGTTTATTATGAAGAACTCTAAAAATAATATTTTAAACAATATTTTCTATGTTTATTATTATTAACATTACCCCTCAATTTATGAATAGGAAAAAAAATTTCTTACCCATTCCTCTCCTCCTTGTTAATTTATTTTATGAATCTGTACTTTTAAAATATGAAATTTTAAGGACGTTGTTAATTTATATTTGTAAGAAATAAAATAAATGTATAAAATGTTTTACTGAAATAATAGTCTACGTTTAAATATAAATAAAATATTTATTTTGAAATTTTCTTCTTTTTTATTTTACTTATTTAATTTATATATTAGCAATATTTATAAAAAAAATTAAAATAAAAAATAAATAAAATAGAGATAAACATTCAATTATAAAAATGTAGCAAAAATATTTCAAATGAAAGAATAATTCAATTCATAATGCAAAAATTTATAAATTTTCAAAAATTTAATGTTGAAAAAAAATTAATGTTTTATATTTAAAAAAAGTGGCAATAAACCATTACTAATCTTCTATGATTAATTATGGGACAAAAATATAAAACAAGAAAATGTATTTGTTAGATATTTAAATTTGTAAATTTTTATAAAAAATTTTATTTTTTTATTAAATATTTTAGAAAATAAAATAATTAATAATGGCATAATTTTAAAATAAAAAATAAAAAGTAATTCCAAAATAAAGAACAAACATTTAAGTTGGGGCTTACTATATAAATAAATTTAAAAATTGTGAAAATCAAAACTTTAAAAAAATAAGAAAAAATTACTTCTTGTAAAGATTGAATTTATAACTTATACTTAAGAATGGATGATGATCATCATTTAAAAACAATCTAACAACAACGATTGATAATTATGTTTTATTATACCCATCCTCACATTTCCATTAGTAGAGAAAAAACTTTATGAAAAATGAAAATTTCCATAATTTAAAAATTAAAAAAAACAAAATGTTCAATGACTAGAAAGAGATAGAATTGGTCCATGATTTTAAGGTTGTAAGTGAGCGATTTTCACAAAAATTTAAAGACAAAAATTTGTTTTTTAAAATTTGTAATAAATTAAAATTTATAAAAAAATTATACATAAAACAAGCTGATTTATCAGTCTAAAAAGAATATTTTTAAATCATAAGGCCTTCAATATAGGACATTTAAATAATAAAATAATATTTGGCATTTCGTTTCACTTCAAATTTCTGCATTAATAGGATCGTATCACAACAGTGAAATGAGCCAGAAGAGATTCATAAATCTTTCTTTTTAATATAAAAATTAAATGTACGCTTATGGAAAAATTAGCTTTTTACCAGCCATTATTTATTCAATTAATTTAAAATAGATAAATATATCCCTCAAAAAATGAAAGATAAAAAATATTTAAAAAAAAAATTATTCATAAAATATCATCATACATTTTAATTTGACAAAGAATAACTAATGGAGAAACAAACAATGTTTATTTAATTGGTAAATTGAACAGATGTTGTTTTAAATAAAATTCATACAAATAAAACGGAAACAAACATCCGAAGGTCAAAAATATATTTTAATCCAAAAATTTAATTAAAAAGCATAAAAAAGTCAATCAAATTTATAATGGTTTAATTAAGTCCTATGTAAAGAATCAGGAAAAAGAATTAAATTAAAAATTTATAAATATTATCATTTTTCTTTACCTTTGATAAAAAGTACTTATATATTCTTTTATTTTTTTAACGCACTAAAGATTTTGAAATTATTGGGAATTCTAAAAGAAATTCCCGTTGTATTTCTTTTACCAAAATTATACTTAAAATATAATTAATGATGAATAATAATGATTTTAATGTTTTTATGATCATTTTTCTTTTTAAAATTAAAGAAATCTAAAATCTTTTATAAATATTTAATGTTTACTTTTAATGTATATTCCTATAGTTTCTAATACCTATACAATCTTCAATTTTTTCAACTTTTATAAAACTTTTTTCAATTTTATTTTTAATTTTAAACGAATCAAATAATTTATTATTACAGTCCGTATTTTTATTATTAATTCATTTTTAATTTATATAATGGTTTTTACTGTTCAATAATAGAACTTCCTTTAAATTTTCCATTATAAAATAATTTAATTATTACTTCTTTTTATTTAATTATTACTTCGAATAAATTATACTGTTCTTAATTAACTTATTTATAGAAACGGTTAATCAATTTATTTTTAATTATTAAAACAATTAATTTAAAAATTGTTTGAATATTTTTTATTTGCTTAATAACAGAAAAATAATTATTTATAAAAACATAATTTTTTAATAAAATGTATTAATCTATATTTTGTTTTAAAAAATTTCTTTTAAAATACTCAAAATACTTGAGAAATTAAAAAAAGTATCTGAATTTATCGCATCTTTAAGTTTTAAAACAAAAAGTTATGCAAAATTATTTTGAAAATTTGGAAAATAAATTTAACTATATAATTTTAAAGAAAAAAAACGAATAATAATATGCAGATAAAATTAAAATTGGTTATACCAAACAACCAACATCGTTTTAAATTCAGCATTAAACCTTTCATTGCGCGTGAGAATAAATAATATAGAAGCAGATGAATAGCATTTTAAAATATAATTACATAATTAAACGCGCAGCATCAACGATAGCATACATTCAATTTTCGGCATGTGAAATTTAAAATATTGCAAAACAAAAATATTATATAAATCAAAGCCAGCATAAATATTTGTAAAAAAGAATATCACTTCAATTTATTTAGTGTATAAGCATTGGAAAAATTTTCTTTTGAATTTTTCCATTTGTAATTTTTAGTGTTTAATAAAACAAATATTTTCTTTAATTATAAATAAGTCAAAATCAACCTTTAAATAAAAAAGTCATATTTAAATAAATTGAGAATTATTCATAATTCCCAAAATTTATATAATATTTAATAAAACAAAATTATTTATTTTTTAAAACATTAGAAAAACAAAAAAAAATTTTTCTTTATTTTTCATAATAAAATGATACATTTCCCTAATGGAGTAATGTTAATTTGAAATAATAAAATAATAGAAAAAGGATATTATTAATAAAATTTCACTATAAATTTTTTAGAGAAAAAAAGCAAATTTTAATTTTACATTAATTATTTTAAAAATTTTTTAAACAATTTAATTAAAAGATCAAAAAATAATTATAAATAATAAATGAACAGAAAAACTGAAAAAAATTCTCAATACTGATTTGGCTTTAATTTTATTTTTTTATAGATAAAATTTGTCATTTTTGCAATATAACTCACCAATTCTTGCACCACATACATAAACTATAGTTGTGCAGCCATGTGGTCCATGTTAGTAAAATAATCAAATTGAATATGTATATAATAGTTAGTGAAATATTTAATTAAATTTATCATGACACAAAAAATTGAGGATAAACGGGTCAATAATGCCCAAATTAAAATATCCATATTTTTTATTGTATTGATGTAAACAAATTCAGAATCATTTCTACATGCTAAAACTTAAAAGTATGAGTTAAGTAATTTTTAAATATAAAAAAATATTTAGATATCTAAGAATATATGAAAATGGCTGTCTAATAAATATAAATTATTTAAGCGATAGTCATTTCTAATACAGATTAAAGCGAATAAAGGTAAATTACTAAATCTAATTTTTATTCTTTATTATTTAAACTAAAGCGTCATGGTCAAAAAAATCAGCATTAAGCAATTAAATTAAGGAAATATTTAATTACAGAAAATAAATGAAATATTTAAATGAAAAAAAAATATTTAAGAATGATTAACTTATGAAACCATTATTTAAAATAATCAAAAATAAATAATTTAAAATATCTTAAGAAAATTTCAAAAATAAATTACAATATATTTGCCATTAATCGAAGACTATGTGATAAAAGAAGAAAATTCACGGCGACAGCCAATAGAAAGGCAAAGAATTAACAAATTAGGGAAGGGTACGGTAAAAGAAAGATGTTGTAAGAGAGTGTGGGAAAATAAGAGAAAGAAGGATAAGAAAACTTCACACACAGCCATTAATCGGATTATAATTTAAGGAATTATCAACAGCATTGACAAATTATTTGGATATTTTATGAACCATTTAAAAAGAAAAAAACAAATACATAATTCCATAAACTTTTAATAAATGTGGAAATTAAAAAAATAATTATATGAAAAATAATGTCAGAAAATTAGTTATATATAAAATAATTATAATAGCTTTAATTGCCTTGTTTGCTATCACATTAAAAATGTGCATATCCGTTCATGTATAATAATAATAATAATAATAATGAAAATTGTTTATTTATCGGTAATAAACAAAATTTAAACATTGTAGAATATAAAAGTAAAATATTAAATTTCTAAATTTTCAAAGTAAAATTTATTCTGCAAAATTATTTTAAATTTTCAATCTCATAAAATACATAATTAGAAATAATAAATAAATAATTATTTTTAAATTTTCCAAATTGTTCATAATTTTTAGATAAAATAAAAACATTTAAAAAATTGTCCTTACAAAAATATTAGCGATTAACTTTTGCTTATTGAATTCTTCACTTCTC
Source organism: Heterodera schachtii (assembly GCA_023374025.1). Classification (NCBI taxonomy): domain Eukaryota; kingdom Metazoa; phylum Nematoda; class Chromadorea; order Rhabditida; family Heteroderidae; genus Heterodera; species Heterodera schachtii. The sequence goes on from SIJG01000046.1 coordinate 1,098,193, forward strand.
TTCCAAAATATCATTTTATATAAAGTATTTTTATAGTACGCCTCATTCTCTGCAAGAGGTTAACTTAATTATTGATTTTCAAAAAATTAAAAATGATTTTAAAAATTATTTTTGGCAAAGTTAATCGAAATCTCGTTATCATTAGAAAGACATTTTTGAGAATAAGATTAATTAACTTTTTCAAATTCAATCTTTTAAAAATGTCTTAATTCAACATTCTTGGTATTAATTGAAAGGTCTTCACATGCCCTATTAGTCTTACAAAAAATTTAATATATTAATGAAAAAATTTTGTAGCATTTAAATTAGCAAAAAAGCCAAATGCTATAAATAAATTGTATTTTTATTCAAGCAGCTGAATAAAATGGTTGCATTGGAGATGCTGTGTCGTGATGAATCGAAATAATAAATTCAAATGATTTTTTTAAACCAATCTTATTCTTATTAAAACCGTAAAAATTTTAATTTTTGTCATAACAATATTAAAAATGAGATAAATCATATAATTTTTATTTACGTACAGAAAAGATTTATTTGAATTAAAAAGAATTATTTCCCACGTGCTAATAAGCTAATAAGAATTATAGTAATGGAATTAACGGAATTAATTATGACTTAAGAGACGTAACTTTGTCTAATTTTTGGCACAAAATTGAATTTTTATTTTTTTGTTTAATTAAAAACCCCAAATGTCGTCTTGTCCCTAAGAGTAGGGTCCCCAAATGTCGTCTTGTCCCCAAAAATCGGGTAGCCCTGGCGGTACCGAGAGGCGCTTCCACGAAAAATTTTTTTGAAAACAACGCAATTTGCTAAAAGTTTTGTCGAAAAATGAAGCTTTCTAACATATTATTTTAAAGAATTTAAAAATATATTTTAAAATTTTGTCTCGACGATCCACAATTTTACGAACGAACTAAACGAGAATTAATAATATGACGAATAATAAAAGAGAGAAAAAATAAATTAAAATAATGAATTTAATAAAGAAGGATTATTTATGATTTTTCCAATCCGTAAAAAGGGAAGAAATTTATTCATTCAATATTTAAACTTTAGTGAAATATTAAAAATAAATAAATTAACAATAAATCAATTATTTTAAATTTTTGAAAATTTTTGTTAATAATTTCCTATAAAATATTGAATATTTAAATGCAAAATAAAATAAAAAATTATTTTTATTGAATAATATAATTTAAAAATTAAAATGATTTAATCTAATAAATTATTAAATAAGAACAGAATTTTTGGCGAATTTATGCCATAAATATTTCATTTTTCAATGGTAGAATAATACAAAATAAGAAGATTCAATATTGGACACAAATTAATAATTTTTTGCACCTATTTAAGCTCATAAAATTTCAGACTTAATTGTCAGAATATGTATTTTGTTTCAAAAATCAATATTAAATAGAAAAATATAAATAAATTTAAATATATGAATAAAAAACATTAATAAGCAAAGGAAAAAATCAAAATTTTATTGGTAAAAATCAAGTGATAAAATAGCTGCGCATCCAACATTTAAGGTTTTTTTAATGTTGATAAGATTTTAAATTAATTTATAAATAAAAAATAAAATGTCATAAAACAAAGTGCTCGATATTGTGAAAGTTGGCTAGATTTCCCCACCCAACAAATTTAAATTTCCAAATCAAAAATAAAAAATTTTAGGGATAAAAACTCAAACATACTTATAAAAACACAACAAAATAAATATTCATTGTAATTTTTCACACATTAGTAAATAATTAAATATAAATAAATAATAAAATAGCATGTATAAGATCAATAATTCAAAAAATTTTATCTTTAAAAAGCTTTAATAATTTGAGATATTATAATCATTTTTATTTCTGATGAAATTCTTTTATAAACAAGTTTTATTTTTTGTTATAATATTTTGATTATTTTAGAATTTAAAAAAAAGCATTAATTGTTTGTTCAGAAAATATTGTTTTTTAAAGTTATCATTTGAAAATATAATAAAGCATTTTTTATGAGTTGTACTTATTATTTGAAATATTATTTAAAAATTAGCAGATAAGAAATGTTAATCAAATATTTATCCAGTTTCATGAAAAACAATTTTTTTAAAGTTTAAATGTTTTGGGATCCAGGTTTCATTTAGCATAGCATAACAACTTTTTTGTCGATTAATATATTTTTGCATTTATTTTAATAATTTTTTTTTATTCAATTACAAGTATATTTTTAGTTTTAAAATTGTTTTCAGCTTGGTTTATACTGCGATTAATGTGGCTTGGCTTGCATATTTGCTTAAAAATAATGTAATATTATATATTGAATTCATGTTTATAAAAACATTGACTAATAATAAATTTTTAGTGAATATTTATTTATTACAATCTCTGTTTAAAATGAAAATTTTTATTTTTTAATGTTAGCTTACATGAGATAGATCAAAAAATTGAAATATTAATAGCAAAATTAATTTCAACACTTAATTTAAATATCATAAATTAAAAATAATAAAATATTTAAATGAATTATATATTAATTCAAAATTAAAATCATTATTTAAAATCAAATAATATTTTTAAAAACATTTTATTTTCTTCTTATTAATTTAAAATGCGAAAATATAATAAATCGGAATCAAGATTAATAAAACATATTAAATATTTTTTCAATCCACTATCTTATAAAATATTTATTTCAATCCACATTAATTTTCCCAAATTTTGAAAGAAATCCATCAGCCAAAATTCTCATCAAAATTATATAATTATTGCATTAATTTTCAAAATGTAAATTTTGTTATTTAAAAAAAATTAATTTATTATTTGCCTGTTTTAAAAAAATTACAAAAACTGAAACAAATAACTAGATTTACATTATGCATATTTTATTGTATTTATAGCTCTTTTGTTTCTTAGAAAAATTTGCAAAATTTAACAGATAATCCTTTAATTAGTTTATTTCTTATTAATCTTTAGTCGAAATGAATTTTTAAACGTTAATGTTTCGTACAGTGAATTTTTTTATAATAAAAAAATAAGATTGGATAATATTTTTTTAATTTAGATCATTTTCTCATATCTTATTTTATAAAAGTTTAATTTTTTAAATTAATTCTTGGTGAAATTAGTAAAATGTTTATTCTTTTTCTTGTTTTATTTAAAAATCTACCAATTCTTTTTTTCCATTATCCTTTTATATATTTTATTCCATTTTTAAGTAAATTTTATTGATAAAAAAGTGCTAGAAATAGTTGCATCCGAATATTTAAATTAAGCGTAGAAAATTAATTTAGTTTAGAATATTTAATCTTACTCGTTTTCTTCCTTGCCTTTGTCCACTCTGCAACACCTTTAACTTTAATAATTTTCAATCATGTTTGATAATGAAAGAAAATTATAATTTTTTTATGAATTTATACTTCATTATTTTGCATAGATTAATTTTTCTTTACTTTGGGTTCCCTTTTTTCATCCAACCTTTTCTATATTAATTTAAATATTCCTTTTGTGTTTATTTATTTGAGTACTTTTTATATGTTTGTCAGTTATATTTAAACGGACTCAATTTAAATTTCAAAGTTTTAAAACAATTATCTGACATAAAAAAAGACTAATTTCACAATAACAATAAATAAATAAAACATTACTTTAAACGCGATTTTTTCAAATTGTTCATGTTTAAGAAAAAAATTATCAATTATTTTTATTAATAAATAATTAATTTAAAATTCAATTAGATTTATTTAGTGTTAATTATTTTATTACATTAATTGTTTTGGTTTTCAGCTATTAAATATTTTCAGATTTTTAATAAAATTTAGAGAATTGTATTCTGGTTTATAGTCATTATCCACTTTTTCTAAATCTCGTTGAATAAGTATTCTTTTATTAATAGCTAAAAATCTTTCTTTTCTATTGTTTTTTAATTTTAGCTTTTTAAAGCATATGATTTTTGTAATATTTGGTCTCTTTTTGGATATCATGAATTTTTAATTGAATTGAAAATATTCGAATTTGAATATTTTATTACTTTTCTTATGATGAACAATTATTATATATTTTTTTATAAAATAATAAATAAAAATCATTCAAAGTACAAAAATCGTCATATAAAATCAACTCAGAAATATAAATGTCATTAAAATTTGACAACTTAATACAATTATATGCTTTTTTATTATTTTGCAAATTTTATTAATAAAAATACAATAAAAACAAAAATTCACCTCTAAGAATCGTCCTGAATTTTTTGGAAAAAATTATAATTGCGAAAATAATTATCTAAAATAATTAGAAAAGCATACTAAGAACTAACTCTTAATAAAAATGAAAACTTACGCCAAGATTTATTAATTAGAACAAATAGTTATATTAAATATAAAAATAAAAATATTACTAACAGTGATGTTTAAAAACATAATAATAAATATAAATAAATCTCTTAACTTAAAAATAATTTAAATTTTACAAAAATAAACCAATAATTTTAATGATTTAGTTTTTTAAATAAAAAAGTAAAACAATTGAAGAAATAGCTTAATTGGACATAAAAAACTCCAGCAGCAAATTAAAGCGGGCTTTGATGGTCAATATGGTGGTGGTCAAGGATTATTTATCGAATATTTAAATAAAAAATTAGCGGAGAAAAATTTAGCATTAAATAAATAAATTTCAAAAATGTTAAAAATTATAATGTTAAATTAGACCAAATTACAAAAAATTCTTAAATATTTTATAATAACTAATTATGACAATCAATAAAAATAAAAATAAACAAAAATGAAATTTTTTATATGAATGAAAATATAAAAATAATATAACATAATTCATTTAGTAATTTAATTAATTTATCTAAACATTGGACAGACATTCATTAAAGAATGGGAAGTGTTATGATAGATAAAAAGTTAAAATAATATTTTTTTTAAATAAATTTTCATTTTATTTTAAATAAAAGTAAGTTTACCAAAATTATAATTGTGAAAATAAAAATGGAAAAATAATTGCAAAAGGACACATGCAAAATTCTACATATACTTAATTCTTGTAGGCAAGATTTATTAATAAAAATAAATAGTCATATTCCAAATATAAAAACAAATTAAGATGTAAAAAGCTGAATATTTTAAAAAAGTTAAAGTTCTTTTTTTTTTAGTCGCAATTGCTGACTAAATTCTATAAATTTAATATATGATAAATATATTTACTTTTAAATAAAGATTTTTTATTCGTGGTGGCGCGTTTCCTAATTGTGCCACTTTAATGTGATATAAAATATTATTATACAAACTATTCGATTGAATATATTGTTTGTTATTCGTGAAAATAACTAGTTGTATAGATTATCAGTTAGTTGTTTGCCAACAATATAAGTGAATATAAGCTTAAGAAAAAAAATTATATTTAGAATTTTTATGCTGAACATTGTATATTTTTGGTGATAAGTTTAAAGAACAATGAAAGAAGCTTCATCTTTATTGTATTATTTTATGATAAAAGAAATTTTTTTAAATTGTATTTGCATTTATTTATAGGTATTCTATTAATAAAATGGCAGTTTTAGGAAACGCAATAGCACAGTTTTAGCTGAAATGTGAATATCGTTAAAATATATTAAAAATTTAATTTTAAATAACAAAATTTAAAATTCATTTAATTGATAGGAATAACACAAAAAGTTAATTGATAAATATTAAAAATATTCATAAAATTAATGATAAATTAATTATTCAAACAAAAATTATTTTATGTAAAGGAGATATTGTTTAAGATTAAACTAATTTAAATTATAGAGTTGAAAATTATTTGCCATTAACTATTGATAAAATTAAAAGGAATCATTAATTTAAAATGATATTTTCGCTTGATTTAATCAAATCTCAAATAAAATACTTATAAATATTTTTTTTTCATTTATGCAAAAGTTTTATGTTTTTATCTAAAATATATTTTCAAAATTTGATTAGACCAATCTTTATCTCTAATTAAAAAAAACTGACTAATAGATAACCAATTAAAAATTTAAAAAATTTAATAATTGCATTTAAGTATATTATTAAATTAATGTAATTTTTACTATAAAATCCTATCGAAAATGAAAATAACGAAATATATTTTATATGAGCGCAAGAAATATTTAATCAAACAAAGAAGAATTACTTAATAAAAAAAGCTAAGTGGAGTAAGTGGAGCGAATGTCGCACCTAGCAAGAAAGAGTACACTGCGAGTTTAACACTACTGGAAATACATAATGAATCAAAAAAGAATAAAAAAACAAATGAATAGTTTAAAGAAAAAACATATATTAAATTGTTATTTTTTAATAAATCAAAATTTTTGAGAAAAAAATCAACTATTTTTTCTTTTTTATTAATTAATTAATCTAAAATACAAAAATTTAAATTAAAATTTAGAAACTTTGTCGTTACAAATTTAAAGTTATTTTTTTAAATTAAATGAATTTCTATTAAAATTAAAGAGCATAAAATAAAGATAAAAATGTTAATGCGATTAAAAAAAGAATAATATTCTATAATTAATTTTTAGACTGAATATAAAAAAAGAAAGAAATACTGATTAATAATTCATTTATTTCATCATTAGTAATTATTTTTAATGTAATATAGAAAAGTATTAATAAAAATTCTTTTAAAAATAAATAAACCACTTCATTGCCTAATATATACCATATTATTGTCATTTATTTAGCATTCAAATAAATTGATGAAAATAAACAAAGAACAAAAATACAAAAATATCAATTATTATAATAACCCAATTGATAATTTAATTCCTTGAATTGATATATGCAAATAGCAATTAAATTTTTAAACATAAAATACCGATTTTCAAAAAATTACTTTAATTAATCCATTCTTTAAAAGATATTAGTGATTCTAGAAAAAAAAACCCGCAAAAAAATTTTTTTTATTGCACACCTGAAAAAAATGCATGCAATTATTTTAATAAAAAATGCTTTATTAATTAAGTAAAAACAACTTTTCTACTTCATATAGAAACCAAAGACATCATCTCAAGTTATACTTCATTATTCAATGTCAGTAGAAATGAATATTGTATATAAGCAAAATATAAAACGATTAAAAACATATTAAAATCATCTACAATGATAGGCCAACTTTAATAAAAATTTATGAATGAATAATATAAATGAATTTATTTTAAATAATTTATGTTGTTAAATTGGAAAAAACAAAAGATATAAATTTATTCATTGTTTTATTTTTATTTAAATCAATAAAAGAATCTTTTTCATCAATCTAATAAAAAAAATTTAAACGGAGATTCAAGAGTAATTACATCAAATAAATATTTTTTTCAAATATATATAAAAGACCAAAAATAAAAAATCAATATTACAAAAAAATAATTAATTAAAAAACTCTATTTTTTAATACTAATTAATTCATGGGCTAATAAAACGTAATCATTATTATAATTTCAAAATATTTAAATGATTATAAGTCAATGTTAAAATAACCTTAAAAACAAAGAATTATTCAAATCAATGAAAAAATTTATATCTGTTTTTGTTTTAATTATTAATATTTTTCTAAATATTCCTTTGATTCTTTATTACAAGTCAACAAACCTTCGGTCATTGCCATGATATTTAGATTTAGAAACGAAATAAAGAAAATAAATATATGAAAAATCAATTTATAGACAGAGATTATTAATAAAACTTCACTAAAAAATTCATCTGAAAGACAATGATCCATAAAGATTAATTTTTCAAAACTTGCCCAAATTCTCATTTACTTTCACTTCGCCGTTTAATATTTAATTTAGCTAGCTAATTTTTTAAAATATTTATCAGAAACATTTACCTAAAAATTTAAATTAAATAATATTTAATAATTTTATTTATTTTGGTAAACTATTTTACCTATTTATTTTTAAGAGATTTTAACCAAGAAAAAATGTAGAAAAATAAAATGTTTTTTTGCCTTTTATTTAAATATTGCGAATTAGCATGTTTTTATGTTTTTTTATTTAAAATTTAATTAATCAATTTAAGTTTGTTTATTGTTTTATATAATTTGTCTTTTTTTGAGTATTTTAGAATTTTCAATTCAAATTGCAAAATATCATTAATTAAATTTGTGTAATGAACAAAATTAAGCGGGTGTCTGATGCATTATTTTGTTTAATTGGCATTCTTTAACCCAAATTAATATTTTAAAAATTTTTTTTAACACGAATAAATAAAATATTTATTAATTTTTATTATACAATTGTTCGATAAAATTTGATAAAAAATTGCAATCAAAGTATAAATTTTTTAATAATCTTTGTTTTGTTTTGAATTTATTAAGACAAATTTTATTTTTATAATGGAATATACGAAAATCATTTTTTTATCGAAATATATCTTAATGAAAAAATCTTATAAACAATAATTTTATATTTTATAGATATTTTGAATCCTAAAAAATCGCTTTTCTTATTAGTCGCATGGTAATAATTTGCAGATTTTATTTAAAATATTTAACTTAATGCAATATTATAATAAAACAAAAAAAATAAAATTAAGATAAAAACAAAACACAAAATTGAATAAATTCAAAAGAATAATGGTAATGTTTAAGAGAAATTTAAATTTCAAAAAGGGCACAATTTAAAAAAAAAAAGAAGTTTATTTGTAAAATTATTTTCCAAAAAGCTATTTGTTTTTTTTTTCAATGATTATAGACAGAGATTATTAATTAAACTTCACTAAAAAAATTCATCTGAGAGACAATGAGAAACATCTCAGCTTTAAACCAATAAATAATTCCTTTAAATAATATTTTTATTTTATGATTATGACAGAATATATAAAATAAATAATAAAAGCTAATTTTGTTTTAAAAGATTTTTAAAGATTTTTTGTTTTTCAAAATTAATTTCTCTTTTTTAAATTAAAACATATGCTAATATGTGTTTTCATTGGAAATTGGACAGTATCTTCTTCATTGATGCAGAATTTGGTTCAATCTTTAATAAAAAAATTAAACAATTACTATTTTCAATAAATAAAGAAATAGAGTTTTTTGAAAAAATAAAGTATGAGAGTCAAATAAATGTTTTAGCATTATATGAATAAGTTTCATTATAAATAAGTATAATAAAAAGTCTCAAATTGATATGGTTAAAATCATTGAGACATAATATAATTTTAGTAAATAACTTAATTAAAGAAACATTTAGTAAAATTTGAATAATTAAATTAAAAAATATTCTTTTAAACTTTTATTAAATTTATTTAATTTTGCTTTTATTCAGAAAATATTTTTATTTGAACAATTATACATATTTCATGACAGTTTAAATCAAGCCAGTAGATCAGGAGGATTTGCGGCGGTAGATGCCAATTTTAAAAATGAATATATTTAAAAAAGCAAAAAGAAAAGATTACATGGCCTATTAATATGTAAATATGCATTAAATCGATGAAAAATAACATACTAAAAAATTAATATTAAAAATAAAATTAACATATAAGGACTTTTAAAATAATCAGAAAATCATAATCAATAGTTTTTAAAATTTTAATAACGAAAATTTAAAAAAATAAACATTTGCGATTGTTCTAATTTTGATTTTTTAATAATTAAAGGAGGAAAAAGATCCTAATATTTTTAATATTATTTATTTTAATTGTTATTAACATTTATAATAAAAAAGATAAATAATATTGAAAATTCAATTAAAAAACCTATTCACTATCATATTTATATTTATTATTTTGATAAAAAGAAAACCAATCAGAAAGTTTACCTCTTCTTTTCACTGTTGTACCTCTTCTATTTACTGTTGTACCTCTTCTATTCACTGTTGTACCTCTTCTATTCACTGTTGTACCTTTTCTGATCACTTTTGTACCTCAACAACCCGTTGTTTACCTCGTCCACAAACTAGAGACGGGCGCGAAGCGCCCGTTTAACTCAACACAATTCAAAAACGGCCGCGAAGCGGCCGAAAAGTACAACAAAATTTAATAACGGGCGCGTAGCGCCCGTCTGAGCTCAACAGAAATTTGAAACGGGCGCAAAGCGCCCGTTCGAGGCCGCGAAGCGGCCTAAAAATCGCTGTTAATTTTTTTTTAATTCAAAATCTCTTCATTTAAATCGCTTCAAAGCCTAGGTAGCGAAGCTCAAGAAGCGCGAAGCGCTTTATCCCAGGCCCAGATCCGACGGTTCACACACCCGCTAGTTAAAAATTATACACATAGAATGACGTATACAAACAACAATTTTTGATGAAGAAAATTAATGCAAATATTAATAAAAATTAATAATAATAATAAAATAGATATGTGTATATATTATGCAAAAGGTGGAAAAAACATGGAAAAACAAAAAATGAAATTAAAGATTTGTTTAAAAAATAATAATTATTTGTAATATAACCCTAGTTAAATACCCATTTAAATGAATGAAATTTTTTTTTTAAACTTTTTTCAATTATTTTTCCGAGCCACAAAATTTTATAATTTTATTTATCTTATAATTTAATTAAAATAAAAAAACTCCCGGAGATTTCATCATTTTTAATTAGTGTTTGTCAAAACATATGGAAATAGAATACCCCGATTTATTAAAAATTAATAAAATAATATTTCTTATTTATATTAAAATTCTTCATTTAAATGATGTTTTTGGAGATTAAATAAAAAAAATCAAATTTAAATATACAGTAGAAATTTCAAAATATATAATGAAAATGCTGTTCAATGTTCAACTATTAATTATGGTTTCTTTTTCCATCACTGCAGTGGCACAACCGCATTAGAGTTATTAACGCAAATTAATTTGAACAAAAATGCAAATTCTTTTTGAAAAGCCGTGCGATATTCCGAACTAAAAAAAAAATTAATAAAATATAAATATGTAAAATATTTTTGCCTTGTTAAATACAAAATTGGGCCACATGAAGCGGCACTGAAATGGAACAAAATGCCAATAATTTGATTAAAGTTCCATGAAAATATGGCATTGAAATCGCTGGTAATTGGTTTCAGTATTATCGTTGTGAATATTGCAATGACATAACCACCAAAATTGATAAAAACAACTGTTAAGAGTGAACGAAAAATTCTTTTGTTGAATTGTGCCGTGTTTGAATTTGACTGTGCTGAAAATGGCAAAAAAATAATAATGTGGTAAAGCAATTTAAAAGATTAAAGCGTTTTTTTAATTTTAAAATAAATGAATTTTTTAATTTGTGTAAAAACCTTTCCGACAATGAATTATTACGGCGATTAATGCATAAATAATTACTGTAGATACCATAATAATCGCACCTTCGGAAATGATAATTAAGCAGATTTTCTGTAAAATTTGAAATAACAAAGCAAACTTTGATTAAAAAACTGACTGATTCAAAAATGAGGCTGTTAATTTCGTAATAATTTCCAATAACTTTAATCCCATTCATTTTATCATCATAATAACTCAAAAAAATAAATGCCGGCACAATAATTTGAATTACAGTAAACATCAGTACAACAGAAAGAAAAAGTGACGAATTGAATTTCCTTATTAAAAAACGAAATATTTTAATTTTGTTAATGATTTAAATTTTTATACTTTAACGGAAAAACCACAACAAACAGTCGTTCAATGCCAATGAAAAGCATTAATTTACGGCACAGCCGATGCTAATTATAGGAATGATCGCAAAATAAAGACCAATTTTAAATTGCATAAAATATTGGCCAGAAAATGCGGTAAAAATTGACAAAAAATTGCCACACAAATTGATGATTTCAAAAAATGAATAAAATGCCAACAAAATATTCGCAGAGCCACGAAATGATCTGAATATTTAATTGTAATTACTTCAATTATTAAAGATTATAATAAACTTTGTCCGAATTGTGATGAAAATCACTGAAAAATTAAACAAAATTCCACTGATTGTCAAAATGAGCAAAAATATGCCATAATAAATCATTGGCCAGCAAGGATTTTGATCAGAACAAATCTTAATAAAAAATTGTTTAGATTATCAAAAATATTTAATAAATTAAATGAGAAATTCTATTAAATTGTCAGAAATTGAGACAAATTGAAAAAAAAAAAAATTAAAAGTTCAGAAAATTTTTAACTAGCAAAGAATTTGATCAAGAATTGACCAAAGATCACTCATTAATCAGATTCTTTTTCATTCACTGCAGTGGCACAACCGCAGAAGAAGAACTCACGCAAATTAATTTCAACAAAAGTGCAAATTCTTTTTGAAATGCCGTACGATATTCCGAACTTAAAAAATAAATAAATAAATAAAATATAATAATATATATATATATATATATATATATATATATATATTGCGTTGTCAATACAAAATTGGGCCTATTTAAGTATTCAAATGGCATATGCATAATTTATTTCTTTCTCAAAATTTGGCAATTTGTTCTTTCAGTTGAAAAATGAATAAAAAATAAAAAATTGGATAAAAGAAATGTTGACAAATAGCAAATTTAATCAATTTATTTTTTACTTCACTGCAGTGACACAACCGCATTAGAGTTATTAACGCAAATTAATTTCAACAAAAATGCAAATTCTTTTTGAAAAGCCATGCGATATTCCAAACTAAAATAAAAATAATAATAAAATAAAGATAATTAAAAAAATATATAAATTTTTGCCTTGTCAAATACAAAATTGGGCCACATGAAGCGGCACTGAAATGCATCAGAATTCCAATAATTTGGTTATAATTGCAAAAAAATATGGAATTGCTATCAATATTAAAAGATTTTAGTATGATCATTGTGAATAGTGCAATGATATAACCACCAATATTGAAAACAACAATTGTTAAGAGTGAACGGAAAATTCTTTTGTTGAATTGTGCCGTGTTTGAATTGGACGGTACTGAAAAATAGCAAGATTAATAATAAAATGGTTATAAATAATAATGGGGTAAATAATTTAAAAGATTAAAGCATTTTTTAGGTTTTAAAATAAATGAAATGTTTAATTTGTGTCAAAAATACCTTTCCGACAATGAATTATTACGGCGATTAATGCATAAATAATTACTGTAGATATCAAAATAATTGCACTTCAGAATCAAAAGCAGTAGTTAAACAGATTTTCTGTAAAATAATTTTAAAAAAAAACAAGTAAACTTCGACTTAACAAAAACTGACCGAATCAAAAATTAGGCTGTTTATTTCGTAATAATTGCCAATAACTTTAATCCCATTCATTTTATCATCATAATAATTCAAAAAAATAAATGCTGGCCCGATAATTTGTATTACAGTAAGCATCAAAACAACAGAAAGAAAAAGTGACGAATTGAATTTCCTTATTAAAAAACGAAATAATTTAATTTTGTTAATGATTTAAATTTTTATACTTTAACGGAAAAACCACAACAAACAGTCGCTCAATGCCAATGAAAAGCATTAAAATCACGGCACATCCCGTGCTAATTATAGGAATGATCGCAAAATGAAGACCAATTTTAAATGGTATAAAGTATTGGCCAGAAAATGCCGTAAAAATTGACAAAAAATTGCCACAAAAATTGTTGATTTCAAAAAATGAATAAAATGCCAACAAAATATTCACGGAACCACGAAATGATCTGAAAATTTCATTGTAATTGCTTGATTAATTAAAGATTTGGATCAAACTTTGTCCGAATTGTGATGAAAATCACTGAAAAATTTGCCAAAATTCCACTGATTGTCAAAATGAGCAAAAATATGCCATAACCAATCATTGGCCAGCAAGGAATTTGTTCAGAACAAATCTTAATTAAAAATTAATTAGATTATTAAAAATATTTAATAAATTACCTGCAATATGACCATTTCTTCATTCTCTTTTATTTGGGATTCATTCATTTTAATGCAAGAAAAAAGATTTATTTTTAATAATTTAAATAACTATTTCTTTTAAAAATATGAATGAATTAATTTTTGTTTTATGAAAATTTTTTGGCGGTAAATGGCAATTTTAATAAAGTAATTACAGCAAATTACATTTTTTTTTTCATCTGCATATTTGGTAAACAGATCTCAGGGCAATAATTTGTGTGATTCAATGAATATTTAAAATGTTTGCGCAGACGAAGAACGGCACGGGACAAATGCCAACCGTGAAATAAAATAATTAATTAATTAAAAAGTGGGTAACAATTTCACAATTGTCTTGTAAAAATGGTTAGAAAAAAGTTAAATTTTCAAAAAAAATCAAAAGCCCCTAGGCAAATTGACGTTGCTGAAAAATGGCAAACAAAATAAAATGCATAAATAGTTTAAAAGATTAAAGCATTTTTTATATTTTTAAATAAATGAGAATTTTTAATTATCCCAATATAAACCTTTCCGACAATGAATTATTATGGCGATTAATCCATAAATAATTACTGAAGATACCATAATAATCTCACTTTCAAAAGAAGCAATTTAGCAGATTTTCTAAAATAATTTAAAATATCCAATGAAATTTTGACTAAACAAAAACTGACTGAATCATAAATGAGGTTGGTAATTTCATAATAATTGCCAAGAACTTTAATCCCATTCATTTTATCATCATAATAATTCAAAAAAATAAATGCTGGCCCGATAATTTGTATTACAGTAAGCATCAAAACAACAGAAAGAAAAAGTGATTAAGCAAATTAATTTCAACAAAATCGAAAATTCTTTTTGAAATGCCATGCGATATTCCGAACTAAAAAATAAAAATAAATTAATAATACAAAAAATGGATTTTGCCTTGTCAAAAACAAAATTCCACATGAAGCGGCACTGAAATGCACCAAAATGCCCATAATTTGGTTATAATTCCATAAAAATATGGCATTAATATCATTGCTAATTGATTTCACTATTATTACAGCGAATATTGCAATGATATAACCACCAAAATTGACCAAAACAATTGTTAAGAGTGAACGGAAAATTCTTTTGTTGAATTGTGCCGCGTTTGAATCTGACGGTACTGAAAAATGACAAAAAATAATAATGGGTGAAATAATTTAAATGCAAATATTTTTCAATTTTGTTACAAAAAGGCAAATTTTCAATTGTTTAAAAAAGTCATGCGATTTGCATTCTTCTCATGGTGCCAGGTCGTTACTCAAAAAACCATCAAAATGAAAATTTCTGATAGAAAATTATTCATAACATCGCGCAAAATGAAATCAAATTTTAAAATTTGATATTATTCGATAATCCAAAATATTTATTATAATGCAAAATTAAAAAAAGATTCATAGAGTAACAAAAAAGTTATGATCTGAGAAGCTCAAAAAACTAATGTTTTTTCGACATTTTTGGTCATAACTTTCTTTAGACTTAACGAAGCTTTTTGAAAAATTTGAATTTTGTAAGCAAATAAAGAATTCTTAGAAGCAAATGATATCAAGAATTAAAAAATATGGTTACTTTTCAGCAAATTATATCAAATTTTTTTTATTTTGGTGGTTTTTTGACTAACGTCATAGCACCCTCCAATTTCTCCATTTAATAAAATTTTAATTGTTTAAAAATGTCATGCGATTTGCATTTTTCTCATCAGTACCAAGACTCACTCGCAAAATTTATAGAATTCTTGGAATTTAATTACATTTTTTGTCAATGAAAAAGTTATGGGTAGGAAAATGGGTTTCTTGTGGCGTAAAACGCCTAAAATGGGATTAAGTAGGGATAAAATGGAAAAATTTGGCTCCCTTCATTCAACATAGGAAAATTATTTTAAACTGAATAAAGTTCGAAGAGATAAAATCAGTTATGAGCGTTGAAAAAAAATAGTGAATTTTGTCAGACTCATAGAATTTTCAGAAAGAAAATTAATGGTAGATTAAAAAGTTAATACAAACAAAATGTTGCACGAAGATATATTATGCAAAAGATGGAAAATATATTGAAAATTAAAAAATGAAACTACATTTTGTTTAAAAAAGTAATTTAAATGAATGAATTTTCCAATTAAATCACAAAATTTATAATTTATTTCTTTTTTATTTTATTGGAAATTTCTCCATTTAAATGATATTTTTGTTGAAAATTAAATAAAAAATCAAAGTTGATAAAAATACATAAATGGAAGTTTGAAAATATATGAGGAAATACTAATCAAAGATCAAACTAATTCATTAAGATTTCTTTTTCTTTCATTGAAGTGACACAACCGCATTAGAGTTATTAACGCAAATTAATTTCAACAAAAGTGCAAATTCCTTTTTAAAAGCTGTACGATATTCCGAACTAAAAATATAATAATAATTAATAACAATAATAAATTCGAATTTGCCTTGTCAAAAACAAAATTGGGCCACATGAAGCGGCACTGTAATGCGACAAAATGCCAAAAATTTGATAAAAAATTCCATAAAAAGATGGCATTGATATCACTGATAACTGATTTCTGTATTATAACAGCGAATATTGCAATGACATAACCATCAAAATTGACCAAAACAATTATGGAAAGTGAACGAAAAATTCTTTTGTTGAATTGTGCCGCGGAACTGAAAAATGACAAAAAATAAAATGTATAAATAATTTAAATGCTTAAGATATTTTTCAATTTTGTTACAAAAATACCTTTCCGGCAATTTCTGTATTGATTTTAATAACCAAGTAAACTTTGACTAAACAAAAACTGACTGAATCATAAATGAGGTTAGTAATTTCATAATAATTGCCAATAACTTTAGCCCCATTCATTTTATCATCGTAACAATTAAAAAAAACAGATGCCATCATAATAATTTCAATTACAGTAACCATCATGACAACAGAAAGAAAAAGTGACGAATTGAATTTCCTTATTAAAAAATGAAAAATAATTTTAATTTTGTTAATGATTTAAAATTTTTATACTTTAACGGAAAAAGCACAACAAACAGTCGTTCAATGCCAATGAAAAGCATTAACATTACTGCACTACAGATGCTAATTAAAGGAATAGTTGAAATATAAAACCCAATTTTAAATGACATAAAATGTTGGTCAGAAAATGCAGTAAAAATTGACAAAAAATTGCCACAAAAATTGATGATTTCGAAAAATGAATAAAATGCCAACAAAATATTCACGGAACCACGAAATGATCTGAAAATTATTGTAAATGATTGATATTAAATATGTAAACTTTGTCCTAATTGTGATGAAAATCACTGCAAAATTTGTCAAAATTCCACTGATCGTCAAAATTAGCAAAAATATGCCATAACCAATCATTGGCCAGCAAGGCTTTTGATCAGAACACATCTTTATTAAAAAAGGTGAAATTATCAAAAATATTTAATAATTCACCTGCAACATTAGCATTTCTTCTTTCTTTTTTATTTGCGTTTCATTCATTTTAATTTATGAAATGCTTTTTTAAATATCTTTTATCTTTTGGAATGTAAAAAATATTTATAATGAAATTTACGGTAAAATGGCTGTACTTAAATTTAAGTACTGAAATTATAAATTGAAAAGATTTGTTCCTATTTGTGACATGGCATAGATGAAATTTGCACTCTTGTGTTAGGCAAATTTTAATTGTTTAAAAATGTAGTGTGGTTTGTATTCCTCTCAATTTTTTTTAAAAGTGTACGGAGAATTTGAGTGTCACGCTACAATTGAAGGAAGAATGTTAAATTATGTTTGACTTACTACAGAAAAGGTAGAGGAGCTTAGAAGAATGTACTTGAAATTAACGATGAAAAAGAATTAAATGAGAAATTCTATTAAATTGTCAGAAATTGAGACAAATTGAAAAAAAAAATAAATGAGGAGGGAATAAGACATTAGGATTATGAATTTTAATCCCAACTTTTCCAATAATTATTCCCTTTTTTGTCTTATTTCATATCAAAAAAAAAAGCCGATCTGATTTTAGAAATTTCGAATGTTCAATTCAAAAAGTATAGTTTAGTAGCGCGGCCGTGCGCGGTGGGGCGTGCTGGCGTTGGGATTGGGACTCAAAATTGGGAGGGCAAATGGGGATTTGGAAAAGGAACTCATAACTAGGGCTGGGATTTTTAATTTTTTAACTAACTATTTTTTCTGCGGCTTTATTTAGACGAGAAATGCACGAAAAACACAAAAAAAAATATTTTGAAAGTTGGCCACTAAAATAATTTTTTGCCACTATTTTGGTGTTTCGTCATTATTTTTGCCACTATTTTGGCATTTTTGGAAAATTTCCTAAAAAACGCAATAAAAACGAAAAATACACCCCTAAGAATCGACCTAAAAGATTCAAAAAATACACCCCTAAGAATCGACATAAAAATTTTAAAAATACATCCCTAAGAATTGGAAAATTTTCTCAAAAATTCTTCCCCAAAATTTTTTTTCTTGCTCAATATTTGCTAAGAAAATATTGGAAAGGACATTTGTAACTGCAATCAGTGAATAAAATTTATTTATTCAAAAATAAAAATAACCAAAAGAAGGGCATTGCTGCCGCTTACACTTTTGGTGAAGAAGACAAATAACATTTGGAATTAAGAAATGAGGTCACTGGGTAGTTGAGATAGAGATAATTGAAATTGAATTGAAGAAGCGGAGAAGTCAGCCCTCCAACAGTGGAATTTGGTTTTTTTTTTTTTAAGTTTGAGAAAATTTTGAGGAAGTTTTGGTAAGAGATTTGTAGTAGAATTAAAAATATTGTTTTTGGATTTGTTGGAGGTCTGCAGAACTATTTATTGAAACACTGGGGGAATCTTTTTGAAATGCTTCCAGATGGAAGAGAAATTTGTCAAGTGGGTCTTGGGTTCGTTTTGTGTGACTGCTTTTTCAACTGCGACGATTTTGGGGCGTCTTCACTGGCCTCTTTCGGTTCTGGCCCATTTTCGTTGACGGGAGCCGGAACATTTGTCTGTGCGGGTTGCATTGGTGGTGCCACTGGAGCTGGGATTTGTTGACGTTTTCGGACGCGTTCTTCGTACTCCTTCTTGAGCTGTTCTTTGGTCAGCGCCGGGCGGATGAACAGACGGGCCATGTTCTGTTGAGAACGGAGTCGAGCACGTTCGCGTTTCCATCCTCCGAGTGCCACGTGTTGGTGTGTCGGTGTTGGCATGACCACCTTGAGCGGGCGAGGTGTTGTTCGCTGCGGGTCGAAGCGGCCAAGTCGAAAGACGGCGGTTGGTTCAGCCTCAACTTCAAGATGGTCCAGGATTTTTGTGGTGGCTTCCCTGTCATCCTGAACGCGTTCCGATGGGCGAATGGCATTGCTTTCCGGGAGGCCAATGAACACCAATGTGCGTTGGCGTTCTTGCTCTGCGAGTGCGGCGGTGATTGGGTCCAGGTCCAGTTCGGGTGCCATTGATCGTTTGGGTTGAGGGGGAGTGTCGTTTGTTGTGTTGGTTCGCTTCATTGTCGATAATCGATTTAAATTTGGAACTTTTTCGCCACCTTTTTTGTCACTATTTCCCATTTTTTTGTCACTATTTAGTTAATTATTTTGGGGGTTTTTTGCCACTAAAAATCCCAGCCCTACTCATAAACTCTAGAGGTGTGCCGTGACTGAAAAAAACCCATGAACCGTGACCGTGACCGTGAATTGGTCCCGTGAATCGTGACCGTGACCGTGATCCAAAAAACCCGCGAAATTCACGGTAACCGTGACCGTGACCGTGAACTTTTTTGAGTTTATTTTTTCTCTGTAGGCGAATTTTTTTGCTTTTTAGACCGTCTTTTTTTCTGGTATGATTTTACAAAAAAAAAAAATTAGAAAAAGGGGGTCCAGGAGAGCTGATAGACGCTGCCGCAAAAAATTTTGAAAATTAGACTCAAATTGTGCACAGATTTTGTCCAAAAAATGACCAAATTTTGCGAATTTAAGCCCTTTTTTTATAAAATAATAAGTTTTTGGGGCCCGGCGGTGCCGATAGGCGCCGCGGGGGGTAAAATTTAAAATTTGAGGGTTTTATCCCTAAAATTAGCAAATTTTGCAATTTAATCGGTCTAAAAAGTCAAAAAACGATGAAAAATGTAAATTATAGGTGCGCTTGAATTTTTTAATTTAAAAAAAAAATCGGATACTGAAGTGTCCATTGGCAAGCGCGCCCATAGTTTGCATTTTTCGCATAATTGTGGACGTTCTTAAGTGATTCCGATCATTTTTAAATGGTTTTGAGTTTGGGAACGAGAAATATTTACCCAATTTTTAAATTTAAAAAGCCGAAAATTGGCAATAGCAAATCAACTATGCGCTACACGATAAAAGTAGTTTTAAAGCGATCTGAGCAGTGACAGTTCGGAATGTTCCCTTATTAGCTCGTCAAGAGCTTTTGATTAATACCAAATTCAAAATTTTTTAATTAATATGGCATTTTTTGGCTGATTTTCGGGGAAATTTTTTTGATTTTAACCGAACGCTTTGCCGCGCAGCATTTTGATGGTTTAGTCATTTTTAGCACAAATGCTATTGAAGTGTTTTTATGCAATTTTGTGTATGAGACGAATGATACCTAATTGGGAAAACATTAAATGGTAAAAGCATTTTTTAAAAATAAATCAAAGTCTTTAATTGGTGTCATTAATAACCTTTTCGGTAATGAATTATTACGGCGATTAATTCATAAACAATTACTGTAGACACATTAAAAATTGTTCCTTCGAAAAGAATAGTTAAACAGAGTTTCTGTAAAATAATTAAAAATAGTACCATCAAAAACTTTTGACTAAACAAAAACTGACTGAATCAAAAAGCAGGCTGTTAATTTCATAATAATTGCCAATAACTTTCTGCGCATTCATTTTATCATCATAATAATTCAAAAAGATAAATACCGCCACAACAAATTGAATAAGCATCATCACACAGTAAGAAAAATGACGAATTGGGTTTCCTTATTGAAAAAAAGAATTTAATTTTATTTTATTAGGGATTTTTTAATTTCAATTTTAAACTTTAGCGGAAAAAGCACAACAAACAGTCGTTCAATGCCAATGAAAAGCATTATGGCACAACCGATGCTGCCGAAAGGAACGATTTCAAAAAATAGGCATATTTAAACGGCACAAAATATTGGCCAGAAAATGCAGTAAAAATTGACAAAATATTGCCACAAAGATTAATGATTTCAAAAAATGAATAAAATGCCAACAAAATATTCACAGAGCCACTAAACGACCTGAATAATTGGTTGTAATTGGTTGATTTATTAATAATTATAGCAAACTTTGTACGAATTGTGATGAAAATCACTAAAAAATTAAATAAAATTCCACTGATTGACAAAATGAGCAAAAATATGCCATAACAAACATTCGCCAACAAGGATTTTGATCGGAACACATCTTTATTAAACAAAAAGGTAAAAATTATCAAAAAAAAAATTTAAAAAATCACCTGCAATATTATCATTTCTTCATTCTCATTTATTTGTGTTGCATTCATTTAATTTACAAAAAGTTTTTTTTTCGGTATTTTTTTTAAAGTTTTTAATAAAAATTTTCTCTATTAAATGGCCTACTCAAATTTATAACAGAAAATCACAATTTAAACATTTGTGTCATTCGTGACAGGCACAGACAGAAGAATTTGTATTCTTTGTTTGGCAAATTCTTAATTGTTTAAAAATGCCATGCGATAAATGTTGGGAAATGGTAATTTTTTGTCAAACTTATAACCGAAAAGGTGAAGGAACTGTCAAGAATGTACTTGTAAATTAGTGATGAAAAAGAATTTAATGAGGCTTTAATGAGGAGATGTCATCAAATTATCATGAATTGGGACAAAAAATGGGGAAATGAAAAGCTAAACTCTTTCTTTTGTAAGTGTAATTGGGAATTTTTGATGAAAAAAATTTAATGGGGCTTTAATGAGGAGATGGCATCACATTATTAGAAATTGAGAAAAATTAAACAAATAAATGAGGAGGAAGCAAAATATTATGAAGTATTAAACATCAAATTATAATTTGGCCATCGTCCCAAAAACGAAATTTGAAATGAAAGAAATAACAAATAATAAAAAATTTTACTTGTTTCTCAAAATTAATAAATTTTAGCTTTATTTTATATTTATTCTTTCTAAAATGCTATTTAAAATAATATTTAAATATTTTTGAAAAAATTTTACTTTACATATTGCACTAGGCTGGATGATTCTTAAAAATTTGATATTAAACATTTTTAAAAATTACAACACTAAGAACTACACAAAAACAAAAATTTTCAATATATAAAATGGCCGGAAATTATAAAAAAATTCAATGTTTTTTTCAAAAAATTTTCTCAATTGAAATTTCAAATATTCAAATAGCAAAAGTGTTGTTGTTTACTCAAAATTTGGCAATTTCTAATAATACAAATTCGATAAAGAAAAAAGAATTAAGGGAGAAGTGGAGAATTTATTTTTTAAATTAAATTTTAACATTATTGATACCATCCCATTAACGGGGGAAGGAGGTGAGTGATAAATAAATTTAAAAAAATTAAGAAATATTTAAAAAATTTTATAAAAATTAAACATCCGGAGATTTTATCTTTTTTATTAGAATCTGTCAAAAAATAGAATACCTGACTAATGAAAATTAATAAATATTATTATTTAATTATTTATTTTTAAAATTGTATTTAAAATAAGTTTTTTCATTTGAATATTTTTTAGAAAAAATAAATAAAGACAAATTTCGTCATATTAAATGTGTAAAACATTACAAAATATGTGTTAATAAATTACTGATCAAACTAAATTAATGAAGTATATCATTTTCCTTCACTGCAGTGACACAACCGCATTAGAGTTATTATGAAAGCAAATTAAATTCGAAGTCTGTCGCCTTTTTAGCCAGTTGAAGTTTTATCATTGCTGGTGGCACAGAAATCGATTTGATTTCTTCAGACTTGGCCAGTGTCCCAATGTCGTGTGCCTCTTGGCATTCAGTGTTGACCTGGTGTACTGGCTTCCCTTGCCTTTTAGCAAATTGGAGCCCTGCTTTGTCTTGCACATCGCAGCCCAGTGTCCAACATTGCCGCACTTTCGGCATTTAGAGTCATTATTTGGGCACTCGTTGTTGCGGTGGCCATTCCTCCCACATCGGTGGCATTGCAGTTGTTGCGTTGGTGCAATGCTCTTTCTTCCTCTATTTGGAGCGAAGAATTTCGCCACTTCAGCATTCTTATGCCCATCCATTTGCTCTGCATCCAATTCGGATTGCTCGAGAAGCACCGCCGTTTCAACGGCATCTTTGAACTTCATTTCTTTCACTCCCTTCTTTATCAATTCGGCCCGAATTGAATTTTTTTTAAGGCCATTGATGAAGAGTGCGCTCAGGCACATGTTGACCGAATCCTTATGCCATTCAGCTTTGGCAATTAAGGTCCGAAGTTGGATTGAGTAATCCCGAATGGACAGCCCTGACGTCTGTTTGGTTTTAAGTAAACCCTTTGAATTCTGTTGGCCTATTAATTTGCACCGCTACCATGAAAAAATTATTTTGAAGTAGTGGCGTTTTACCCGTAAAGTAAAGGCCTAATGTTAAAAATTTTCAATAATTTTTTTGTTAGTTTTAAGCAATTTTCTTAATAAAATTACATTAAAATACTCAAAAAAATTTTCCCGGCTGTGCCTGTCGGCACCGCCGGGCCCCTATTTTACCATGTTTTGAAAAATGGAGACCAAAATGGTTAAAAAAGTAATTTTTTGGCGAAAAGGGCTAAAAATTTTGTAAAATACACCCTCCTAATTTGGGATTTTTAAAAAACGAAAAATACACCCTCGCCTGAAAAAATAAAATACACCCCTAAAAAACGAATTTTTCAAAGGAGTTTGTGCCCTTTGTTCTGCAGAATTTTTAATTGTTTAAAATGTCGTGCGGTGTGCATTCTTCTCATTAGCAACCTATCAAGACTCAGTCGAAAAATTCGTGAAATATATATAAATTTTTTGTCAATTCAAAAGTTATGAGAAGGAAACGGATTTACAGTGGCGAATAATTCCAAAAAACGGGATTAAATTTAACTTTTAACGTGATGAAAGAACACAAAAGTCAGTTAATGGACGTTGAAAGAAATAATAAAATTTATCACCGTTATCATAAATTGAGACAAATTGAAAAAATAAATGAGGAGAGAGCAAAACTTTACGAAATATTTTTAATTTTAAATTCTTTATGGATATAGAATAGCTGATTAATTTACATTAATAAATTAAATGATTTTTTTTTTATATTGGGGTGCGAGAAAATAAAAAAATCAAATTTAAATATTGAAATTTCAAAAAAAAATAACAAAACTGTTCAAAGACCAAACAATTCATTTTCAATGTTCTTTTTCCTTCATTGCAATGGCACAACCGCATTAGAGTTATGAACACAAATTAATTTGAACAAAAACGAAAATTCTTTTTGAAAAGCCGTGCGATATTCCAAACTAAAAATAAAATTAATTAAAATATTTAAAAATTAAAAAATTTGGTTTGAATTTTGCCTTGTCAAATACAAAATTGGGCCACATGAAGCGGCACTGAAATGCACCAAAACGGCAAGAAATTCCTCACAATTCCAAACAAATATGGAATTTCTATTAATATTAGTATGATCACTGTGAATGCTGCAATGATATAACCACCAATGTTCACCAAAATAATTATGGACAGTGAACGGAAAATTATTTTGTTAAATTGTGCCGCGTTTGAATTTGACGGCACTGAAAAATGGCAAAAAAAAATGATAATGAGCAAATAAACCAAATTTATGCTCTATGAATATTTATTGCTATTTATTAATGTTTTAATTATCAAATGTTGTGAAAACATTTTTGTAAACATTTGCCTTATTCAAAAAGGTAAAAAATAAAAATTACGAATAAAATAATTAATTTATATTTATGATTTTTTTTTGCAAAAAAAAACCTTTCCGACAGTGAATTATTATGGCGATTAATGCATAAATAATTACGGTAGATACCATAACAATCGCACCTTCGTAAGAAACAATTAAGTAGAGTCTCTGTAAAATAATTAAATAATCCTTCACACAATGTAAACAAACTGACTGAATCAAAAATGAGGTTGGCAATTTCGTAATAATTTCCAAAAACTTTAATTGCATTCATTTTATCATCATAATAATTCATAAAAATAAATGACGTCACAGCAATTTGAATTACAGTAACCGTCATTACAACAGTAAGAAAAAATGACGAATTGAAGTTCCTTATTGAAAAATGGAAATTAAGTAAATATGGTTTTTGATACTAATTTTTATACTTTAACGGAAATATCACAACAAACAGTCGTTCAATGCCGATGAAAAACATTAACTTTAGTGCACAGCCAGTGCAAATTATAGGAATGATCGCAAAATATCTGCCAATTTTAAATGGCATAAAATATTGGCCAGAAAATGCGGTAAAAATTGACAAAAAATTGCCACAAAAATTGATGATTTCGAAAAATGAATAAAATGCCAACAAAATATTCACAGAGCCACGAAATGTTCTGAAAATTTAATTATAATTGACTGATGAAATATTG
Organism: Heterodera schachtii; assembly: GCA_023374025.1. Taxonomy (NCBI): domain Eukaryota; kingdom Metazoa; phylum Nematoda; class Chromadorea; order Rhabditida; family Heteroderidae; genus Heterodera; species Heterodera schachtii. The sequence goes on from SIJG01000046.1 coordinate 1,123,647, forward strand.
GTAAACTTTGTCCGAATTGTGATGAAAATCACTGAAAAATTTCAAAATTCCACTGATTGTCTAATATGATCATTTCTTCTTTCGCTTTTAGTTGGGTTTCATTCATTGTAATTTTTGAAAAGCTTTTTTAATATTTTTATCTTTTGGAAGTAAAAAATTAATTTTTAATAAAATTTTACGGTAAAATGGCTTAATCAAATTAAATACAGCAAAGTTCAATTTTTGTACATTTGCGCTAATTCGTGACATACATAATAAAACAGAAATTTTGTACTTTTTTATTTGGCAAATTTTTAATTGTTTAAAATATCGTGTAGTTTATATTACTCTCAATTTTTTTAAAGAAAAGTTAACGGTGAATTGCTCGTGATCTTCAATTTTTTGTCAAATTTTCTTTAAAATGTCACGCAACAAATGATGGGAACTTTAGTGATTTAATATACAAATTAAATTATCAGAAATTAAGACAAATTGAAAAAAATGAATGAAGACGGAACAAGACAAATTACAAAATATGAAAATTTTAAATTCAAAATTTGCTCCAAAACTTATTAATTTTTCTATTATTTCATATCAAAAATCGGTCTGACATGAGAAAATTCCAAATATTTATTCTAGATTAGGAATCAAAACAGTAATCATTCAGAAATAACTGAAAATTTTAATTTGCTAAATCGCTTTGAATCAAATCGCGGCATTTCGCGATTTCGATTATGCAAGGCACCTCAAATATCGACGAATTCATCAGTGCATTTTTGAAAGCGCGTCGATGGGCACACACAAAATATTGACCAGAAAATGCTGTAAAATTGACAAAAATTGCCACAAAAATTGATGGTTTCAAAAAAATGAATAAAATGCCAACAAAACATTCACGGAACCACGGATATCTGAAAATTTAATTGAATTGATTGATTTATTAAAAATTAAAATAAACTTTGTCCGAATTGTGATGAAATCACTGAAAAATTTGCCAAAATTCCACTGATTGTCAAAGTGAGCAAAAATATGCCGTAAAAAATTATTGGCCAACAAGGATTTTGATCAGAACACATCTTGATTGAAAATGTTAATGATTATCAAAAACCTATAATAAATCACATGCAATATGATCATTTCTTCTTTCTCTTTTAGTTGAGTTTCATTCATTTTAATGCATGAAAAAAGATTTATTTCAATAATGAAATGAGTTTTTCTTTTAAATATGAATGAATGAGTTTTAGTTTTAAGAAAAAAAATTTCGCGGTAAATGGCAATTAAATAAAAGTAATTACAGTAAATTACCTTTTCTTTAAATCAAGTGGTTTACGCACACATACAGATCGAGGCAACAATTTGTTGTAATTTAATGAATATTAAAAATGTTTGCGCAGACGAAAAACGGCACGGGACATAATAAAAATGACGGATACGAGTAAAGAATTAATTAATATAATGTTTTTTTTTAATAATTTAGGGATTTATTTATTTAAATGATATTTTTGAAGAAATAAAACAAAAATAAAAATTGGTACGGTATAAATCAGGGTTATTGCGAATGAAAATAAAAGATGAAATACGAAAAATACGAAACTAAAATAAAAAATACAAAGTACGAAACGCGAAGCACGAACTTTTTTAACTGAAAAATTCGAAATTTTTTTGAATCATCTCAAAATTTAATCAATCAAAAAAATAATCGAAATCAGTTTATTTTCAAATTTGGTTTTTTTAAATTCTTAAGGTAATATTATTATTTTTTGAATTTGAAAGTCCTCCAACGTCTCTAATTAAACGTTATTGAATTAAGTACTGTAGTTTAAAAATAAAGCTCTATAAGTCCGTCTGAATTTCGACCCCGGACCCGAATTCAAACAATTAGAGTTTTTGGTTCAAAATCGGTTAAACGCACGGAAACAAAATAAAAGTCATTCAGTCCTTCAATGTGTGAACATTTACGCCATTTTTGAACCAAAAATGCTAAATTCGTAACATTCAAAATTTCGTTTTTTGTTCGAATTCGGAATTCTGAATTGGCACAAATCGATTCTGGATTCGTGATAGTGATTTTGAAAAGCAAAGAAACTTGTTTTATGACATTTCAGTTACGCATTTTCCACTGACGCATTTTCCAGCAGGATGTCGTCAATTATCTTCCCGCGTTTTAATAAAAATAAAGCGAATAAAAATGGGAATTCATAAAAGCGGGAGAGAAATTTGGGACATTTAAATTTAAAACAAAAAATTATAAGTACTAAGAAATATAAACAAATAACAAAAAAAATTTTCAATATTGAATCTTAAAAATATTCAAATAGCATAGGTATTGTTGTTTTCTTAATAGTTCTGCAATTTCTAATATTAGAAATTCGATAAAAAATTAATATTATAAATATAAAAATTTAATCAAAATTCACTTAATTAATACGATTTCTTTTCCTTCACTGCATTGGCACAACCGCATTAGAGTTATTATTAACGCAAATTAATTTGAACAGAAAGGCAAATTCTTTTTGAAATGCGGTACGATATTCCGAACTAAAAAAAATAAAAATAATAATATATAAATATATTAATATTTTTGCCTTGTCAAATACAAAATTGGGGCACATGAAGCGGCACTGAAATGCATCAAAATGCCCATAAATTGATAAAAATTCCATAAAAATATGGCATTGATATCATTGCTAATTGATTTCAGTATAATCGTAATGAATGTTGCAATGATATAACCACCAAAATTGACCAAAACAATTGTGGCGAGTGAACGAAAAATTCTTTTGTTGAATTGTGCCGCGTTTGAATTTGACGGTGCTAAAAAATGGCAAAAAAAAAAGTGTTAATGAGTAGAAATAATTTAAATGCTAATAATTTTCATTTTTTACAAAAATACCTTTCCGACAATGAATTATTATGGCGATTAATGCATAAATAATTACTGAAGATACCATAATAATTGCAGAATCAAAGGCAGTAGTTAAGCAGATTTTCTGTAAAATAATTTAAAAAAACAAGTAATCTTCGACGTTACAAAAACTGACCGAATCAAAAATGATGCTGCCAATATCGTAAAAATTGCCAATAACTTTAATTGCCTTCATTTTATCATCATAACAATTCAAAAAAATAAATGCTGGCCCGGTAATTTGAATTACAGTAACTGTCAGCACAACAGTAAGAAAAAGTGACGAATTGAATTTCCTTATTAAAAGTGAAAATTAAATTTCATTTGTTAATGACTTAAATTTGTATACTTTAACGGAAAAACCACAACAAACAGTCGTTCAATGCCAATGAAAAGCATTATAAGTAAAGAATAGCCGGTGCTTGTCAAAGGAAGAAATATTAAATAAAGACCAAATTTAAATGGTATAAAATATTGGCCAGAAAATGCGGTAAAAATTGACAAAAAATTGCCACAAAAATTGACTATTTCAGAAAATGAATAAACTGCCAACAAAATATTAACGGAGCCACGAAATGATCTGAACATTTCATTGTAATTGCTTGATTAAATATTGGTAAACTTTGTCCGAATTGTGATGAAAATCACTGAAAAATTTAGCAAAATTCCACTGATTGTCAAAATTAGCAAAAATATGCCATAACCAATCATTGGCCAGCAAGGATTTTGATCAGAACACATCTTTATCAAAAATTGTATTTAATTATCAAAAATATTTAAATAATCACCTTCAATATTAGCATTTCATCTTTCTCATTTATTTGGGTTTCATTCATTTTAATGCAATAAAAAAGCTTTTTTTTAATATAATTTAAATGAGTAATACTTTTGAATATATGAATGAATGAATTTTTGTTTTATGAAAAAATTTTTGCGGTAGATAAAATGGCAATTTTATGAAATTAATTACAGTAAATTACATTTTTTTTTTCATCTGCGCATTTGGCACACACATATCAGGACCAACAATTAGTTGTAATTTAATGAATATTTAAAATGTTTGCGCAGACGAAGAACGGCACGGGACAAATGCCAACCGTGAAATTATTAATTAATTAATAGAAAAATGGGTAACAATTTTCATAAAACTATCTTTTTCAAAATCCCTTTGATTGTCTCGTAAAATTTGTTAGAAAAAAGATATTTTTTAAAAAGATAAAAAAATATTTCGAAAATTTTTGAATTTCAAAAAAGTTAGTTGTCAAAATTGTTGAGGTTAAATTTTTTGGAAGTTTTTTTACAACTTTTTGTAAATTTTTATTAATTTTTTTTTGTAAATTACCTAAATAGTAGAGAATGTGTATAGCTACTTTTTTTTTAATTTCTAAAGTTAATTTTATAGAAAATTCTTCAATTTCTAATACCAAAATGAATAAATTTTATTATGTTTAAACTAAGTTATGCTTTATTATATGGCAAATAAAATTTAAAAAATAATAAAATTTAATTATTATGAACACTGCTATTTTTGTCACTTCGTCATAGCACCCTTTTCACTTAATTTCGAAGAAACCAGCAAAATTTTAGGCTCCCGGACATTTGGACAGTGGACATCTGGACAGTGGACATTTCGACAGTGGACATTTGGACAGTGGACATTTCGACAGTGGACATTTGGACAGTGAAGTTGTTTCTTAATGAGCAGGGCGTTTATAAATTGACTAATCGGATTGGAAGAATTTCCAAATGGCCTAAGAAAATATTTTTGTCATTGCTAAAGCCATTTATAATAGTAAAAAAATTCACTCACTGTCGTAATGTCCACTGTCCAATTGTCCGGTTCTGTCCAAATGACTTCACTATCCAAATGTTCACTGTCGAAATGTCCACTGTCCAGAGGGCAACAATTTATGTAATTTAATGAATATTTAACATGTTTGGCACACGAAAAACGGCACGGGACAAATGCCAACCGTGAAATTAAATAAAAATTTAATTAAAAAGTGGATAAAAATTTTCATAAACTAAGTATTTCCAAAAACTTTTTGCTTGTCTTGTAAAAATGGTTAGAAAAAAGTAAAAATATTTTAAATTTTTTAAATGAAATTTAAATTCATAGGAATCATCCTATTAAATGTAGGGGAAGTTGAGAATTGATAAAAAATTAAAATTTTACTCCTTTATTTTAAGATAATTTACCAAAAATGAAGCATCCGGAGAAAATTGATCATTTTTTGTTCAAATTTGTCAAAATATTATGAAAATAGGATACCTAATTAATTAATTAAATAATAAGTGAAAAAATTTATTTTTTTATTATTGTATTTATCCATTTAAATAATGTTTTTTGATTACGGAAAATATGAAAAAAAAAATACTGATCATAGTCAAAATAATTCATTAAGACTTCTTTTTTCTTCACTGCAGTGGCACAACCGCATTAGAGTTATTATTAACGCAAATTAATTTGAACAAAAGTGCAAATTCTTTTTGAAATGCCGTGCGATACTCCGAACTTAAAAAATAAAAATAATAAAATATAAATATATTAATATTTTTGCCTTGTCAAATACAAAATTGGGCCACATGAACCGGCACTGAAATGCAGCAAAATGCCAAGAATTTGGTAATAATGCCATAAAAATATGGCATTGATTTCACTATTAATTGATTTCTGTATTATAACAGCGATTATTCCAATGATATAACCACCAAAATTGACCAAAACAATTATGGAGAGTGAACGGAAAATTCTTTTGTTGAATTGTGCCGCATTTGAATTTGACGGTACTGAAATTAGCAAAAAATAAAAAGAGAATTAATTTAAATGCTTATGATATTTTACAATTTTGTTACAAAAGTACCTTTCCGACAATGAATTATTACGGCGATTAATGCATAAACAATTATTGTAGATGTCATAGTAATTGCAGAATTAAAAATATCAATTAAGCAGTCTTTCTGTAAAATTTTAATAAACAAGTAAACACTGATTTAAGAGAAACTGACTGAATCATAAATGAGGTTGGTAATTTCGTAATAATTGCCAATAACTTTAATTGTATTCATTTTATCATCATAATAACTCAAAAATATAAATGGCGTCACAAAAAACTGAATTACAGTAACCATCAGAACGACAGTAAGAAAAAATGACGAATTGAATTTCCTTATTAAAAAAAGAATTAAATAAATGAGTTTTAAATTTAATTTTATACTTTAGCGGAAAAAGCACAACAAAAAGTCGTTCAATGCCAATGAAAAAAATTAACTTTATGGCACAACCCACACTAATGAAAGGAATAAAAATAAAATAAATTGCACTTTTAAATGTTATAAAATATTGGCCAGAAAATGCGGTAAAAATTGACAAAAAATTGCCACAAAAATTGATAATTTCAAACAATGAATAACATGCCAACAAAATATTCACAGAGCCACGAAATGATCTGAAAATTTAATTGTGATTGATTAATTAATTAAATATAATAGTAAACTTTGTTCGAATTGTGATAAAAATCACTGAAAAATTAAACAAAATTCCACAGATTGTCAAAATTAGCAAAAATATGCCATAACCAATCATTGGCCAGCAAGGATTTTGATCAGAACACATCTTTATCAAAAATTGTATTTAATTATCAAAAAACATTTAACAAATCACCTTCAATATTATCATTTCTTCTTTCTCATTTATTTGGGTTTCATTCATTTTAATTTGTGAATATTGCTTTTTTATTTGTTTAATATTTTTTGGGTTTGGGAGGTAAAAAATTATTTGTCAATGAAAATTAACGGTGCATTGGTTTATTAAATGAATTCAGAAAATTAGAATTTTTTAAACATTTGCGCCTATGCGTGACATGGCAGAGCAGAAATTTGTACTCTTCTATTTGGCAAATTTTCAATTGTTTAAAAATGTCGTGCGGTTTCCATTCTTCTCATTTTCACCTATTAAGATTCACTCGAAAAATTCATGAATTTCATCAAATATACTTTTTAAAAACCCGTCATAACTTTTCTCAAACACAACTTTAAAAAATAATTTTCGTATCTTACGATAGCTCTTGTGGCATGCTCTATTATCATAAAAAATTTCAGAAAATTTCATTTAGTTTTAAAAATGTTCTGACCAAAAATGTTAAAAAATAGACATGATTTTCTGAAAACTGTTATTTTTATGCTAATCGAGCAAGCCAAGAGCTATCGTACGATACCAAGATTGTTTTTTAGTTGTCTTTAAGAAAAAATATGACGGATTTTTCTCAGAAAATCTGTAAAATTCCACAATTTTGTTGCCTTCCCAGCAAAGGGAATGAAGTTTTTGCCCAGAAAAGCCATTCGCATAATTTTACTGATTTTAAAAATAATTTACCAAAAATTAAGCATCCGGTGATTTCGTCACATTTTAATTCGAATTTGTCAAAATATTCCGGAACGAAGAAGACCCCGATTAATTAAATAGTAAATGGTAAAGATTATTTTTTTGGATTTATTTATAAATGACAAAAAAATAAATTTGACAAAATATAAATATTAGGAAGATTGAAAATATATGACAAAACACTGTTCAAAGATCAAACTATAATTCATTAAATATTTCTTTTTACATATTTCTTCACTGCAGTGACACAACCGCATTAGAATTATTAACGCAATCTGATCTTTTCTATATATATTTTTTTGCCTATCAAATTTCCAAAAATCTTCACATCAGAATTTCTTCCAATTCTTCTTCCTTCATTTCTTTCAATGATTCGGCAGACCCTCAAAAAATTGTGCTTCCGTGAAAAAATTTTGGGACTTCAAAAAATCTTTGATTTGTTTTTTGGCCTTAAGAATTAAAATTTTAAAAAATAGTTAAAAAAAAAGATTTTACGACTTTTTGCTTTTGTCGTGGTGTGATGTCTTCAGCAAACATAATTTTATGTGCTTCTGTTTTGATGTCTATCTTTTCAATCACTAAATTAAACATAATTTTTATTGTCTTAAACATTTTAATTAATTAGTGTTAATAGATATTCGAGAAAGTGTTAAAATGATACAAATAATTATAACTAGAGTATAAAACATTATTGAAAAATTTATAAGTTAATTAATGCTAATTTGTCTAATATGTTTGATTTTAAAAATATATATTTTTTAATTATTACTTCATTAGGGCTATTATTTTTTGAATTAATTATTACTTATTTAAAGGCTAATCAATTTTTTGAATAATTAAATATAAAATTTTTATATAAATTAATTTAAAAAACAAAATTAATTATTTCAAATTTTAAATTTATCCCTACAGTTTTTGTATTTCTCGTCGCGTAATTGTTCGTGCACTTTTTCTGCAATATATACTGGCACAGAATCTTTGCCGGACAATGCATGAACAACGCACATGATCGTAGAATGTTCGATAAAGTCTGCCACCAATTCTTGAGAATAAATATTTCCCGATGGTTCCCAACTTTCCTCGTCCGGGTAATCTAAAAAACAAATTCAAGTACAACAGTCCTGGAAATCAGATTGCCGCTGTGATTTAGGGCACTTTTTTTAATTAAAAAACTTTTTTTTTTCATTTTTGCCTTGATCTATTAAGCTTTATCGTGTTTTAGGGTTCGACATGGGCCTGGATCAAGGTCTGGATTTTTTCTGATCCAGGTCCAGGTAATTTTGGAAAGCTGGATTTTTCTTGGAATTTTCCTGGATTTTCGTCCAAAATTCTGGATATGGATAAACGATTATAAGCAAGTAATTGATTTTTTTTTTTCAACATGTCTTTTCATGGAATTCAGGGTCAAGATCTTTTTTTTTTTTTTTTTTACAAAATTTCCACTCAATTAAATACCATTCATCGGAGACAATTACCATTTTACAAATGATGAATTAAAATGTTGGATTTACATTGGGTATGTGTTGCTAAAACTTTTGTTATATAAACATTTTTTAAATTTTTTTTTAATTGATATAATTTTGTAATAATAAAATTTAAATTTAATTCAAAAAAAATAAATTGATCAAATTACTTTCTCCCCAATCAATGTAGAAAAGTCGAGTTTTGTTTCGGTCTTGGCACACGTACATTGCCAAAATTTTTGAAACTTCATAAAATGGAGTAGAATTCTTTTCAATTAATTCAATTTTTGCCTTTTCCTTTATTGGTTTTTTTCCTTTTCTCACGGATTTCTAAAAAAAAAAAATTATGGAAAATAAAATATTTTAATCCGTCATCATAAAATTCTAACCGCTTTTTTTTAAAAATTAAATTCAAATTTATATATAAGGAAAAGTGAAAAAAATTTTTTGAATATGAGACCTGATATATTGATTAAAGGTAGAGTTGAGCGGGACCGGGACCTGAACACGGACAACTGAGTACCGAAGTCCCGGTTTTGATCATTTTGACCGGGACCGGGAAATTCCCGGTTTTTTCCCGGTTTTGCCCAAAATTCCTGGTACCGCTCAACTCTAATTAAAAGTCCTTAGATTTTCTTTTCTTGTGCGAAAAATTATGTAATTGAAAGAATTAAATAAAACAAATTCATATTTTAATTAATTTTAAAAATTAAAATTTTGGTCCTAACGCTTTTTCCTTTTTAATGTTTATAAAACCATTATAAATTTATTAGTAAATAATTTAAAAATATTTTTGTTTTTAATTACATTTTTACGCCCTTTGACAACAATTTCCTCCAAACTGCTGCTGTCACTGCTGGATGTTGTTAGGTCAACATCAAGACTTGGCATTTTTTGTTTGTTACGAGTGCCAAATGTTGTCACTGATCGGGAAGATGCCGGACTTCCGCTGGCAAATTTTGGCACTTTGTTCTGACTTTGCTGGTCCTCAGCAGACCGTGGTACTGATCGGGAAGGTCCCGCCGGACTTTCAAGCTCATTTATGACCAAATTTGTTGGCTTTTGAATGACAGGTAGTCTGTGGTGCATTAGTTAAAATTATCATAATTAATACAAATTTTCTTAATTATTATTAATTAAGGTTGTGTTGCCCAGACAATTGTCCTTATTTCTAAGTTTTGTCCTTGTTTATGGTAAAAAAATCTGTGAAAAATCAGCGAAATAAGATAAAAATCTGAAATAAAATTTATAAAATAGAGAAAAATCTCCGCTATCGATATGTATAAAGATTTTCAACTAGTTTAATGTGCCAATATTTTTAAAAGTTAAAAAATAATTTACCCATAATTTTTATATTTTGCGTTATTTTCAAAATATCTAATTATATCAAAAACAATGCATTAATTCAAACTATAAAACAAATTAAAATTTTAATTTAATAGCCTTCAAAATGCAGAAACATCTTAAAATGTAATAAAAAATTTTCAAAATATTTAATTCATAATAATAATTATTTTCATTTCTTCTACTAATTTTCAGTTGGACATATAATCCTTGTTTTGCCTAATCTTAATATTATAATCATGGTTAAATGGCTTGGTCAAATAACCATCTTAATTTATTTTCATCATCTGCCCAGTGGATCCGAACCCATGACAGGTGGAGGAAAAAATGAATCAAATTAACAATTTTTTTGCTGGATTTTTCATTTGATCACTTTTTTCTGATCATTTGGCGACTGCACCAAAAATGCCGAAAATTTACAATAGTAAATCGACTATGCTCTACACAATAGAGGTGGTTTAAAATTGATTTGAGCAGTTACAGTTCGGGTGGTTCCCTTGTGAGCGGTGCACCCCAAAACGTCGTCGGCCGAAACGTGGTCGGAAGACTTTTTGAACCATAACTTTGTTCATTGTCAATCAAAGTAAGCATTGTTGGTGTTGTTCGATAGCACTGTGTGTTTATTATTAATTTGCAAAATTTCAAAAATTTTCGTTAAGTTCCAAAAAAGTTATGGCCGGATGGAACTCAAAAACCTAATATTTCGAACTTTTTTTTTGCCCTGATTTTTTGGTGCATGAATAAAATTTTTTGAAAATTTGCAGTTTAATTGTTTTTTAAATTCTTTTGAATAATAGCAAGAATGTTTAATTTGGTTGAGAAAGAAAAAAAAGTTATGGTCCAAAAATTCGGCCGTCGACATTTTGTCCTGCTCCGACCACTGAGCTGGGGTCAAGGCAGTTCGTACAATGGCGTTTCGTACAATTTGAAATGGGAATGGCCATAACTTTTTTGTTCATCGGTTGATTTCTTCAAAATTGGTATCATTCGAAAGCTCTACGTGTTTAGAAGCTATCATTAAGCAGAAGCTAAGCGATTAATCATCTCACCAAAAAGTTATGATTTATAAGACTTAAAAATTCAAGAAAATCCTAATTTTTTCTAAACTATAAACCATAACTTTTTGGTGAACTGACTAATCGCTTAGCTTCTGCTTAATGAAAGCTTCTAAACACATAGAGCTTTCGAATGATACCAATTTTTAAGAAATTAACTGACGAACAAAAAAGTTATGGCCATTCCCATTTCAAATTGTACGAAACGCCATTGTACGAACTGCTATCGACCCATTTCGGGATTTTTTTTACATATTTATTTACATATTTTTGACCACTTTTTGTACATATTTTTGACATCCCTAGTAATGATTTTTCTTTTCTTTTTTTTTTTTTACACTGGCGCCCAAAAAGACACCCAACGCCTAAATGGCGGCGTCCCCAAAACGTCACGGTCCCCCAGATTTATTTTAGGTGCAAGTGCCAAAACTCACGAAAAAAATTGTGTTGCCCGTTTTTTCGTTTCAATCCACTGTTGTTCCTTTTCTTTTTCGATCCGTTCTCTTTCCTCTTCGTCCGGTGTTCGCCGTTTTCGTTGTAACGACTCTTCCGTAAATTGTTTTGGCATTGGCATGACAGTGCTGGTGGCGGCGTCCTTTGTTGTACGGCTTGAACTTGATGACGCTTCTCCTCCGCCACTTGCATTGCTTTGGCGTTCTGCCACTTTTTTAGTAATTGGCCTTTTTGAACGAGCTTTTCGTGGAATTTTGGGACTTAGATTAGTGTTTATGTTGATTTTGGTGGCAAAATGTTGGTTCAGTTTGTCAATTGAAATCCTTGGTTTTCGCTTTGTTGTCCGTTTTCTCTTTGGGTGGCTAATATCAGCAGCACTTTCTCCACGTTCGGCATCACCTCTTTTTGGAGTGTTGCTATCTGAAAAAAAGTAACTTTTTTTCAAATTTTAATGCATATTTTTGAAATTTTAATCATACAAAAAGAAACTTATTTTATTAGCCTTAAAAAGACCCAGGTCTCACGGAGTCTTTCGGACTTGGAAATACGCATCAGAGATTCAAAAAATCAAGCTTATTTTAAAAAAAATCCAAGGAATTTTTCATAATTTACGACAAAAATTTAATATATGAATATGCTTGGTTGTCTTCTGAGCAGAGGAAACAAAAGCAAAAAAAATTTTTTTTATCATAACATAACGCAATTTGGCAAATTTTTTTCTATTACATAAATTTTTTGCAAAATGAAATATTTAAAATTTGTAAATTGAAATAAAAAAAACAATTTTTGTTAATTAACCGGTTGTTAATGTGCTGGTTGATGGCTCATTTGCTTCTGTGTTCGATAATGATAAAGCATTTTCTGTCTGATTGTTTGAGCTCGAGCATGAATCATTTTGTTGTACATTTTCGTCTTCCTCATCTGGTGGAAGTTCATCTAAAATTATTTTTAAAATAATTTTAAAAGATTTAATAATTTAATTTACTCAAGTCCAAGTGAAAGCGTATCGGATTGGCTTCACAAACATTAGCAGGTGGCAGCTGAACTTCAGCAACATCGGCAGCAGATGGCAGCTCATTAAGGTCAATTAGACTCTAAACGCGTGTTTTTCAAAAAAAAAATAAAAAAAT